>JAOTQP010000870.1:24451157-24460900 GCA_026413545.1 Cichladusa arquata | reverse complement strand
GAAAAGATAAAGATGACTGCCCCACCTGGTTTTAAAGATGGCCCATTAGCAGATAATATGTGCCACGGAGATAAGGAGTCACTGCCCCACTGGCTTCAACAGATGGTGATAGAATACACATTTCTGGCCACATCCTGTATTGCAACCCAAGATAAGGCTTTAAGCCCCCTTCATCTTCTCACCAGGGTCCTCCTGGGAGTCTGTTCATCCCTGCTTCATTGAAGCCTTGAGAAGCATGGTGAGCCAATGGCAGTCCCTTGTAGCCTTAATAATGCTGCATGCACCAACAAGCGACACAGACCAGGTGTTGGAGTCCAAAGAAAAAATGGCACATTGCAAAACAGGCTTAAGGTGCACTGCCTCACTGACGTTATGTGGTTAAGAAACACCTGGTTTTCTTCAAGAGCCTCTGTGTGTGTTCCTGAACATGACCATGTATGCATTCACCTATAGGTACATGCAATACTATACTGTGTGTGTATAGTATGCATTTACTTATTATGATTACAAATAAAATTTAAAATATAAAGAAAAACAGGTGCTCAGTGAAAACTACCTACATATGCAGAGCTTAGCTTTCCTGAATAAGTAGATGAAAAGGGTTGGAAGTAGAATAAGAAATGTTATTAGGTAAGATTAAGATTCAGTCTGAGGGGGCTATCTGCCCAATCAAGCCCAAAAGAGATTTTTCTTTTTCAGAATTCTTGCTGGTAAGGGTAGCAGAAGAATCAGATTCCACTGTCATTTAAAAACGTTTATCCTGTTTTCTTTTTTGTTACTGTTGTTGTGTTTTTTGTTGTTTTGGTTTGGGTTTTTTTGCCCCTTGTGCTTTGCCAAAGGACATCAGGAAGTTCTTGAGTTAAGTTGGAAATGTGAGCGAGGATTTTAGCTTAGAAAACCTTTTCCCAATAAAAGAAGTAGACAATTACTATGTTTTAAGGATTCATTCAGCTACCTAATAGATAGTGCATAAACTGGTGCATATGACCCATAAGAGCAAGATTTGTGGGAGAAATGAAAAATTATAAGACAGAAGTTGACTTATTGAATTTAGGCTAAAAATTCTCGCACTTGCAATAATAATTTAAAGGAAACAGACTTAATAATAACTTCACATTTAATCACCTGGATGACATGATTTTAACTAAAATACCTCACAAGAAAATCAGTGGAATTGTTGCTCCGTTTTCAGAATGAAACCCTGACAACACCTCATTTCATTTTAAATTAAGCGGTCTTTAAAGAAAAAATAATAAATATTCAAATCTGAGGTTTGATGAAATTGCTACAGTGAATATAAACAGAAGCAGATGGATTTGCAAGGGCTATGAAGAGAAAACATCCTAAAAATTAATATTGTCTGCAATGCATTGACTTACTGCAATACCTACCAAACCATCTTTATCAGTGGGATTTAAATTGCAAAATTGACATGGCCAGTTTCTAGACCTTGACTTTTCCTGGTAAGGAGATCCCTGATGTGGAGGAGACTATTACTAAGATTCTGAAGTTATCCTCTGCACTGAATGAAAAAAAAATATTCATGCCTTTAGGGGTTGTGGGTCCTTGCTGTGATTTACATAACTTACTGTGAGCAGCCATGGCAGACACCAATTATAGAGAACTTTGTAACTGCTCTACCTGTAGCTCCCAGTGGAAGCCATGTTTCTGTTGTATTAAATCTGTACAGAAATGACAATGGGAGGAAAGGAAAAACAATAAATGATGCCGTGAACGTTCTAAGTAAACCTTTGGGAACAACAATATATGTACTGTGGTGCAACAGATAATGCAATTTTGCTCAACATTTCAGAGATTGTGCAGCCCAAATAAAAAAAAAAACAACACAAAACAAAACCAAAAACACACACACAAAAAAAAAATACCAAAAACAAAACAAAACAAAAAAAGGGAAACAAAACAAGATTAGAAATCCAAAACAGACAAGAGCTGTAATGTCACTTTGCTTTTTACAACCACTGCAATTTTTTAAGGCAAAAGTTGGAAGTTGAAATTATTCTTGTTATATGTTTGGCTTGGAAAGGAAACGTGGCCAGGTAAAAAAAAATAATGCATTTACCAACTTGTCATCATATGCTGTACAGGGAAGAAATTCTGAATGTCAGCCCAAATTAAAAAAATAGTGCAGAAAACTGTCTCAAAAGAACGCAGAGTTAGTATTCACTATGGAAGTAGGTTTTTTACTTTAAAGTAGTTCGCTGTACCACTAAAGAGATCCTGCACAGCCTGAGCATAAGCTGGTGGGTAGCTGGGACCTGCTGCCACCTCCAGCGGAGAGCAGAGAAAGCTGGAGGCACATTTGCACATTTCCATCTCTCTGTGTACATGGCCTGGCACAGAAACGTGAGCTACCACAGCTACACATTTATCCAGGCTTCCTCTGGGCTTGAGAGAGAAAGGAGAGGCAGTCCTTTGTGCAGACAAGGTGCACACATTGTGCAGATATTCCGTGCACCAGGCTGTGCTTGGAGTCCTGCTGCAAAGTGTCCTGCACCAGCTGAGCCATCTGCTCTGTGGAACCCCGTCAGTGCTGAGTGGACTGGGTGTGCTGGGGTGCCTGAGGATGCCCCTGGGACACAGCTCAGGTATGTGTCTTGTAAAAGCCCTGTAGCCCTCTTGAAATATTTCTATTGGGGCTTTAAAGGCTGGCAGGAAGCATTTTGGTGTTATTTGTCAGCGCTTCTGGGAATGCTAGAAAACAGCAAAAAAACCTCCAATGTTTGACTTTTGTGTCAAACAAAACCACAATGCCCTTTTAAAACAAACTAGCAAGCAAGCAAACACAGCCCAACCAAGCAAACCAAAGCACCAATAGCCCCGCCCAAAAAACCCTCACCAAAACCAAAACACAAAAGCCAAAATCCCTTTAAAGAGTAAAATAGGAGTAAGTTAGGCTTTCTATCTTAGCTGCTACTCCTGCTGGTGAGCAGATGGAAGACTGAGCAGAAGAGAAAGGAAGCAACAACCTTTCAGATAACCCATGCCAGTATGGTGCCATGACTGGGTCCACTTTGAACCTAAGTGTGAGTAGAACATTTTGCTCTGCTTGTGTTTCAGATTAACTTTTCAGCTCCTACCATTCCTCATTACTCGGGTGCTGGTTTATTCTGAACTGAACAGGCATCTACTAGAGTTTTCTACATATTTGTATTGTCCAAAGCCATAAATTTACTCTTTTCTCTGTTGTTGGTTTTATAATAGCCTGTTGACCTCTGGAACCTAGTAAAATCACTTTTGGAACATTTGGAAAATTTGGAGCAATTCTCAGTGCATTTAATCTTAACAATGTTTAAAAAAAAAAAAAAAAAAACTTGGAAAATGAATTGACAGAATTGAAAACTAGAAATTTAGACTTCATGCTCAGTTCTTTTGTTCTTCATTAGAACTTGCCCTTTTGGTTAACAATCGTGTATTTAAAAAAAAATAAAAATCCATGAAAGTGGTTGTAACTGAATCAAAAGTAGATCCCACTTTGTCTCCTCTCTTGCATGAATCAATCTTGTCTGCAGGACACAATCTGAAGGGGAAGTGTTGGTCACAAGCTTTGCAAATTTTCACATGTGCTGAAGTCAAAAGGTCTCAAACACTTATTTGTGTCTCAAGAGCTAGAGTTGATAGTCTGCTATTTCTGCATGCTCTAGACAAGGAGTAAAATGATGGATGAAATCCACAAAGGGCTGGATTAATTTGTAAAGATATGTTAACATTAGTCTAAAATATTTGTAGCTGGTTGCTATCTTCATCTGAAAAGTCGAGTATGTTCCTCTGAGCACTGGCAGCAAACCAGACCAAGGAATCTTTGTGAGAATATTTTTTTTTTTTTGGTTCTGGACTGAGCCACAGAAAGTGGCTCAGGTGTGAATCCAGGAGCATAATCTTCCAGGCATCCATCAGAGGGCTCGAGCTCTCTGATCCATCCGAGAGAGAAGTTGCTGTTCAACTGGACCTTCTCTCAGTGTGGAGTAAGAAGGCCTTAACAATCACCTGTGCATGCCAGTTCCATAATGCTGCAGGTTAAAACAGATCACTGTATGGATAACTATGATGGCTTCATTATGTACAGCAGTGAAGTCAGTAATTTTCAGCATTGTATCATATACTAAATATTCTACAAGTCTAAATGTTATTGAAAATGGGGAAGCAAGTTAAATGTTGATGAACAGTAGGATACTGCAGTACCTCAAGAGCCTACAAAAATCCCACTACCTGAAATTCAGACCCTTAAACCAGACCCAGGCCACAGGACAGGTCAAAGAAATAATTGTTTATTTTGCTGTCTGTGCCGCCCCTTAGTCTCCTTTTGTGCATCACACTCCTGGAAAGCACCATCCTCACAAAGCCAACATAAAAACAGTCAATTTTCATCGTGATTCTAGGGACACCAGGTTATACAAGTTTGCAGGGGACCTCACTCCAGACACACATGCTAGGTGATGGGATTAGAGTGGTTGTTTTCTAAGGACCAATGCTTGCAGACCTTTGTCATTTATTAATTCCCTAGTAAAATCTAACAATATTGTAATATTGACTAAAGCTATATTTGTAGCATTCATTCCACTGCAGGTGTTATCCCATAAACATCCCTGCACATTTTATTGAAGGGAGCGAGATGGTGACTTTTGAACCTCTAAGCATATTTAATTGCTATTTTAAAAATTTAAACACCTTTTTATGTTTCACATATTTCAGTTTTTTGCCTATCCAAAGCTGAAATAGGATGCTGTTTCAAACATTGCTTCATGTTTATGAACAAGGCAAGGTGCTCTTTGAGCATATGATATCCTACTATAGCAGAAAGAAAATAATTTTATAGAGTGTTTTTGCATATGCTATTAAGATTCAAGTCTTGATTTCTTCCCCTTCTAAACAGTGTCCCAAAGACCTGTGGTATCCTCTGTGTTAAGTGCCTGGTTCAAGAGATTAAGGGCAATGACTGGCATCTAGTTCACTTTTATTTCCATTTCAGTGCAACCTCACATCGCTATACATCTGTTTTGTTGATTCAGAAGAGCACTTGAGATGCTTTACAGTTGATTTTGACAAGTGCTACAATTTGATATGGGTAGATAATTCTTGCTGAGTTGATTTCAAAAGTACAGAAATTATAATTTTGAGTAGATATTACCTTTCTTTATGATCAGAATTTTCATGTAATATACTGTGCACTTAAGCTTCTTAATCACATTTTCTTTTTTTAAACATTACATTCTTTCCATCTAATCAAGTATTGCAAATTAAAATATTGTTCTAAATATATCTTATATTTTTTTCCATGCACTGTGGACAGCTCATGCAAAACCCACTTGAAACAGTGGTCCCTCCTAACCTTCTCACCAAAACTATTTGGTTTGGAATTTAATTAAGCAGTGAGACAGGACAGACTATATGGCAAGGTTGATTAATGCACACCTCGGGTGCATTTCACCTCATGCTTCGAGCACATCTGAGGTGTGGAGTAATCAGTCCAACTGCTTAGTCAAAGTATCTTAGTGTGATTATAAAATGGGCATTTGTTAAAAAATAAAAAACTCAAATATGACAACACATCCTTACACTACTAAATTTCATGTATTGAGATGAAATTTGGACAAAAAAAAAGTAAATAATTTCATTAAATTCTATGTTTAAACACAACAGAATTATCTAGCTGAAATATTTTATGTGGTGAAATGTGAGTGTTCCATCCTGTTCCCTCTGCACCCCATTCCTTTGGAGTGTATAAAAACAAGTAACCCATCATCACCTCCAGCTTCTGACTCCTTCCTTTTCCCCCTCTTTAGTCTAATTCTTTACTCTCTCCTTTTTGTTTATTTATTGTCTTTCTGCCTCAGGCACTTCTCCCTGATGTCAGTATTCACTGGACATGAGCCTGTGCTCTCTTGTATTGGTGGTCCCCAGGTGCTTTTCAGCACATGAATTGATGAGGGAAGGATCTGTCCTTGGCTAACCTCTGTGAGCACTGCAGTGGGGTTAACTCCAGATTTACACCCTGCAACTGACAGTTTAAGTAGTCTCAGTTGGAGGCTTTCAACAGAAATTCTGGTCAAAGAAATATGAAGTAGGATGGGCAGAGAAGTCTTCAACTTTCAGAAGGAACACCAATTACAGCTTTGTTTTCGTTTGAAGGAGAATGGATTAATTTATTTTTTTACCAGAAAGTACTGTCAGAATGTAATCTGAGAAATAGCACTCTTGCACATTGTGATTTCCATAACAATTCCAAGATGTACATGAGAAAGCATGAGCTTCCACCTCACACCTTTGTGTGCCTCCCCCAAAGGCCTGGTGCCCAAATATCTACTTATGCCTGTCTGGGCTGGGACAGAGTTAATTTTCTTCACAGCGGCTGATATGGGGCTGTTTTGGATTGCTGTTGAAAGCTGGATTGACAACACAGGGTGGTTTTAGCTATAGCTGAGCATCTTGCACAGCATCAAGACCTTTTCTGCCTCTCACCCCCAGCAATGAGGAGGCTGCGGGTGCACAAGGACTGACCCCAACTGACCAAGGGATATCCCAGACCATATGGCACTATGCTCAGTGTATAAAGGTGGAAGAAGAAGGAAATGTGAAGAAGGGGTGATTTCAGAATGATGATGTTTGGCTTCCCCAGTCACTGTTACATGTGAGGGAGCCCTGCTTTCCTGGAGATGAGTGAACACCTGCCTGCCCATGGGAAGTGGAATATGAAGTCCTTGCTTTATTTTGCTTCCATGCATGGCTTTCATATTATCTATTGAACTTTCTTTATCTCAGCCCACAATTTTCTCACTTTTACCCTTCCAGCTCTCACCACACTGTGGGGGAGTGGGTGCATGAGGCTGAGCTGTTGCCTGGGCTAAAACCACGACACTGCAAAATCAGTTGTGAGATTCTCATCAAGTTCAGCCTTGTTTGGCCCTCAGAGAGCAAATTTTACACCGGCATTGCACTTACTGTCAGAGGGCTGCACTGCTGGCGTGGGAGAGAAGGCTTTCCCACCCCACAGAAGGGAC
Source organism: Cichladusa arquata (assembly GCA_026413545.1). Lineage (NCBI taxonomy): Eukaryota > Metazoa > Chordata > Aves > Passeriformes > Muscicapidae > Cichladusa > Cichladusa arquata. The sequence goes on along the minus strand of JAOTQP010000870.1, from coordinate 24,453,884 downwards.
TGATCAGTGGAGACCAAAACCTCTGAAAATTGCCTGTGACTCCATGAACTTCAGTGGGTGGTGTGCCCTGGCATCCTTGTACCTCTCATTCTCCTTTGTCCCTTTGAAAAGATAATTTGACTGGAAGTTTCTGAGTTTAAGCTAGAGGAGTTTCTGGAGAAAGGGGTTTTTTGTTTTGTTTTGTTTTGCGGGGTTTTTTCTTTATTTTTAATTTTCTCTCAAGAGAGGAGAATATAGCCTAGAGTTTTTAAAATATCACTGAAAATGAGAATCAGTTCAGTTGTGGGGGAGTGTTAAGGGTCCCCATGGACCCAAACAGACTAGCAAAGGGGAGAGAAGTGTCTGGAGTAGTGATGGAGGGAGGACAAAGCAAGCAACAAAAATAACAGAGTAGAACTGAGGCTGTTATACAGAAGGGAGCAGAGGGAATTTAAAGAGCAGAGAGAGAGAGGCATTTGTCCAAAAAACAGAAGATTAGAACGGGAGACAGGAGTGGGGATGGGAATGCAAAAAAAGTTAAATCTCACATCAAAAACAGAAAACAAGGGTCTGAAATGGCACAGTCTGCTCGAGGGACTACTCCTTTCTGATGCAAGCAGACCCACTGAAGCTTTTCAGGTATTCATGTAAGGGCTGCGGGAATGAGCCCCATATTCACCAAAGGATTTCGGATCCATGCTCATCGTGTTCACACAGCCACTGCTGGGCTGGATTGCCACACAGCACCCCAGTTCTGCCATTCACTTACCTCTATTTAGAATCTTCCCACATGGCTTTCTGTTGTTCTGTTGGCCACAAAACTTAAGAGGAATTCAAAGAAAATTTTTAAAAAGTCTGTTGAGAGACAAGGGCTTTCCTTTTCTGAGACGTGCACGTGAACACCTCTGTCTAGCACAGATGGGATTTGTCCAAATTCTGTAGTTCTGATATCTGGATCAGCATTTTTAAGCAAGAAAAGTAGTCAATTCAGACAGGTTTTTTTTAATAAATACATTTCATTTTAGGTTTATGGTGTTAGGTGTAAATAATAGTGATATCTAATTGCAGATTTAAAACTAAATTCCTTTTCACTTGCGTTAAATAAACATTCTGTATTCTCTATTCAGATGAATAGGGGTTTTTTCTAGTCAATAGTCACATTAAGGTTTATAGGGTCATACACATAAATTAGGAATTGTTGAAGAAATAAGTGTTTATGCAGAATCCATCCCATAAATAGCAGAGAAAAAGCAAGTAAGGCTATTCATGCAGGGCTGCTGATATATATACAGGGTTACTCACAAAGTTTCCTCTAGTGCTACATTTGTATTCATATATGTCAAAAATGCAATGTTATTTCTTTTTAAAATAAATTGGAAACACAAGTCTGTGGTGTATGATTATTTTATTAACTGATAAATCAGCTAGCTCTCAAGGGTATGGAAGAAACATTATTTATTTAATTTACAAATAAACTGTATCCATTCCCCACTCCCATCCTTTGTTAGAACTACTCACTAAGAAATTCTAATGTTTCATAATCTGGTTGCTTAAATGTATTTTCAAGAAGTAAAAGAAAAAAAAATAGATTTTTTTTTAATTGCCAGACTTCCATGCAAACAAAATCCCATAAAATATGAACAAGTGTAAACATTGAGTGTGTTTTCAGTGGACATGTGCCTTCATAGTCATATAACTTTTATTTCCACAGTACTTTCCTAACTTTAGGTAACCAAGTCCATACTTAATACCTCTAAGTAGTACAGCCTGACTGTCAGCATGGCTGTGTTGGCAGTTTTATAAATTCTCCATTGAGATCCAGATGGGTGAATGACTGCATCCATAAGGAGATGCCCCTCTGATACAGTGTAAAAATTTGAATAAAAACAGATCAAATACAGGTTTCTGGGGGTTTTTTTATGACAAATCACAGTCTTTTATAGAAGATATAAGAGTTGAGAGCTACTTAGTTGAGAGCATTTTCTTATCCTTAAACACTTATAAAAGAGGGTTATTCCATAATTATCCATCATGGAGAAAAAAAAAATTCATCAGTTAGGGAATAACTCTTTTTTATTTTTTCTTGTCTTAGTTGGAGAAGCCCACTCTAATCTCCTGTTTCACTGAGTAATTTACTATTAAAAATGGATCAAAAATGCCAGACTCTCCTTTAAGTTCTCCTCCTATATATGCATTAAATGAAGTATCCCAGTTTAACAAAGGTGAAATATGTTCTCTGGCACTGCCTGCATCACACATCTGTTCTCTCTCCCATGCTTAGCCCAATCTGAGTGCTTCTATAGTCATGACCAGCAAGTCCATGTCTGTACTTGAGGTATCAGTTGCTGTTGTCCCAGCTGCAATTGAAAATCAGGTACCAGTTATGCTCTGTTACCTCCAACAGGTTTGGGTTTATCTTAAACCCATTGAGCATCTATGCCATTATGAAATGATGATAACAGTAAGAGAGGGTAGGAATGCAACCTGCTGGGAAAAAACAGGTAGGAAAAAGCCCTGCTGGAGAAGAAGAAATTAGAGTCCTAGAGAGCACAATTCAGTGAGTGTGTGAAGTTTGTGGTAGGTAGTGAATCCAGCTTATAGCTGAGATACATAGGAAAATTACTGAATGCTGCTCAGGGAAAAAAAAATCTACTTACTCAGGTAGGTAATTGCTATTTTGGTCCTGGCAAAACTAGGAAAAGTCATTAGGATCTGATTCTATAATCCTGATTTCATAAATATTCTCAC
>JAOTQP010000870.1:24423900-24446024 GCA_026413545.1 Cichladusa arquata | reverse complement strand
AAAACTGGAATATGGGCAATATGTGTTATAATTCATTTCTAGCAATATGCCTGATTCTGGAAGTGCGTGTTTTTCAATACATATGTATGTTTTATAGAGAGAGACCTGTGTCACTGTCAGGGGCAGAGCAGAAATGTGGGTTGAATGGTGAAATGATATAACCCCTCATGTGTCATCTTTCTAGGAATAATCTCTCAGCATGACAATCCTATGCATTCAGAAGTATTCTGGAAGTTGCCATTGTATGGGAAAGTAAAGATTACTTTGATGCTGAGCTTCTGATGGACAAATAAGGGAAGGGCTGATTTGGGTCAGAAAACTCGCCTGCAGTCTGACATATGTTCAAACTCCAAGCCTGCAGAGCTGGGCTGGAAATTCTCTAGGAACAAACTTTCCCATTGTTTTCCATGCTCCTACTTCCAGTGCTAAATAAAACCTGCAATTTTAAAGGTGTCTGAAAACAAGAAATAAGTTGAAAAAAGATTTACTACATCCTTCCACCGTTCTAGGAGAACCCTTCTGGGGTTTGGTTCTTTCAAGTTCGCATGGATTTTGTCCCAAATAGCTCACCTGCTCTACTTCTGAAGGCTTTCAAAATAAAAAGGTAAGTCCAGAAAAACAGAAGAAGCAATGTTCTTAACTAGTGTATGTACCCTTTTAGGACAGGACCAATTTTTTTATCAGGAATAGGTGTAAAATAGTCTCTGTGATGATTCTTTGAAATGAAGTGAGATTTTGTACAGTACATGTATGTGGTTTATTAGGCGAAACTCTGTAAGTTGAGTTTTCTAAAGTAAATTTCCACTCTGTTTTTTCAGCTGGATAATCTATTACATTTAGCTTTCCCCTCTCCAGCCAGTGCTTGTTAAAACTTCTCTCTCTGTGCCCATGTGTTAAGATGATGGACAGTATTTGCTGATTCCAGCTTATCTAGGCTTTTAACAGGAAAATCCTGGATCAATTCAATGTGTTTGAGCCAAAAATCTTGTAATTGCCTGAGTCTAGGAAATGGTTTCACAGTAATAAACAAACACAAGTAGCTTATGGAACTCTGCTAAAAAGAAAAGGAAAAATATTCCATATTAGCACATTCACGTCCATAGCATAAAATGTCTTTTTTTAAAAAAACCAAAGTCTTAATCCATACCACTGCTCTGAAAGTCAGTTGGAAAGAATGGCATGTGCCAAAGAATTCGTTCCCTGCTCACTGATGGAGCGGAAATGTGTTTGTAGCTCAGGTTATGTTTTCTGCTCCTGGTAGCTCTGAAAACATCACATATGGCCCTTATATTTTCACTGACCATCTATTTGCCTCTGTTTTCTCCTTCCACATCCTTGAACTGCTGATCTTAGCATTATATCAGTGAATGATGCAGGGATATCACCATGTCTCTTTTCTCTTTTTTTTTTTCTGCTACTGTTTGTTTATTTCTATATTTGTTTTAACAGAAAAAAAAAAAAAAAAGGACAAATTCTGATGGAGGAAAATCAGTTTGTATGAACAACCAAGAGTGTATATAGGACAGAAAACAGCCCTTTTAATGAAAGTCAGTTTCTTCTGACATCCTCCACTGTTCATAGATAATATGCTCCTTAATATGTTGATCCTTTAGTAAAGGCATCCATTGGAAAAGGGAACAAAATAAATAGAGAAAGAAATAGGGGACAGGCCATGAATTTGACAGAAGAATGTAGAGATCAAGCAGTTTTGCCAGAAAACAGAATAAATTAGAACTTCTCTTAGTGTGCATCAAATATCTTTGAAGTTTTGTGAAGTTATTGTGCACAGTAAGAAGGACCACTTTCCACATGGATATTGGCGAACTGATTGCCCCAGGGGCAGAATGCAGAAAAGATGCATCAAAAACTCATCCAGAAAAAAAATATTAAAAATTTCCTGTGAGACTTCTCAGCTTCAGAAGTGTTTTTAGGTTCCACCACATTGCATGCTTTACTTCTTAAACAGTCATGTATACAGAACACAGCAAAGATAGCTGCACTGTTTGTATTTCACTGGGAATGTGTTTTTGGTGCATCTTCTCATTCTACTGAGTGACAGCACACAGCTGGCACTTGTCCTTGCAAGACAACAGAGATGAAAGGAACAGCTAGTTTTATCTATGCTATCAGAACCCAGGGAATAATTTGCAATTAATATTTTAGTCTTAGAAGGTCACTTTTGAATGTTCCCTAACTGTTTGTGAAACTGTACATTTTAAAAATAGGTAAGAATTATTCGAATCAATAAACATATTGCTGGTATACTCCATACCAAAATTGCAAATTATTAAGTCAGACATCTTCTTCACTGACTCCAGTTGTTTTTTTTCCAGATACCAGCCTGACCAATTTGATCTGGTCACCAGCCCTAAATGGTAGGAGTGTTGGTGTGATTTTCACAATTGATAGAAGTTAGAACAGCCCAGAGGCTGCAGTAAATCACACCAGGACACAAGCAGAATTGAAAAAATAGGACTAAATTTAGGTATACAGATTGTTGAAAAGACCTTATCGCTTTCCTCCCCAGGTGAAATAGCAGGCATACAGAGACACATGAGCTGGCTGCAACTCACTTCATTAATCAAATCAATGTGAATTTCAAATTTCAAATATAATATCTGAATATACAATTTTAAATTGGTGCTGGCGTAGTTTCCAGCATTTGAATTACAAATTTGCTTTTTGCTAATCCATTCCCTAACAGAGATCAAACACTTGAAAATTCATGAAAAGCAAACATGAAAGGGTCACAAACATGGTCAAATGTTACCTGGCTGTTTAATTCAAATGGATACTCAAAGAAAATGTTTCCGATATTTGTTCAGCCCCTTCTTTCTAGTTAGCTTAAAAAATTAAAGTTAAATGGCAGACTAATACTATGTGCAAATCAAAAAAAAAAAAAAAAAAGAATCAAGGAGACTTGAAGATAGCAATACAGAAGTAAATCATAAAGACAGATGAGTACATCTAGAGTCATACTGGATATCAGACTGAATCTGTGGATGTTCACATCCATAGCTGGCATTTTAACTGTGACAAAAATTGCTGTAAAATTTGGAAGCAAGTTTAAATGTTGAATATATCTATCTTCACTGTGATAATCAGTCCTGCTGTACATTCAGTGCCAGAAAAAATGCATCAATATCCAAATGTGCACTGATACATTGAGCCAATAGTCAAACTTTAGCAGTATGGGTACACATTTTCTGTTTTACCGTTTACAAGTGCTATTGACAGCAAAGTCAAATATGCCTTTAGCAAAAAGGAAAGAAGTAATGGGATTTTTGTTTCTCAAGTTCTGCCTAGTCACATTCAACACATATATTATTTTCCTGCCTTACAACAATCTACAAACAGAACCTTCTCATTTCAGTTTTCACACATTTTCTTTGTGTGAATCTCACTGAAATAGGCAAGCTGTCAGTGACAAAGCTTAGTGTCAATCTCATATGAAGTTGAGAAATGAGAATTACAAAAGAAAAAAGCTAGTAGCCACAATCAGTCCTGTAGCTGCAAACAACTTTTTTCACTTCAGCAACTAAATTTTTACTAGAGGGATAATCTATGATGTCACCCATCACTGATGTCACTGCTCTTTCTGAAGACATCAATTGCTTTATGTAACAGACAAGTTCTTACTGGAGGAAAAAGCCTCACATGGAGAATAACGCGTGCCAGGAGAAAGCCCAACTCTTCCATATAAATGCCATGGACTCCGGTTGTGCCATGACTGCTTTATAAATCTAAGCATTCCACCTCTGCTTGTACAAGCTTTCCTACTTCAGTTCAAGTCAGGCTTCTAAGAACCTTTTCATTCAATAGCAAATTGCTCTTTACAGGTACAGAGCTATTAGTGACTAAAAGACCATACAAAATGGAAAAAAAGGAAGGTGATTCTGTATCACACTCCATGTTCTTTCCTTCCATCTGTGGAAACCTCATCTTATAGCCCAGCTGGGATCTCTCCACTACTCTGCAGTCTACCGCCTAGTCCAGCAACTGGTACTGTTGAACTTGGTGACTCCACTCCTAGATGTGGTAGAGGGAAGATATTGTAACTAATTAAGATATGCATAACAGGATTTTTGAAAAGAGAAAACAGTTAGGGGATTTTTATATTTATTGCTGGCCATAAGAGTACGAAAAATTGTGGAAAGACATGTAAACATGATGGATCATCAAAGCTAGTTTGCTCAAAGTATTCAAAATGATAGTTTCTAGACAGGTAAAGCTGGAAGATCTCCCTTGTTATTCTGGAAAAAATTGAGAAAACAAAGAAGGATTAATTAACTTCTGTCAGTCAAGTGCTGCAACTATCTTGGAAAGAGTTGTTTGAGTCATCGTGGGATAAAGAATGTTTCTATAGAGTTTTCTTTTTCGTTCCCTGTTTTGATAAGTTACTGTTCCTGTTAATTCAATTATGTAAAATAAAGACTTTTGTAAACAGACACTTTGATTTTGTTTAACATGATGGTTGCTTCACAACTTCAGGATGGTTACTCAGGTCACTGTACTAGAGGGAAGAACATGAAAGCCTTGAGTGGGGGTAACATAACTGGTGACAGCATTCTGTTGGGGTGAAAGGAGAGGGCTGATGTGGAGTAAACTGAAGATCACCAGAACTGAAGTGTGAGCTGCAGCAGTAGTATTGTTTTATGGGATCCCTGTTTTCTTGTTTCTCTTCCCCTGCATGGACAATTTCATAACCTACATTTTTTTCTCACCTTCTCACCCTTAAAGTAATCAGAGAAAGAGAAGTAAAGAGTTGGTCATAGAAGTTAATTTTGATTTTTTTTTCCTTTCAACATATATGAGTCTTATTCAGCCTACATCTTATTGATGTTCTGAGACATGTTTGGTGGGCCAACCTGAGTGATTAATTTTATATTCTTCTTTCTACTGCCATGGCAGTGATAAATAAGGAACTGGGTAAGTTTCAGGATAGTGAACAGGATAGGTAGTCCTTTTATGCTCCATGCTTTGGCTGAATGTTGGTAATGGTAGAATTGAACTAAAACTAAGTAATTTAGAGAAGGCTAGGTTGTCTAAACTAAATCCCATCATTAGCCATAGCTTCCATATTAACATAGCCCCATAGCTGCCTAAAAGCTGAGCTAGCTGTACTGGCTCAGAGTAGCTGCTTCCATTTTCTACTGACTCTAAGCCCCAGGAGAGGACTTCCAGATCTTAAACAAATTTAGACCCCATGCCAAACACTGACATTATGCCATGCTTTTTCATTTTTGTGGGGTGAGGTATAGGTGGCAGGTACTTTGTAGACTGGAGACTAAAAGAAATATTATGGTTTGTCAAAGGCTTACCAGCAATGTTACTCAGTCACTCTGCCTCTCTACTTACTACTATAGCCACTAGACACTCCTGCTGCACATCAGTCCCACAACAGCCATATCTTCCTCGATCTTTTATACAAAAATGACAAATTTTCTTTAGACTATTTTATTGTAAAGTTCTAAATACATTACTGTTTAGTTTGAGCATGCCAATATTTCTTTTTCCATATTTCTTTGAGAAGCTGAGATGCATTTTTCAAATGCTTGCACATGCCATCTTTGGGCTGTTTGATGTTTGCTGAAATGTGATAGGAAGTGCTCAAAAAAACAGGTTTCCAGTAAATGCATCACAAAGGTTTGTAAAGCAATTGTTCTAGGATAAAGTAACTACTTGTGTAAATTATCCATATTTAACAGGTGTAAGACATTCAGGAATGGGTTATTTGTACTCAGCTACCATAATCTGCTATATTAATTATATTTTGTGGAATGAATACAGTTAACTGCGATCTACTGATTGTCTTTGTTCCACGCAAAGAAATTTAATTACATTTGGAAAATGTAATTAATAATAAATAAATTATTTTAACTGCATAACATTAATTACAATACAATAAAAAGAAGTCTAATTCCATTTGGAAAGTGTTGAAATGATCTTAGCAAATTCATAGGACCCCTAAGAAAGATAAGGGTGTGACAGGTAGGTCAGAAGGATCCTTCACAAGAATACTGACTGCATCCACAGTCAGCATATTGATATATGAAAGATATGGAAGGTAAAGGCTCTGAGATTTTAAACAGCTTGTCTGGTGGCCTGTGGTCAAAGGTTAATGGGTTGCCAAAACCATTTCCTGAGAAGCTGGAGAAGCAGCTAACTATTGGGGTCTCAGGATTTCCACTGATCTTGAGATGCCACGGAGCACATTCAATTTCATAACCAAATCTGTGGGACGTGTATGTTGCTAACAGTGTTCTGTTCCCTTGAGCTTCTCATGCTGAAACTGTCATCAAGCCTACCAGTAAGGTTTTTTTCTTACAAATACTCTTCTGCTGATGATATCTCAGATCACCAACATTTTTGCGCTCAAGAATACTTTTTTAAAAAATTTGTCTACTGATAGGACACTTGCATAGGTAATGCTCCTGAGATCACTCACGTATTTACCATAATGCTGTTAATCACTGCATAAAAGAGACTGTAAAGCTCCTGTCAAAGCCATAATGAATACAGCATGCAAACACTCAGCTACTTGTTTAAGTGCCCCTGCTGGAACCAAACACATGAGAGCAATGGGAAATATATCTTAAAATAGTAACTTTTTTCAATGATGCTACAGTCTGATATATAGTCACAAACCTAAGCAACAGAGATTGTAGTCTCACTGCAGAATAGTGAGGCATAATCCTAGAAGGTACTTGGCCAGTCAACCAAGCAATACCATAAGATTTGTTCAAGTAAAAAATAAGTCTAATTTTATTCGACAATAATTTTAAACTGTATTTACAGAAATAAGAAACTCAAATACAGTGGTTTTGAGTCAGAAGCTGTCCACCCTAATGCCCATATAATGTATAGCATTATTTTGCAGCATGCTCAAAGCTGAGTTAACAAATGGCAAGTAGAGCCCAAGAAAGCAGACTTACCAAAAAAAACCACTGTGTTGAAAATTGAGATCACAATAATGTCTTCTCGTCATCTTCAACATGTAACTTTGTATATGCTGCCTTTTATCAATATATCTATCTTAGGCTTGTGTGCAGCTACAAGCATCTAACTATTTGTCTGCATATGCACAATCTGCAAAATGAGCTGAAAAAACAAGGTGAAATTTTTAAGGAAAATGTAATTTTAAAATTCTATATTTATTATGAACAGTGACATGAGTCACTGTAGATAAAGATCTAGGTAGTGTAGTTGAAAATGATATTGTTCATGTGTGTTAAAAACATACTGTGGGAGCCAGAACCATTATTTCTGTGTATATACCTACATATTCCTCTATATCGGTACCTCTATCTCTACACTGGGATAGAGAAATATTAGCTAACAATAGATGCATCTAATCAAAACGTGTGTGAATGGTATGTACTATGCACTATCATTTCTTTCTGCAATTAATTTAGAATTCAACGGAATAATATGAAGTCTTTTACTACTTAATTAAACTTTTGTAATGCCTGTTTTACCAAGATGAATAAAATGCATAAATTGTATGAGGTGACATCTAATGCACACAAAAAGAGAAATGTAAAAAATCAGAACAGTGGGTACATTAAACTGATTCTTAATAATTGAAACCAATTTAATCATTTGAGATTATTTTATTCTAGCTGACGTAATACTGTAGCAGTTTTATTCTAATTATAACCTGTTTCATTTTAGTCTGCCTTTCTAGTTAATTATTACAGTCAATTTGTAAAATGACATGGTTCCGCATTTGCATAGGTCACTATTAAATAAATGAATAGCTGAAATTACTCTAGCATTGAAGTGTCAACTTTGGTAGAAGTCAAGAGGACTTCAAATGTTCTTCTAACACCCCTTAATGTGTTAATGACCACTATTAAACTGCAATTAAAAGGCCAGAGAAAAAATGCACGAAACAGTTAATAGAAAAATAGCAGAGACACAATTAAAACACTTCAGTTTTTGACTGATAGAAAATAAAGGGAAATACTGAAAGAAATATAGTATGAATCTATGCCTAGCACGACAGAACTGACAGTTTAATGATAACAAATCATAGGCTGCCTTTTTTTGGAGCATTACACGTCAGCTTGACATTAACATCAGTAGTAAACAAGACAATGTAATGATTTTACCTTGTATTTAAATTGCTGCTTATTACAGTACTAAATAATAGCTTTAAATAACTTGGTGTCCAGGCTAGTGATGTACTCTGTTTGCATGAGACAGTACTGAAAGATATGTTTAAGTTTTTTGTCATCTTAAATAAAGGATATATGTATGTCTTAGCTGTGCAGCCTACCATGTTTGCATCTGAAACCTTTCCTGAATCCATAACACTGTCATTAGGCTTGTTTGCTCATGAGAGGAACGAGTAGTGATGATGAAGTTCTAACTCAAAGCAGGTCAGACTTTTAGGTATCAAGTGGTGTGTATAACTCCTAGAAAGAAGCTCAATTAATCAGAGGTATGCCAGGGCTGTCATATTAAACACTCTTACTTCAAAACCATGCTTTACTGAGAGATGAACTGAGTATGGGAAGGGTATGTGTGATTCCAAAAGCTAAATTACATTCAACATGAAAACCAACACTATGCATCAGAAATTTCAAAGTTATAGTTCCTGCAGGAATTAAAATTTGACCTCCAAGTGCACAGGTATATTTTTTACTACTGTTATATTTTAATCATTCATACAATCTACATCTCTGCAATTGAGAGGAGTTATGTTTGCCGTGGGAAATATGAATTCTTCATTTTCCATTATTATCTGTGTGTTGTGTATGCTCATCCATAAAATTAAATTAGTTTATGAGTTAAGTACTGTTCTCAGTTGCACTGTGCAAAACCAGGTTGTTTTAGTGATTCAGTGGATTTAAATAATTTCATTATTATAAACTAACTTGCTTAGTCTTTCTTATGCTAGAAAAGCATTACTGCTCTCCCTAAAATTTCATCTGTGATATTGCTTAGCCCATTGCAAAGAAGCATTTACTTCTTAGATCAATGGACTAAATCACTATTGTTCCTTCTTATCATTGTTTCAATTATGCAAAATAAGCAAAAATATAGATCAGGTCCTTGCCTTTTTTTTCTGCTTACTTCACACAAATAACTTGTATGCTTTAATGCATTCTTCTATAAAGCAGTATAAAAACAAGACTGAAGTTCCCTTTCCCCTTGTGTTTATTTTATTAGGCATAAAATGTTCTGTCACAAAAATTAGAGAAATATTCAAAAACTATGTTGCACGTTCTTATATGAAGACAAAATTATGGTTGCAGATGGCCAGGTTTTAAAGGATGTTTAGGCATTTAAAACGTAGATAGGTTCCCAATGGGTTTTTAAGAGGCGATATTATTTCGAAAATCCTGCTAGGCACTGGATGTATTCCTTTGAATTTCTCATATATGTGTAAGTTCATACAGTGGAGAAAATAATGCACATAATCAATGAAATAATTGGAATAGATTCAACCAAAACCATTTCATGGGTACTAGAGATTTTCCTATGCTTAAGTCTGTGTCCAGATCAATGCAGCCTCATCTGCTGTTTAAAGGAGAGATACTATTTATATAGTACAATTGCTGCACTAACATGTCTATTATTTAAAGCTTCTCTGTTTCAAATCTCATTTCTTTAAAACATTCAAAGTTCTAGTCTTGCTGAGGACTAAACTACAAATTGAATGTGAATAGGAAAAATTGAAAAGAGGAAACTATTTTGTCATGTTCAAAAAATTATTTTTTGAAAAAATACATATTTTTCTGGTCTCTCTGTATTACAGAAACTTGCCTTTTAGAACTGCAAAGGGTAAGAAACATCAGTACATTTTTTTTGAGGAACATGTTAAAGCAGATAGTTTGGCTGGGCACTCAGGTTCACCAGAAATGTGTATGTATGTGATGGTGCTGTATCACTTTTTTAGGTTCAGTACGTAATGTACTGCCAGTTTCCTCTGAAGGATTTCCCTTAGCACCTGTCAAGTACAAAGGAAAGCCCAACAGCCCCTCTGCCAGTTCTTGCTCCTTGTTGATCCAAACACAGACCAGTTTACACCTGGGCTGATGCAGACAGGCAGAGAGGAACAGGTGCTGTCCTTGGGGTGTTTTACATAAACATGTTCCCGGCCCTCGCTCTCAGAGGAGTGCTCAGCCTGTGAGGCCAAAAAAAGGATGTGCTCCATTGTCCACACAGCACCACATTCCACTATGTAGCACTCCTGGCCAGACCAGGGCAAGAGAAAGGAGCAAGTTTATGTTAGAGCACAGAGGGAATGTTATAATTCCACAAAGGAGATGCTAAACTTAGGTAAAGGAAGAACAGAGTATATCATCAGGAGCTCTATAACAAAACATACAGTAATATTTTGGAAGCATAAGAAAGAATAAGTGTAGTTTTGGCATTCTTCAAGAAATAATAACTACAGCACAGAAAGAGAGATGCAGAGGAATAACTCCAGGAAACATTAAAATGTACCAAGCTTAGGGTTTCCTTTAAAATTATGTTCAAAACCAAAGTGATCTTAATTAATTTAAACACTCCAGTTAATCCTTGATGTTAGTAAACATTTTTTAACAGACGGTTTTTAAACATAAATTTGGACACACTACAAACCAGTGCTAGTAGTCACACATAAGTGAAAATTTGGTGACAAAATATGTGCTTTTTGTTTGGGGGAGAAAAATGTGGACCTACAATCAACTTTAAATGTGTCTGGATATTTTCAGTTTGCTTTTAACTTTCAAAAGGGTTTTGTAAAAAGCAAACCAAACCAATCCAGCAAAACCCTCATCCCATCTAGTAATTGCTTTGAAAAATATTTTGGTGACTTCCATGGTCGTATTTTTAAAGCAGAACTTGATGTGGAACCAAAGATGCATGTATGTAGGTGTGTTTAATTGTAAAGTTGAGAAAAATGTAGATCTATTTAAAGCAGGAGTGACATTTGGTGAGCATTGTGATGTATCATCTTGACATGAACTGAATGAGTTAGATTAGTGACTGACACTAGGAATGTCAGAATTTACATTGCAGCACACACAAACTCTGTGGAAATATACTATTAGCACTCAGAGTAAGCAGTGATGAGTAATGAGATAAAAATTGACAGTGTCAATAGTCATATGCCCTCACAGTCAAGAACAATGAATTGCAGTATGTGTATGTATATTAATAAGTGTATATATCTGTCTGTCTGAAATATATCTATAGTAACTTTAATTACACCAAATTTCAAGAAGCAACAATCAGAGATAAGAAAGGGAGTCTCAGTAAGGTCTACTTAAACCCTCTGGAGTGTGATTTACTATCTAGGTATGTTCACCTCAGCACATGATATTGGCATGCACTGCTTGCTCTATTTCACTCACCAGAAATTCATCTAACGTGCACAGCTATAAACAGAAAAAGGAAACACACTCTTTAGGAGTTCTTTTTCAAGCATGGTTTTTCTTGTTTGGAGTCAGAACAATAGTAAGTTTTACAGGCACAATGGGAAGGAGATACATACTGTAACATATCATGCCCCAGCTATTAAAGAGTGCCACTATTGAATGGTTAATCTAGCTTGATAAAATTTGTCTCCAAACATTATTTTGTGAAATAGATTGATCAGGTGACTCAAGGACTTGGATCCAAAGTCCCCATCACTTCAGGGTGCACCAGTAGCACTGCAGATCATCCTGTCTCTGGCAGGAGTGAGGACTGTGGGTATCTGGCTCAGGTGCTCTAAGTGTACCCAGCAGCTGCACTTCATGCTCAGAAGTAATCGGGGCCCTGGACAAAGCAGGGGGCAGGTAGTTCTTTCATATTGGTGACCATACAACATGCTGGTGAGTGAAGAAGTTCTTTAAAGTTCCTCTTGTGATGGAGAAACGTGTTACTGGTGTCATGTGCCTTTTCCTCAGTTTCTCTCTGAAATCACGTTGACAGTCTCAGATTAAAGTCAATATCAACTCTGCATAGCTACAGAAATGTTATAAGGGTGAAAAAGTGGATGTCTCTGTGGATTATTATATTTTGCCCTTCTCTCTAACAACATTTGTAATATCCTGACATGAAGTGGTTAGAATGGTAGATTATTGACTGCCACTAGCAGTGTCAAAAATAATGCCATCTTGTATCAAGAAATTATGTATTTTGCAGTCCACTACCATAAATACAGAGAAATATAAAATTGGCAAGAAGCTGTGCTTTCATCTTCAGCAGCCTGGAGTGGAGTCCTGAATATGTTCTCCTGGTCCACCAAACACTCCCACAGCAACCTTAGAGCGCCGCAGGCGCATGGTGGGCAGGACAGATCTTTAAAGATTAATTCCTCTTTATTTATTAACAAAGAATTTTACACAACTTTGGTGCCATCTAAAATTAGTAATTAAAATAGGAAAACAGGGGTGTTTCATTGCTGTGGAGAGTAAGAAGCCATAACCTTTAAGAAAATGGAAGTTGTCAGAAAAAAAAACAAAACAAAAAATACAGTAAAATAACAGAGTAATTGTACTTCCCATATGGGAAGAGAGCAACAGCAATGTCTCATTTAGATTCTATTTCCACTTTTTGAGAGGACATGAAATAATGGGCATCTGCATGTTGTATCTGCTGTGTTTTTGCTTGATTTTCCTTCTTTTTGTTCCTCTATAAAACAAAGTTAAGAATGATTTATGTGTCAGGTTTATATTTCTAGTTTTTCTAATGGAGCAATTTTATTTTAAAAGGTAAAACATATTTTTTAACCTACCAGTGACATCATTCTCCACATTGGATCAATTATCTATGCACTGAATAAAGTTTAATTGAACCCTTTTAAATCTGTGCAGCTGTTGTGCAGTGAAATAGGCAGGTGGATTATCTCATTAGTATTAATCTAAATGTTTTGTGGTCTCTGCACATTTTAATGTGTGTGGTGTATATATTTGGTAATAATTCTTCAGTTGTTAAAAATAAGTGCTACAAGAAAACTTTGATAATAATTTATGTAATATTTGGTTCTTAAACAGGATGAATTAAGGGCATTAAAATGATGAGTGATTCCACAAAACCTATTCCAGCAGACAGAATGAATGAAAGTATTAGTTTGAAAACTTCTGACCTATTTTAATTTTATTTTAGGAATGCTCTGTTTTATGCACTGATGTTACTATCAGGATTTTAGCTGGTTTTCCTTCCAATCAGCTTAGCTAACTTAAATCCTTTTTTAAGGTTCACCAGCATCAAACATTTCTACCCCATCTTCCAGGAATCTATTTTCAAAAGATATTATTTGTTCCTAGGACCAAATTCTGACACTGCTTACACAAGTGATTTGGGAATAAAGCTGAAGAAATGGGCCAGGACCACAGCATGTATAAAATACTATAAAGCCAGAGAGTGGTATTAGCTTGGCTATCTGAGAATGTAGCCCATGACATTCGGATCTGAGGGTGGAGGATCTGTGGGAGTTCTGCTTGGGGACAACGTGTCTCTGAGCTACCACTGAACCTGCAGGATGCTAATGTCAGGTAGCACTGCAGCTGCTCGGTGAGAAGCTGGCCTGGTGAATATACCCAGGATTTAAAGGTCAGTTTTGTGCATTTGCTCAGGTCCAATAAAGAGAGCACTTAGGCAGGAGGAGGAAAGTGTGAGTCCTGTGCTGCCCGAGGGGACCCCTCCGTGGGCACGGAGCTGAGCCCAGCCCGGTCAGCTCCAGGGGGAGAGGTGCAAAGTGCCTTTGCACAGGCAATCTGCTCCCACACGCCCAGAGAGCTTGCTTGGCACTGCAGAGAAGGCTTCACTTTGAGAATTCATGGGCTCTGAACATTTTGTACAGCATACTGTCATATTTCAAACTGGTTGATTCAAAAACTGTTGCTTTTTTCTCTGTTTTCAACTTTGATTTGTACCAGAAACTTTCAGAGTTAAAACAGTGTTACAGTTAAATGTAATTTTCATTGCCCTGATCCATCTTTTAAATTTCATTTTTCTAATCTCAAAAAGGTTAAGCAACAAACGCATAATATTCAAGAAAAGTGTAAAGGCATGCTTGAGAGGGGGCCATGGGGAAAATACTTACAGGAATGCCTTGTTGGCAAAGAGCAATGCTGCTGCATTTTATGTACCTCCCAACAGCTGACTGCAGAAGCTACTTCAGATCCAGCTCAGTTGTACAGCCTGGGGGATTAGTGAAAGAGACCACCCTGGAGGTTGTTAAATAGAAAAAATAGTGTGTCTGCCAGCTGGGGGCCGATTGATTGCTGCTTGTGTGTGTAAGGCAGTGATGAGGGGGAGGTGGAGAGGTGATGGGATTTGCTCCTGAACAGTTGGTTTTGTGAAGGACTCTCACTGCCTCAAAGCTGGTGAGGCCCTTGCAATTGTCCTATAGTTTGTCCCTGAGTGGCTGCTAGATTTTCTTGCTGGAGGAATTTATGGATGTATCATTGTCCTGAGGAAAATATCATTATTAGCAGTGAAGCAGCTTCTTCCAGCCTGGTACTGAGCACCTTCACAACACACTGCATTTGACTGCAAAGAGGATAAAACCCTGCAAGAACTATAAGACTATCAGGTCCTTCTCCTCATGTGAGAGGGATTGCAACAAGAGCTTAGGGATTTCATTAAGTATTGTAAAATCATGCATAGCACTATTTTGTTCCAGGAAAATAAGATTCTTTGCAGATGATTTGTGGAAATCATCTCTCTTTCTGGCCCTGAGGAAATTCAGCAGATAAAGCAGTGTGTTTTTCAGCCTTTCTAATCTAGAGTTTTGTTTATAGAACCTAAATTAAATCTCTACATGCAAATGAAATGGCTTGGTTATTGCTGCAGGCAGAGGTTAGCAACTGTGGTCTGTCTTACCCTACATGTAAACATGAATTAAAAATTTTGTGCATGTTTATCTAAATGCAGGGCATTTATCTGAAGTGATAAACTGTTATCTCTTGTTTGATTATACTCAATTCACTTATTTTTTTATTATATTTTCAGCATCATTTGCCCAATCAGGGAACTTGAGATACCTAAACATTAACTATCTGTGATGCTGAAATTTCATACATTATTTTTGCTTTGTTTTCTGTATTTTGAATTCTAATCTATGTCAGAGTAGTTGATTTTACCAATGTCTGCTTAGTTTTGTTAATATTCTTTTGAGGAAGATTTTTGTCAGGGATATTTTGACAGCCCTGTGCAGGCAGCTCCACCAGCTATACTTTGCCCAGGGTCTTGATGAGGTGATCAAGGAGTTCTAGAACATTTCCATTTTTAGCCAAATCTCTGACTGTTTTGCCTCATCACAGTCTGCTCACCAAGATCCCGTACACTGGGTACCAGGATAATTTTGGCAGCACATCAGTGGTTTTAGACAGGGGAAAAAAATGCTGCAAGGAGAGTTTTACTTTATTGCAGTAAGCTTGACATGAATCATTGCTATTGCTGCTTTGTGTTCCTGTCAGCCTATTGTAAACAGGCACCCTCAGAGAAGGAAAGTGCTTTTGGAAGATAGAATTTGGGGGGAAAAAAAAATTTGAATTCTTTCTATCTCTAATATTTCCAAGGGGACAAGATCTGATCAGAACTGTGAATAAGTCCTGTTACCCCGACTGCAGGGCAGCTGTGTCAGTGAAGTTTTTGGTCTCTGTTTCAAAGGACAGAGCCAAAAGTATCTCCCCATATTTCCAGAGAGTCTTTGCAGAGAACAATTCTGACATGGATCTGTGTTTATCTGCAGAATGCACATATTCTACAGCAGCAGTAACTGAATAAGAGGTCTAGTGGACAATACTGTCATCCACAGAATTACTTTGGTGCTGTTAAGCTTCCCCATTGTTTGCACCAAGTTCTCAAAAATGTGCTGAGATGCTGAAATTCCCTATTTCAGAAAAGGAATCTACCACAATGGCCTTTGTAGTGAGACAGTCTGATAGCAGCTTAATTTTTCTGTTTCTGTATTATTTGTGGTGCCTGGGTGATTTTTGGACTTGTGATATTTGATGCTATTATATCTGTTGGGCAAGACATCATCCACTGACCTATATTAATAATAAGAGTGTTTGATGCCTGAGATATGTTAAGCCTGGTCTTGTCAAACCTTTCCTTTTTGGTACCCTACCAATGCAGAACAGACTTCCTCTGCTGGAGGATGAGGTGAGCCCTTTCTGCGCCAGACTGCTCCCCAAAGCCCTCTTCTACCTCTCATCTCTCTAGTCCTCTCTGCCCTTTTCCCCCAGCTAAGCAGCCCCAGCTCTGTTTTTCTTTGGAGACAAAGAGCTGTCTATTGTTTTCATGCATTGCTTGGCCATTTGCATGTTCTTCATCCCCTGAGGATGGTGAAGTACATGTCATACCCACACATCCAGACTCACAGAAGTTGTGACCATTTCTAGTAAAAGTATGTGAAAAGGAATCAGTATAATTAGAACACTGGTTAATTTGATATTACTGTAATGGAGAAGTTCAGTAAGGGTAAGTTTCTTCTACAATAGTACAGAAAAAAAAAATCTTACTGTGAAATCCAGTGATATTTAAAAATGGTACTGATGTTTTAGAGCTACCCAGTTCTAAAATATATGGAATGTCTCTTTTTTTGCATAATAAAATGCAATTTTGTGCAATACAAAGAGGTGTTTGAGGATGGTGAAATGGCTATAGGTTGCCAAAATTTGCAGCTGGATGTGACATTCTGGAAAGATATCAGAAGGGAATTGAATAATCACAGTTCCCTACAGTCCACCAGCCATCTGATTTTATTTTCTTCATATTTGTACACATGTTCTTGTTTATTACATAATGAAAATGTGACACATGTAAACATACTAAGTTAAGCGGGATTTGAAGGTGGGCTTTAGCTGAAGAAATCCTATAAAAATGTCTAAACTCATTTTTTTTCTTTCAGGCCAAAGGGTTTTAGAGAGATCAACTTTCTATGTGGCAGCTGGGCTCCCTGTGGTGCTGTATTTTATTTTATATTTTATAGCATGTAGCTTCTAGGTTTAAAAACAAAACACACTATTCACTTCCTGAACAGACCTGAAACTGAATTAGAAAAATACTTGCAAAATATATAAATTGGGAGGGAAGGCAGCATGCTGTGATATGCCTCTTATTCTCCAAAGCCCATAGGAGCACAAACACAAATACAACTTAGCATGGTGAGGTAAGGAAGGTTTCTTTCACCTGTATTCCACTGGGAAACCCTTTTCTCTCTTCTGAGGTGATACTGAGTGACGGGTGTACTCACCACCACCACCTAGATGGCCCTTAAATTCCTACATTCTGGCTGTTTCCATCTTGCTTCCATCTTCTCAAGGATCTCAGGCTGCTTACCTTGCTGCCCCTGTGCTGGCTTAAAACCTTACTCCTGGCCTGGTCTAAAATATCCTGGGCTAGAAGGAACCCAAAAAGATCATTGAGTCCAACTCCTTGCCCTGCACAGGACAACCCCAAGGATACCATCTTGTGGCTAAGAGCATTTTCCAAATGCTCCTTGAACTCTGGCAGACTTGGTCCCATATTCAGTTCCCTGGAGAACCTGTTCCAGTGCCCAGCCACCCTCCAGGTGAAAAACCTTTGCCTAATATCCAAATTAAATCTTCCCTGACACAGATTTATGCCATTCCCTTGGGTTCTGGTCCTGGTAAGCAGAGAGGATAAAGAAAAAAATTATGTACCCATTAATTTTTTTCCTATATTTCCTAGTCTCTCTACAGTATATTTTACTACATGGAAAATACTGATTTCAGGATTTACACTAACAACATACAGAATGACCCACTCGACATACTTCCAGATTTCTGGGGGTCCACAACTTGCATAACTTAGCTTAAAATACCTGGGAGGAGGAAGAGGCTTGAGAGACAATTTTACTGAAAATACTATACCTGAAAATTCAAACTATGTAATATCTCACAGTCTTCCCAGCAACATGGGCAGCTTTCACAGTCAACTAAGTATATATCCATAACTCACATACTAATGATTTCATTAAAAGATTTTCTAAGCAAATCTTCTTACGGCAAAGAAAATTTGGTGAAGTCCAGCAGGAAACTTGAATTATATTTGTGCAATTTGCTTATATACCTATGGAAAATCAAGAAGAAATCAGAGTACTTCCAAAGTGGAAATTCCTTTGGGGAAGGGATAGTGCTGGCAACCCCCAGCACCTCCAGAAGCAACTTTTGGAGTTGCCCTTCAAATGAGATTTGCTGATCAAACAGGTATCCAAGGCAGACTGAACTTCTTAATTCAGCTTCTTCCAGTGGAGTTCCTTGAAGCCATTGCTACAAACTGAAGTTTGTCTTTCCATTCCTTCCATTCCCAATGGAAAAGCCAGAGGGAAAGTGCATTCCTTGAGTGAACCCCTGTGTTAATGTGTCAGGCTGACCCAGGAATGTGTAATCTGCACATGTCCCCTCCATCTTCACCTCACTGTACTTCTAAATTTGAATCCTGAATGGGTCACATAAAGTGAAACAGAGTTTGGAGATTTACTGTAATCACATGCTGACATTTTCCCACATCACTAACCTATCACATGATTTAGCAGGATTGTCAGCTCCTGCGAGAGGGAGGATCAGGACAGAAATAGCAAGGGTGTTGTAAGATGTCATGGAGGCCTTCTGACAGCACAGTGTGGGAAGCTTGCATGTTATTTGCTGCAGTCCCATCTTTTAGAAAAGCTCCTGAGGCTGTCATTTTGATATTAGCAAAAAAAAGTAATTTACACTTTAAAAGACACCCAAACCCATAAATCTTAAAAGACACTTATGTTTTGAGTCTGAAAAACTAAAAAGTTTTGGGCCTAGTTCACAAAATGTTCACAGAGTCTCCAACTTTAAATTGGAAAAGTAGAAATTAAGTTTTCTGGCAAAAATATGGTTTTTATTATTCATAAGCACTTTTCTCTCTCTATTTGTAAAATCAAAGCTACAGAGCACTTCAGAAGCCAGAATATTTTGCCAAAACAATATATTTACTCTAATCCTCTTGCTTTCTTTCTTTTTCTCTTCCATCTCTCACACTCTATCTTCCTCACTCTATGTCTTCCTGTTACAAAACCACGCCTGTGACATGAAGCTGTTCTTCCACTGCCAATAAGGTGAGAGCAAAGGTAATAGGAGACTTTTCTCATCAAAAAAAAAAACCTCCAGTGCTCTCACATCACTTGCTCCTCTAATCCTAAGTGCCAAAACAAACCAGGGCAATCAGAGTGGGAGAACTGAACATGAATGAATTTGATGATGCTATGGTAGCTCAAAATCTCAGATTTAAAAATAAATAAATAAATAAAAATACTTTTGCTTAGATTTGCTTTAGATACTGAGAATATCAAAGAGAGAGTTACTTTTGACTTTGATTTTGCATTTTGTTGCCATTCATTAATTTTCAGAGAGTTTGAGAAGCTATGCCTACATCTTCTGGGGTTTGTTAAGACATTTGCACTTGTATGGTAATGCAGCCAGACTCTAAAGAGATTGACACTTTCTTTCATGGTCTCACTGAAAAGACTCTGGTAGGAAGGCAGCTGTGTTGGTCTCCATGATACAGAGTGTGATAAAATTGCTGAGGTAGTAATGCAACACATCACTGTTAAAAAAGGCCAAAGATATGTGTATCACCAAAAGAAGTACAGATTTAATGACCAGTAGCAGGGAAGGTGGGTGAAAGCAACAGACAGGGAATATCATTCTAGCTGGTGTTCTTGGAGAGAAGGGGATTCATAACAGTTTGCCACAGTCCTCCCTGGTAACACCCTTTGTGAATCCTCAGGCTGCAAGATAATTGCTCTCTTGGAAATAACATTTTTACTTTCCATTTTGAGCAGCTCACATAGCCTTCTATCTAGCCTGGATATTTTTATATTTTTTACTGAGATCATTCCTGTTCTCAGTAACAAATTCATATCCATGCTTCCCAGGTGAGAAAAACTGGGTATTTTCTTTTGTAAGCCATGTTGAAAATATCTTTCAAACATCTAATTTCCCTCCTTGACTAGGACACTTGGTCTCAAGTTTTGTCTTCATTCTCAACTATCCACCAAGAACCAGCAAAACTGTTATTTTGGCAAAGGTCACATGGGTCTGTTTTGAATGGTTTGTGTTCTGCAGATAACTGCTCAGAAGTGAAAAAATTAAAGCATTATCCCAGGTTCAGGATCATCATCAGGCAGAGCTTGAAGCAACACCCAGACAGAATTCACAAGGATGCTATTTTCAAAAGAGGAAATTTTTGCTGATGGTGATCCATTAAAAAAATAAATCGGAACTATGATAAACAAGAACAAATAGGGAAATAGGGAATGGATATACAAGCTTTTCTGTTGTGGTACCTTCTGTAACCTACAGACTGCTTCCTCCTTCTGAATGGCTACTCAGTGCAACTATTAGTACTGTCAGCTCAAGGGATTCACTGATGCAAGAGCTAGTCTAGCCAAGTGAAATGCCTGTGTTCATTTAAGAACCAGTGAAAACCCCATATAATTTTGTGGTCATTAATAACATTTGCTAAAGCTAACCCAGTCTTGTGCTTTGGGATGCAAATTGATTCCTACAAGGCTAGGGAAATAATTTTGATTTTTTTATTGGTTGGATGTATGTATTATCATTGTTTTGTTGCTTATTGAATCCCTCATTCCACTACTACAGTAGGATACACAACTTGATGGATTTATGGTGTGATCCAATATAGAAAATCCTATACTATCATTTAATTAGAATTCATTTTTAAAATTTTGTTCATCTTTCTTACCTTCTAGGATATTAGAATTCTCTTCTTTTTTACTCTTAATCCTCTCAATCCTCTTTTTCAAACTCAACACTCCCTGAAACCTTTCTTTCCTGTTTCCTTCTTACCCCGTTGTTATTTCCCTGCTTTGTTCTCCTTTTCAGTTATCCTATTCTTTCCACATAATTCTTTCACCCTTGTTTCACTTTTCTCTCTTCTGCTGGCCAGTGGGAATGAGTCTGACAGGACAGGCAGAGCACTCAAACTGAAACACATGAACAAGCTCATTTCCACTTGTAATATATTTTTCCCTATATTTTAAATGCTTACATTTGCAGTCACATTTCACTGCCTTATTTTGCTGTTGTTGTGACGAGCTCCAGTCAGATATTTTATATTAGATATTTTATATTATATACTAGGAAAGAGAAGACTGTCTAAACTCTCTTCCTGGCCTTGACATGGGTCTCTCTTCTGGGTGTCAGCAGTAACCTGGAAGCAGGATATTTCAGGATTTCTCTGCAAACATTGTCCATCAGCACTGTTAACTTCCTACCTCCCTGTTGCACACCAACACTCAAATGACAATCATAGCACATGAAACTGCTTTCAACTTGCCTTTTACCCCTATTCCTCATTCAGTAGTTTGGTCTCTTCTGCTAATGTGCATCTCCTTACACATTGGAGAAAGAGGAGGGAGAGAACAGATTTTAAGTTTTTAAATTGTGATTTTTGCTGTGTGAGAGTGTGGATGATTTTCTTCTATTTTCTTGTCTTGTCAAATCCTCTCTTAGCCAATGAAATTCTCCCTTTTTGTCATATGAAGCACAAACCATGAGATATCTCACTTGCATAGAGGGAAGGCAGTTTTTCTGATATTATTTACATTTTCTGGTGCAAGATACTATGCTGTATCACCCTGAACAGCATTTGCAATGGATACTGTGATGGGGGAAGCGCTGGGTTGCTGTGTATCACCTGTATTTTACTTTTAGACAAGGACATCAAAGCCAGGCCTTATGGTCCAGTTTTTCCATCTGTAAAGTGGCAATGGTATTAATTCAGGCTGTAACCTCCAGAAGCCATAGCTGCTTTTTAGGATTTCCTAGAGAGGCAGTGGTCAGCTTACCCATGTGTAATGGCACATCTGCAGCCCAAGCTGCCTTTGCTCTCATACAGCACCTGCCCAGTTTGGCATGTCTGCATTAATACAAACTTTGAGATTTTTGATGTCTGTCTGCATTTCAATTTACTGTCCCATTTCTTTTCCTTTTTTCTGTGATTATTTTTTCTTTTGTCTTCATTTGGTTTGCCATTAGGCATAAAGAGGCACTGCTTGACCTCCTAGTGAATTTTAAAATTTCAATGATTTTTAAACATTCTTTCCATGAAAATGTACTCTGTCTGCTCTGTTTCAGCTAAAACACTCAACAAAAGCTGTGTCACAACTT
>JAOTQP010000870.1:24411400-24413900 GCA_026413545.1 Cichladusa arquata | reverse complement strand
TGCTCATGACCTACAACACCCTTGCTAATTTAGTCCCAGCCTATTTTTTTTATCAGGTTTGGCATTTCGCCAGGTTGCCTGACCCTGAGTAATTCAACACAGAAAGTGATTAGTTCGAGTAGAGGGACTAGATACTTCAAAGATTGAGTCTGTAAAGAGAAGAAGTGAGGGGTGGCACCCCTCAGAGGGATTGCCTTGCTCAGCCTCAGGCATGGGAGAATAGTTCTGTTCATTGAAGCTCTACTTATTTACATATTAATTCATTGGATTCTGGGGGAAACACCATGTGGAGCAGAAGCCAAAGCTATAGGAAGGGATGGAGATGGACCTTCATCTTATCTCCATATGTCCTGGAAGTAGAACTGGTATGAAGAGAACCAAACACTAGAGCAGCAAGGTAGTTTGACCACTGGCACCCAAAGAAATTAATCCAGAATTTCAGAATTATATCTTATGTGGCTCTGTATCCATGATCTTGCAAATGAACTCCATCCCATTTGCACTTTTCAGGGTCACCTGTTTATTCCCATGTGTTATCCTAATCCTTTTTAATATTGTCAATGCATCTGGATGTCATGAGCAATTTCATTAAGAGAGAGCTGAAGTCTTGATTTTTGCTAAGATCAGACTGATGAGATTATATGTCTGTATTATCTCCTTTTTGTCCTTATACAAGTACAGACACAGGAAAAATGTCAAGGAAAGGAACATAGTTACTGATTGTTTTGAAGTCACCAAGTTGCTGGGGAAGTGAAAGCTTAAGGGTGGTCAAAGGATTCCTCAATACATAGTTTTGTTCACTTGTTTTGCAGAGATCCATCCAAATTGAAAAAGCTGGAAAGGCTCAATAGAAATCAAAGACAAGGTGGATCTCCATTCGAAATTGAAAATGAAAAAATTCAGCTGTTATAATTTGACAAAATTAAATTAAGCAAGGATAATGGAGCATGCTTGAAAAAGATTTGGGAAGGAAGAAAATAAGTAAATGTCAGCACAACAGCACAACAATACCTGGGTATAAAGATTTCAGGAAAAAACTCAGACTCAAAAGGACAAAAACAAGCCAAAATAGTAAGACCCTAGAACACTTTCCTAATTTCACATTTGGGAGTAAAGATTCCTATGGCATTTCAAGATATGTTTTGAGAAGTTAATGAAACACAACCAATATGTTTATTGTCAGATAGGAGAGAAAACTCAATAATCTGGGTGGCTTTCCTTCAGATCCTGTATCTGTATCCTATAAGGCTTTGATGGGGTGACCCTGCCCAAGTTCTCTGAACAAACTGAAAGACAGCAGGCTTCTTCCTCGTTTCCTAAACTGGACTTGTAAATTTGCTTAGGTTTCAACAAAATGCATTTCCTTCCCTGCACTGCCTCATTTATACCCATGCCTTTTTATCTTCATATTTATAATGGAAGCTTTTCTGCTGGGCATTCTAAGCACTCAGGTTGATTACTGTTTGCTTTAGAAATTCAAAGAGGCACGATGCACTGTGAGCTCCCACTGCTCAGAGGCCCTGGAGAGGCCTTTGAGTTTTAGATACAATCTTGTGTCATGCTCACCTGCCTGGCAGCTGTGGAGCACATCCTACTTCTAGCAGGCACCTCTGAGCTCCAAAGAACCCTTTGATAACTATGTCAACAAAAAGCATCTACTGCTTCATTCTTACTTATTCCTATCACCGAATATGTGGATGTAGGCAGGATGCCCAGGATCTGGCCCTTTCCTACGTACTTGGGAGAAAACAGTCAGAGTTTCATTTACTTCTCTACACCTGAGCTCTAGGTTCACAGAATCTATTCAGTTCAAGATAAAAGCTATCCCCAGGTGTAAGAACAAGCATTGTTCTTTTAATAAGTGATCACCTGTAACAGTGTTTGGTGAAATTTGTGTGGAGAGACCGGTTGATTAAGAATTTTAAAATCTGTCATTTCCTATACAGCACTCTGCAATTTTATACTTCACAGTATTTTTTCCATAAGTCTTCTCAGAGGCCAAAGCTGCAATATACTTATGAAGAATATTCAATAAAAGGGAATTTGAGTATCGTTGAGAGCTAAGTTCTGCCTCACAGATGTGACCTGAGTTGTGGGACTGTGTTGCATCACACTCCAGGGTTAAATTAAAGTTGGCCTTCTGCCTCACTGTTGCCAGTTCAGGTGATTCTATCACAGGGATTTTATTATATGTCTAATGATGTTTCATATTTTTCTTAATCCCTGACTCCTGAAGTCATACAATTCACTGGGGCTTGATGTTTTCATTAAAAGAAAATAAGTTTTTAGTCCTTATAGATAAAAGGCAGTATGAGGACTATAAGCCTGAGAATACCCTCATAGTTGAATGAATGAAATGTAGCCTCATAATGTTATTTGTTATTTACATCCCATAGATTTTAAGCCTAGCTTATGAGTCTGATTGATAACTTTTGAAATTCTGTAGTCTTTTCCTGATTGTGTTTATCTGGGGGGGGGCAGAAGGCTGAAGCTGTTTTGG
>JAOTQP010000870.1:24363718-24411300 GCA_026413545.1 Cichladusa arquata | reverse complement strand
TATATATATATGCAATTTTGGATATATGGATACATAAAATATAGGACCAGAGAACCTAAGTATGTGTAGCCTAGTATGGACTGGACATTCACACAGAGAAAATGTTTCTGAAAAATGAGGACTTTTTTCAAATATTACTGATCATAATCAGAGGTTCCCACCTCACGATCACAGAGCAGTTACATGAGTCTTCAGAAATCTTCTGTTGAGTGAGGGAAATAATATGAAAAATCCTCTAAGACAAAAAACTAGTGTCTTCACTTATCTACCCTTGTAGAATAATATCAACTTGAAAAAAATATTTTGAAAGATGGCTCCCAAGAAATACAGTGTTGACTACTTTGATGTATCTTAGTTATTTCTTTCAAATATCCAAATAAGGACAAAATACAGTGACACCATTAAAAACTATGCTCATAATTATAGAAATTCCCATGATGGTCCCCATGGAAAATTGGGCTCACTTCAGGGGAGCACCAGAAAGACCAGGGACTGTGGGTACATCAGCACTGGCTGCAGCCAGCTGCCAACTCTATCAACTTTGGCCACTGACAGTACTTTCAGCCAGAGGTGTAAAAATTGTACACTCCTGTCATACTTTATACATAGGATGTCTCCTTCAAACCAGAATTCATTAATCCAATCTGGTCCTATTGCACTTGTCTTTTTACTGCTCTTTCCCCTTCTAGGTCATGTTACCTATGCATTGCACCTTTGTGTTGTGTCTAACTCTTCCTTCTTTGGTGAGGAACATGTTGCTCAGGCACCCCAGGTAATTTTTCCTCATATTTGCCTGCTGTAACAAAGATATTTCACTCATAAAGTACACACTAGCTGTCACTTGCATCCAGCACTGTATTCCTCTGTGGAGGACATGTCACCCATGATAGCTAAGCCAGCTGTCACTCAGGCACAGAACTTCCAACCGTATATCTAGGGCATGTCACTCATACACTTCAGCTGTCCCTTACACCAGATGTCCTTTAAATCTAGCACACCATTCTACATGTATGTGTTCATTACAGCTGTCCCTTTTCCCTCTCGCTTTCCTCTCCTGTTTCGTAAATGTCATTCAATTGTTCACTCCATCTGTCTTCTTCACTAAGTAATCCCTTCTCTGTCTATATACTATGTCACTTTAAAACTCTATTCTACTTGTATCTTATGGCTGCCTGTTGTACCTACCACTTTGTGGTAGGTTTTCAAGAGTCATTTAGAGGCTTTAATAAGTCTCTGAGCATGTAGTTTAATACTTATCATTAGCACTCAAAATTCCCTCAATTTATCTAGTGTCTATGACAGGCTAAGTTTTCTCCAGTGAAGTCTTTTAGGTATCCAAGTTTAGATAGGTGTATATGAGCAAAATGTCTCTTGCCTGGTCAGTGCTGAATTTCTTGAAGCTCCAATTCATGCTTAGGTTCACAAAAGATTCACAAATCGTGTTCCTCCACCTTTGTTTGCTTGACAGATCCATCACAATAATCATTTGCAGAGCATGCCTATCCATTAAAAGGCAGAGAGATTCTCCCTCCCCTTTAACGAGAGACTGAAAAGTGTAGGTTCAAGTCAGGATTATATATAAAATTCTTCTTCCTCCTTTACCTTCTTCCAGCTGTGGTTTAACATGAGATCTTCTCTGCAGTGGAAGAATATCCTAACCAAGGGATGATATTCACTTTGTAATTATGCTATCTTATTTAATCCCTCACCTTGGTATTTTTAATATATCAGCAACTACCCATGATAGGGTGAGATGGGAACTTCTGACTTGCAGATAGACTTGTGGTTATGTGTCTGCTATGGCTATATTTCATGAAGAATGTAAACACAGATGAAAGAGAGTTTTGAGAAGAGGTCTCTTGGCCAGATGCCCTCACCAACAAGAAATACATGCATTTTGTCAGTATTTTTTTAACTCTTTCTAAAAAAAAAATCAACACAAATATCTTACATAAAGGGAAAATCCCATCAGCTGTACCATTCTTCTCACTGATTACTATCATCTATCTTCTGGTTCAGATTTCTTCCATTGAGATATAGTGTACTGTGGGTTGGTGAATAAGGAGAGCCAACTGTTTGGAAGTTTGTTTTAAAATCAGGAGTCATAGTGTTGAGCCCTTTTTCGCAATTTTACCCTTCACCTGTGGTGTGAAATGCATAGCAAGAGGAAGGCAGGAGATAAAGAATAATGGTTTGGCACATCATAATTTCAAATATCTTCAGCTTCCTTGCTAATGAGCCATTGAATCTTTAGCTTCATGTTTCTCTGTCCACAACTCATCATTTGAGCTGTATCTGTGGTTTAGGTCTTCTGTTTACCCAACTGGAACTTCTTTTAGGTGCTTACATAATATCCCGATCTTCAACATCCTTTTTCAAACCCTCATTCCTGAAGTCTTGATTTCTCTAATTTTTTCAAATGTCTTCTCTCACTCATTTTTTCAAGTTTTTCTAACTTACTTGGATGTTCTTTAAAAAAAGAAGTAAAACTTCTTCATAGGAATGCTTCATAGGGCAGAAATTGCGGGGTTTTGACAAGATGCTGCAGAGTGACCTCTGAGGGAATATGCCACAAACTCTCTTAGCTGTCCACTGCTGGACTCAGCTGCCCTGAAACAAGTGTTAGCACTCCATCATGTGGTAAAAATTCAGCAAGTCACAGAAGCACATGGCTCCTCTGCTAAAACAGATTTCAAAAGTACCATATGCTGCTGTGGGGAAGAAGAGATGGAGAAGATACATTGAAGGAGACATTGTTGGAGGCATAGCTCAAGATGCAATCTTCAAGGGGGAGCTTCTGCCACTTCTGCCCCTCAACACCTCACCAAAGGAACTGGGATAGACTAAGTGGACCTTACAAAGAAAAAAGATCTGAGGCTGGTAAGGGAAGAGTGGAGCTATTTGACTGAAGGTGAACCTGCTGAAAGGAAAGGGAAGACGTTTACCTATTATACAATTAAAGTGGTGTTTATTGAATTGAATAACACAAAGCTTGTGCTTCTGGTCAGTAAGTTTAATTAATTAATTAAAATGCTGAGAGTCAGGAACCATTTTGCCTGTGACAAAAAATAATGACGTATTTATGTGGTAAAGGCAAGTCCACAGTAAGAGTACAACAAAGGTCAATCTTTCCCTTTTTAAGAGGGAGTATTCTTCTACATTAAATATGTGATCAAGTTGTAAGAAATTATCAAGACATTTAGTACAGAGAAGATGGGTTCCTCTAGGCTATTTACAGTAACAGAATATTATATGCTTAAAAACAATTGTTAAAAAACTCACATGCTCTGTTAGACAGTTATAAATTTCCTATATCAGTAGGATGAGATGTTGTGAAATGTTTTGATAAATTTAGATATTTATGTTCTTGGTGAAATGAAACCTTCCCTTGATTGCTTCATGAACCTAAAAACCTAAATCTTTCTCAGTGAGACTTATAGGAAGTCTATGGGCTTTCATGTTGCTGAAACTACTTTTGAGGCTTTGAGTCTAGATTACTAGTTCATAGATCTGATTTTTCCATGATCAAGTGTCCTGCCATCCAGAAGCCAGTGCCTGTCCTAATTGGGCTTTAGTCTGACATCTGAAGCAGGGAAACATCTTTACCCTTGCTTACTGCTTGTAGCTGAATATGTGTCTTCATGAATAAATCTTCATTTATAACAGCAAAAAACTTATCCTAAAAAA
Organism: Cichladusa arquata; assembly: GCA_026413545.1. Classification (NCBI taxonomy): domain Eukaryota; kingdom Metazoa; phylum Chordata; class Aves; order Passeriformes; family Muscicapidae; genus Cichladusa; species Cichladusa arquata. The sequence continues at coordinate 24,407,613 of JAOTQP010000870.1, read as the reverse complement.
ATTGCTTCAAGATTTTCCAGTGAAAGCCCTTTCTGTGTAATCAGGTTCAAAAAATTCCTCAGAGTAACACCTAAGAACTGGGTGGTGCCATGCCTCTTAACATCCTCATAAATGGATAACATCAGAATTATTTCACTGAATGTGTTTATAGTGAATAAGGCCGTCTACACCTGGGGCGGGCTCTCAGAGGTGCTGACTACTGAAGCTGATTGCCTCAAAAGCAAATACACATGGTTTTAGTTTATGTCTGCCTGTAACTTACTAAATGTATTTACAGGCTTGGTCTTGCAACCTGCTGCGTGAATACAATTGCATCCATGTGTGGACCATGGCAAAGAAGAGAAGAAAGATGATCTTCCTTACATGGACCTTTCCCAAATATGCACAAAGCAATTAAAAATGAAAAACCATTGCCCCCATGTTTGTCTTCTCCTCACACTGAAGGTCATTGCACTGTCTGCTGTTGATCTACGGAAGTTATGATCTTTGTGTGGCCATTCTTCACAGGGGGAGCATACATCTCACAGAGGTTTCTGCAATATTCCTTCATGGATTCCATTTGTCACCACCAGAGATGACTACCTTCCTTTCAGACTGAAACCAGAAGTTTCCATTTGTGTGGGGAGCAGCTATGATAGTCCTTGACAGCAAATTAAAAGGTCTGGTCATTGTCCCAAAGTTTCTACCTTGGTTCAGCCAGAGCTTTCTTCCTAAGCAGGAAGCCCTTTTTTTGACTGTAATACTTCCATATCTGTAACATCTATCAAAGAAATGATTTATCCACATACACCTTCCATGATGAGCTCAAGCCTGTTGAGAAAGGTTGTTTCCTCATCTGTATTTTACCAAGAACAACAAGGCCTTTGTCCTGACTGGGGCTTAATAGTTCAAAGGATAAAAGCAGTCATGAGCTTTGTTAATACTAATAAAAATATGCAGATTCTAATTGTAGGGCCAGTACTTGACCCTGCAAGTTGCAGTTCACTGACTTGAACATCTTTAATGATTATCTCTCTTAATGTGCCCTGTAATAATTTCTCTGCTTACTAACTACTATTACACAAAATTAAGATGCATCTGAACATTTAAAAATGGTGCACCTGAATATTTTAAGGAACTATCCAAAGGACTTTTTGAACTTTTGCAGATAATGTTAATCAAGCTAGGGATTCAGAGACTAAAAATAACCCTATATGTCAGGAAGAAAGAACTGGGAAAAATCTGGCCAATTAATTTTTCATAGATTCTAGGCATAATATTCAGGCATACAAGGGAATCAATATGCGAATATTTAGGGGGATTCCAATTAATAATTAAAAGTAAGCTTATTAAAAATAGTCAATGCTTTAAAAAAATCTAATCACTTTCTATGTTGTAATTACTGACCCAGATCTCACCACTTACCCATGCAGATGGAGTCTTAGGTCCATATGGAATGGTGGTGGAATCTAAGGGGCTCTGCATGAACAAAGGGTTTGGTCAACGTGGAGCAAACTGTAGAAATGAAGGCTGTGTAGATAGGATAGAGTACCATGGATAATGGACTAAAATAAGACATTATACGAAGTGCTACCTAATACAGATTTGCTGACTTGGAGATAAATACTCATTAAAAGTGATAGATTTCAAATAGGTTGACAAAAGGGAGAAGAAAGTAATTACTAGGGTAGGGCTTCTCAGGGGAAAGCATTATCTAGAAGTGCCAGGCAGCATCAGTGTGGTCACTACTGGAATCCATCTTATTTCTAATGACAACTTTGTTATCTCAGCCATGGAAAGTACAGAAGATTCACTAATTGTGCTTGGGCACCAAAGGCAAAATTTTAAAGAGATTAAAGAGAGTAGTCATGTCCATTATGCAGATACAAAAGATATTTCCAAAGGCACAGGTGAGATGCCAACCAATCCTTCCCCCTTACAACCACTGTTGCAGTACCAAAGTACTTAGAAACACTCTTCTGCCAAGAGGATTTTCAAAGTATTGATTCTATGTTTCTGTGTTCAAAGTATTGATGCTGGCTAACAATTTGTTTGAATCTCTATTTCAATTTGAAATACAGGAAACTCAGTAGGATTTTTTAAAATATTGGAAAGAGTGTCCTTTTGGACCTAATAGTGAGGATATGCTCTGACTGCCTGCAACCTGTTATCTCTCAAATTCCCAAGGAGATGGCTAGGTACTGGAACACAGAAATGTTGGACAGTACAGCACCTATTTAGAAGCAAGTTATTGGTTCTTGGCAGCACAAGGCAAGTAAGAGAGGATTATCAGGTTTCTGAAGCACATAGACATGAAAAAAGAGATAAGAATCTGAAGTACAAGTTTTGAAGAATTTAGGCATTTACACCCAAAGTGAGAACTATTAAAAACTTTACCTCTGAAAATTATCAAACCTCTATGTTATAGTCAGAAAGCTCATATTTATAGCCTAAGTATTATACATTCTACTTTGAGAACTGAGATCAACTTGGGGAGGCTAAATATAAAGATCTATAATGCTGACCTAAGATTTAAAACTAGTGAATAAATAACAAATTCCTTGTCATCCAAATTCAGAGAAATCATTGAAAACATTTTATCATAACAAACTATAGTTTCGAAAATTATGGGTGGTGCAAGAGTGGTGAGAACAGAAAAGAACTAAATGATATTATAAGCACAAGGAAGATTACATATAAACCTAATAGTTGTACTACCATCTGTAGTCCTGCTCTCACAAGAAATTACAGTTTACAATTCAATGGCAAACTGCCTTTGGGGCAGCAGGAGAATTTAAGGCTCTGACTGCCAATCTCGTATTAACTCTGGGTTTAGTGCTTAGACTGAGAAGGTGGGTGACGCTCCAGATACCACCACATTTCCTGTTAGCTGGCTTAGTTTTGGTCCCTTGCTGTTTCTTGATCCTTATCTTCTTCAGCAGTCCTGTAATTGTGGATACTTATTGCAGCTGACTGTAAAGTCAAGCACCAAGTGTGGACTTAGGAAATCACTTTGTAAAGGATAGGTATGGAACGGGTGCACAGTGCCATGCCCAAGGGAAGGAGCATGTGAGGGAACATGACTATTTTGTCATGCAGTGAAGATGTTTTGGCTGTTTAGCTCTGTTACAGTTTCCACCATGAAAAAAATGGTTTCCATACAAAACAGGAGGGACTCTATATACTTGCAATCAGGGTTTATGTTATATATAACACACTCAAAGTTGAAAACTAAGGGCAGAAGGTGAGCAACAATCAGGTTCAAAGTAGAATTGTTCAACTTCTTTACAAAGCAAACACCTCTTCCATTTCTTGTGTTAATTAGTGTAGATTGAGTGGAGCATGAACTGGGGAGCTGGAGCAGATATGATATCAAACAGGAGCAAATGGTTGACAGCTATTCCAAATGTCAGCACAACAGTGAAAATGTGGGGACAATATGTCTGAAATAAAGTTTCATTTGAGGGGAGTCAACAAAATTATCAATCAAAAGAGATTACAAAAAAAAAGGTAGATGACAGCTATCTGAAAAATAGCAAATCCAAAAAAGAACAAGGGTGACAAATATATGCAACAAGCATCACAAGAAATAATACATAGCTTGATTGCAAATAGATTTGTGTCTTGTGGTTGACTGATAATTCTTAACTGAATTATACTAGATTTCAGAATAAGCTCATGCCCTTTTACATTTTTACAGCATAGAGATTCCACAGGGAACAGCTGCAGTTTAGAAAATTAGGATTGGGAAAACTTCGTTTAGGGGTTTTGCATTACTGAATGAGGGAAACTGTGTGAGACAGAAACTACCAATGCAAACTGGACTCTCTGGTGTCTGATAAAACTGTGCTATCTAACTGTAAAGCTCTCTTCTTTGTAAAGATAAAGTTAGTAAATTTCTCCATCTTTTCTACCCAATCACTAGTTTTTATCAATCTTAAAGAAATAACATACTTATTATGATTCTACTCCTCTCTCAAATGTGTCTGGAACTAAAATTGCCAGCAGATTAGAGAATTACTGGAGAGGAGCAGACAGACAAAGGAGTGCAGACATGTGGAACCTGATTGAATAATATCCATGCCTCAGAAATACAGGTAAAAAAATACTGGACTCAAATTACCATAATCTATGGACAGATTTACCTGTTTATAAATTTCTGGAAATCACTTAAGGATTGAAAGGAGTATTATATAAATACTATCTAGGTATTCCTTCTCTCTGTGGTCTTTCAGATAAGGATTAGCCTGAGAGATGGAATGTTAGCTGTACTGAGATTCAAAATTATTTAATCTTTTTTTCAAAAGGTTGAAAGGTGTATTGGGTTTGCACGGCAAGGTTTTGGCAGTAAGGGTATAAGTAGGTATAAGGATAGGTCTGTGAGAAACTGCCAGAGGCAGTTCCAGGCTTTCCCCAAGTCTGATGCAGTCAATGCCAGGCACCTCCAAGACAGACCCACCACTGGCCAAGGCTGAGCCCAGCAGTGACAGTGGTAGCACCTCTGGGATAACACAGTTAAGAAAGATGAGGAGGAAAAAACTGCACAGCAAAGCAGGAAAGAGAGGAGTGAGTGACACTATGTGAGAGAAAAAACTTTGCAGACCAGTGAAAAAGGAGGGAGAGGTTTACCAGGCAGCCCATGATGAAGCAGGTTCTCCCCTTGCAGTCCATGGAGATCCATGGTGGAGAAGCCTGTGGCAGACCCCATGCTGGAGCAGGTGGATACCTGAAGGAGGCTGTGATCCTATGAGAAGCCCATGATGGAGCAGGCTCCTGGCAGGACCTGTGGTCCCATGGAGGAACCAACACCAGAGTAGTTGGTTACTGAAGGGCTGCACCCTGTGGAAGGGACCCATACTGGAACAGTTCATGTGAAACTACAAATTCATGAAGGACTGTCTCTTGTGGGAGTGTGAAGAGTCCTTCCCCTGAGGAGGGGTCAGTGGCAGATACAATGTGTGATAAGCAGGTGGCCACTCCTGTTCCTGATCCCCCTATACTGCAGGAGATAGAGAACACTGGAAGTGAAGTTGAGCCTGAGAAGGAGGGAGGAGTGAGGAGGAAGTGCTTCATGATTTGGTTTTGCTCCTTATTATCCTGCTCTGATTTGATTGGTAAAAAATTGAGTTTATTTCCCCAATCAAATCTATTTTGCCCCTTTTTACCAGGATGCTAATTGATGAGTGATGACTCCTCATCCTTATTCCGACCCATGAGCCTTTCACTGTATTTTCTCTCCCCTGTCCAGTTGAGGAGGGGAATAAAAGACGGGCTTTGGTGGGCACTTGGCATCTAGCCAGGGTCAACTCAACACTAGAGTAAATTTCACAGACATGTTTATATAAAAGCAAATTTATATGTGAAATGGCAGTGAAAAAAAGAGCTTCACACTGGACAAAAAGATGTAAGCGAAGAGATGAGGCATCTAATTTTATATACTTGAGAACAGGAAAAATTAATGCAGGACATGATACGAGTCTATAAATACCTTCAAAGAAAGATTATACAGAAGGGATGTAAGTAGCCACAACCTAGAGAAATAAGAAGGATAAAGAAAATGACCCAAAAATAAGACTGAATATGTTTAGCAGAATATTAGTAAAAGGCTGTGATCTGTAAAAGAAAAGTTGTCTTGTGTTTGAGGTTCTGCAAGAAGAGATTTCCTAAGGAACTAGGAAAACAAAATATATTCATATATGAAATGGCCTTGTGATACAGGAGCAAGGAGAGAGACAATATTGAGAAGGCTATAAGACCTGTTGGCTTCTAACACTGAAGTTAAAAGTCTATGTCAAGCTGTGGAGTATATTCGATAGGGCTGAGTATTAGACAGACACGATTTTTTCAACAGAAATTTATTGTTTGGAACTAGAAATGTGTTCACTGTCATGATGTAGCCAGGGTGAATTCTCTTCAGGAAGAGAACCTGCTTAGAAGAATATTACTCCTGTAATTATCTAAAACATAAAAGTAGATACTCTAGATTCTAGAATAAGTTCCCTCGCTATCATGGGAAAAACAAACCACCAAACCTCAAACTGAAAACCAAAGCAGAACTACTTGTTAATATATAGGATACACTTTTGTTTGAAAAAGTAGATTTTTTTTTAGCAGCCTGGCCATATCAGAGAATATCAGGAGAGTCAGATTACAGTCAAATAAAGCATGCGTGGATCTCAGCATTCAAGTGGGAAGACTCAAGTGTGCCTTCTCCAAGCTAAAAAGGTAAGAGTAAACTGTAGCTTACAAACCATTAGTTTCCTCTAAATTCAGATGCATAAGTCTTGGTGCACTCCTAGGCCATAAATGCCGATTTATTTTCGTTTGAATGGAGTGAAATTCACATGCCTCAAAGCCAAGCCATGATGCCAAACAAAGTGTGCTGTGTTCAGATAACTGTCAGATTATATTCAAAAAACCACTCTCATTTGGGACTAAAAGACTTAGATACCTCTCTTACATATCAAACTTCCAGGTGGGTTAGCACTGGGATATTGTCATGCCGGATAAGGTAGAGCAGCACAGAGGAGAGGCAGGAGCTTCCCAGTTTCAGGGCAGAGTGCCCTGGGCATGCCCACTGGAGAAACACTGGAATCTAGGGAGCTTTGAAACATTGAAGGAAACACCTGGTGAGTTTAGACAGTCACTCATGCAGATGCACATAAACTCAGTAATTCTTATGTATATTCTTATTTGTTGTTAAGCCTTTGACAAGTCTGTCTCCTTCCAGCTAATTACTAAGAGCACTCCAGCCATGTCACTCTCTCAAGCTTGTTGTTGATGGTAGAAACAATAGAAAAGATCTGATCATAGCAGTCTGTAGCTCATAATTTAGAAAGCCTTCAGCTGAATTGATTCAATTACATAACTCAGTGGATTCAAAGTTTAAGTATGAAGGATTTCTATCTTCTTTATCATCTTATATGGCTTTAAGTTCCTGAGGGTGTAGAGCTAAACTATTAACAGATAAGAATAAATTCCTGAATTAGGGATGTCCTGTATGAGTGTTCATAGTCTTGAATGTTGCAAAGGTATATCTAAGAGCAGCCTCTCCTACCTGTGACTCCCCTACAGTAGAACATCTCTACCCCAGCAACTGCCAGTCCCCTCTTCAGGGCCAAATTGTTACGGCACATTATCTCAATCTTCTAAACCTTTTGTATCTCCACACCATACTGAAAATATTTTGGATAGAAGGAAACAAAGAGATTTCTTTTTTTTTAAGCGAGAAGTTATTTTATGGCAACCAGAGGCTTCGGTAATTATAGATTTTAAAAAGGATCTGTATTTTAACATAAGAGGTATCTGAAGCTTTTTCCTGAGAAGTCTGTGGAAATAAAAAAACCACCATCCTTCATGGGAATATTTTGTAATATTTTAGAACCTTTATTTCAGTGCAGAAGTCCCTCGGAACAAGCAGTGATCTTGCAGTTGCAGTAAAGAAAGATGCCATCTGGGTTTCATTCTCAGCTGCACTGCTGACTTGCTTTGACACCCTGAACAAGGCTTTTAACATTCCTATGTCTCAGCATTAAATGATAATTAATTACAGTTGTATCCAAAAGCTCCAGTCAAGATAAGGCCTAAACACACTGGCTACTGTACAAACAAGGTTTGACATTGTCCTTGCCCTGAAGAATCTAATTTGAAACTGGATGCAGCAAGCAGATCTGACACAAAAATAAAGAAGGGAATAGACAAGAGGAAGGTAATGAAAATAAGATAATGAGGTTACTTAGGGAGCCATCATAGAACTTGAATGTTCCAAAGCATTAATAAATTGATTAATTAATTATAATTAGCTTTCTCTTACTGCACCACAACCTCTCTACGATAGGTTTTGTTTTTATGCCATTGCAGAAAAAAACCCTGAAGTATCTAATGGAGAGTAGAGGTCAAAGACTTGGGGTTAAGTCTGACAGGTTAATCTATACATCAGAGTAATGTAAAAAAAAAAAAAAAAAAAAAAAGCAGAGCTGATAAATTGAAACTCAATTGACATCCCTAGGGAGACAAAGGAATATATAGGTAACCATGTGGAATGGGATAACAGTTTTCAATAATGTTTTAAATTAAAAAAAACCCCTTACCTAAATGCATTTGCTATTTTATGTTGTTGCAGAAGTCATAACTGAATGGATTTCAGTTTGAACTTTTATATTTCACTTGTCAAATTATGTGATTTTTCCCTTCCTCAATTAGCTGATAGTAAGTGGATATGTTGAAACAATAAGCAGCAGGTCATCAACAACTTGTGGTTTTGGGGTTTTTCCACATATCACAACCATCTTTTTTCCTTGCTAGTGAAATGAAAGCCAAGGACTTTGACATCAGCAAGGATTTCTCTTTCTCTCCCCTATGTCTGTCTTCCACCTTCTGTCTGAGCACCTTCTGCTATGGGTCAGCTAATACTCTACAGAAATAAATGTTTTCTTTCTGTTCCAATTGCAATCACAATTTCAAATGTGATGTTTTTTTCTCTCTGAATTACTCTGACTTTACTGATTGACTTCCACACTTTTTAATATTCTCCTTTTCCCTTAAACTTCTTCTACCTCTTAGTTGGATTTGAGATAAGAAGATTATTTACTTTGCCCAAGTATATGAAACAGGCTATATAACAATTATAATTATGCCTGCAGAGGGGACCATATTGTAGGCAGATAGGAAGAACAGAGGAGAAATCCAGGCATACAGCAGTGCTGATTTGTTGTAGATAACTGGAGCAACAAAGTGCTGCTCCTGCACACTGGTGAACTAGGAAAAACAGTAGAGAAAAGGAAAGGGCTTTCTTTCTCCAGTCATCAGTTACAAAACAGACATAGCAGAGCTTTCCCCTTTCACAGGCAAAACTGGACAGCCAGACCTCTACAAATCACAAAGTCAGGCACAGGACCATGGTAGTCTGTAGATATGCAGATGGAACAGCTGACTTGGAAACAAGGATTCTCTTGCCTAAGAATTTATTTTTATTTGCATTTACTTGAGATTCTGAGGCAAAAAAAAAAAAAAATAGCCCCAAAAATAGAGTTTTCAAACACACTCACAAATTTGGAGATGGGGAGCTCTTTCAGGAAAGATAAAGCAGAGTGCTAATTTCCTTGATTGCAGGCTAAAGGCCAGTCTCAATTTCTCTTTGGGAGCTACATCCTGTATACAGTTATTCAGTGACATTTTCAAAATGTAATACATTTCGTTAAAAAAATTTGATTTCTAGTAAAATCAATTTTTTCAAAGTGGAAGAAAAAACATGTTTTAATAGCTTGTATCACTGTCTACCTAGAGTTGAAGCCAATGACAAAATTCTGCTTACTCCAAAATGACAAGATATAAATTTTAGAATCTAGCATTTTGCTACCACATGGAAACACAGTTTGAAAGATCTTAAAGGATCCACTGGGTGAAATTCATTGACTGAGAATCAGGCCACAAACACACAGAAATACATTTTTCTAGCATCAGATATTTCTACTCCCAATTCAAACCCTGCTCTGGCTATTATTATTTCTTTGAGTGTGTTTCCAGTTACATAGGGGAGAAATTTGACTTGTAATTTTCGGAAATCATTTAGTTATATAAAAATATCTTTGCTGTTTTGCCTGAGATATGCAAGATTAGAATATAATATTTTTTGAGACTTCAGTGTACTGCTAACAATGGGAAGCAGTTAAAAATATAAACTATTTCAGTTGCAAAGCAACATTTCTTCCTTACATTTTGCACACAGATTTGCCATATTGTTGACTTAAATTAGTGCAGAATTCTAGACTATGGTCATTGGTTTATTAAATACCATTAAATGAAGTTTATTTAACTTTCTAAACTAAGGAAATCAGGGTAAAGCTAATTAAAATTTAATTATTTTATAATTAATCATTCAGGCTGACTGTGTCAATGTTGACCAGGTGATGACTGATGTCATCCTTCCTGCCTGCCACATTGTGGGTTTTTCTCTCCAACAATATGTGGTGTCTTCCACATACCTTTTTTAGTTCCACCAATATTTTCAGTGCCTAGTTCAGAATGAAAACTTAAGGAAGAAGAAAAAGAAAAAACCAACCTCCCCCCAAATTTCCTAATTTCATTTGTATTTTTTGGGTACTTTCCTCGGGCATATTTTAATTTAGACTTTCTATTGCCTTTTAAATTTGACAGACAATACCCATAAAATTTGTTAGTAATTGTTTCATTTCCCAGCTTGGCATGTGTAGTTAACCTTGAAAGACTGATTGGATGTTGCCTGCACTGAACCCAACCTTTGCTGGTACCACAAAGGTCACAGAACCATTCTCACTGAATCTGTGCCTTTAAACACAAGGTTCTCTGTATATTGGAATTGCAGTGCTTTTACTGCCCATTAATTCATCATTAAAAAGATGTTAACTTGTGACTCAATGTAAGACTACAACTTAAAAATCTCTCTGGCATGACATTCTCTGTATCTGGCACTGAGAAATCAGAAAATCTTTTGAACTAACAGAGTATTCGTAAAACACAGGCTCATTGTATTTTTAATTGGAGTAATTTATGAAGAGGAAAGGTGGGTTTTTTTACATTTAGTTTGACAACACCATCAATAATAGTATTCTATACTTGCTTTATGGGAACATCCCACATCTCCACCTAAACAACAATTGTGATTTTTCTAACTGTTGCACAAAGAGAGAATTCTTTATTTAAAAACTATTCAGTCTACAGTGATTGTATAATAAGTACTTATGAATATTATTAAAATAATACAACTCCCATCCTGAGACACAGTGCTGCACAGTACTAGAGTCATAACAAAATTTTGAATTTGAAAAAAAAAATAGAATAGAATTTAAGCATTATGAAAGAAAGACATCTGTTTTTCATAATGCTAATATTATTTGGGGAAATAAAACCCATTGCCGTGAAATTTAATTAATGAAAATAATTATTTTCATTCATATTGCTTTTATATTGCTTGTATTGGAGAACTTTTGATATTTTACAGTTTAGATGTGCTGAGTGCTATGATACTTAGAGAAAGAAATACAAATCTTGATCTGGACAATTTAACAATTAACAAAATGTTGAGCAAATATGTGCAATAACTGCAGACGTAGTTCAGAAATATTCAGGGCAATAGTAACTGGCAACCTTTGCAGTCAAAAAATTGTTTTGAATGGAAGCTTCACATCCACACATACATAATTCCAAAACCAATATTAAATTGACATTCAAATCACACACTTAAAATCAGTGAGATATCAGAACCAGTGCCACCGGGAAATTCTGTTCTAAATCTTTACATGTACAAATTTTAATATGGTCAAATTGTGAGTACATTTATTTCTTCTGCTTAACTTTTCAATGGGTTATGAAGATAGCATCTTCCAACTCATGGCCCAGATTTTGGCCACCAGGCTGAGAAGCAGCAGCCATGAGCTATTATCCATCAGGCAGATGGTTCTCCAGAGAAGGAAACAATGTACGTTTGTTCTGTGGCTTGCAGCTGCTCAGAAGACAGCAATGAGGTGCTGAAATTTCTGCCCCACAAGGGGAATGTTGATCTAAGTCTGAAACAGAACTTGTAGACAGCTTAGTCAAACACATATAACTGGCAGATGTTTTTGAAATTCAGTATAAAGTGGTTTATATTTCAGTCTATCATAAAAAAATGTAGGATCTCCTTCAAACTCTGAGACTTTGTGACATCCCAGTTATCTGGTTTGTCAAATCAGAGTGCTGGTCACTGCATCCTTATGAGCAGAGAAGTATGAAACACTCATGTATAGTAAGATTATTGTTATAAAAATATATTAGTAGCACTTGGTGGGCTAGACAAGAAAATGAATTCTTTCTTTTCCTGCTACAGATCAACGCACAAAAAAAGCCTGCAAAAAATTTATGGAATGTGGCATATACCCTGGCAATCACTAGTGATTAGCATGAAAATAAAAATAATACATGTAGTATTCTGTGTCAGAGAAGTGCTGGGATATTTATTAAGTTAAAATTTTGAAAGTGCATTGATTATACACTACAGAGTTTAGGCCTGAGACCAGTATAACCACCACTCTTTTTGAAACCTAAGAGGGGTCAGGACATAGCAGAGGTCAAGACTTTCAAAACCAAGAGTGTTGGTTATGATGTAGGTGTTCTCAGCAATGGTAACACCTTTTAGGAGACTGCCAGAAACAGGCTGTGGACTCACCTGTCCAGATGTTGCTGTCACCAGAACAGGTCAACCAAATCATTTGCAATGAAATCAATGAAAATTAAAGTTCTTTCAGAGTCCTGTTTTGCTGTCCTACATTAGGTATATGTAATAGCACAATGGATAAGAACATACCAGTATTTATTTCTGTTACTTTCCTTTGATTGTGAATAGGTGTTTAAGCCATTAGTTCAGCTTCAGAGAAATTATGGATAGGTGTTACAGTGCATCTGAAGCACCCACGTGTAGGTAGCAGGAGTGGAACAAGTCCAATAGGAGTCCTATGGGTTCTAGAGGGGCAGCAAGAAGCTGGAAAAATCAGAGGAATTCTTAAATTGCCATTAAAAGAGGTTGTAGATGACAGTGTTTTGGAGTCTAATCACTCAGCTGAAAGAGAGTCTTATCCATGGTGTTTGCCATCCATGCAAAGACTGGAGGCTATGTCTTCATTACTGCCATTGGGTCATTTCCAGGGATAACTTTTTCATCTATAGGCTTAAGTTTTGTCTACTTAGCCCTTCTATAAGACATATAATTTAGTCCATGCAGAATTAGCACAGGTTTCTGGCAAATGAAAAGCGTTTTGGGCTGCTAGACTGGTAGAAAACCCAAATGGCCATCCCTCATTATGTACTTTCTCTGAGTATGGCAATCTAGCAGACTGATGTTGTAAAGTAAATATTTCATTCAGGTGACTCAGACAAGGAGCACTTGTTTCACAAAAATGAGCAGGCCAGTTTATGTCAGAAAAACAAAAATTATGCAACATCAGGCACAAGTGTCTACAACTGCCAAATGAATCTGCAGGGAAATGTAAATACAGAAGCCATTAAAGACTAGTCAAAGTACTTTTCAGGTCTCTAAACAATAACACTGAGCAGATCAGTAACAGAGCCCTTCATAATTTGCAGACTCTGCAGAAACAAAGAACTTCTATTGCATTTATTATCAGATAGCAGCATTCCTGTATTGAAACCCAAATACAAGAGAAACTTCCCTGCCCTGTGCAGTTATTTTGCTCATGAATAGGGTCTCTGTTTAAGATCAGTAGGGTACATACACCTAGAAGGACACTGTGCTTCTGAAAGTTAACTGGGAAACTGTTGACTCAGACTTTGCTGATGAACATCTCATGGCTTCAGGCTCCAAGAGTCTTCATTTACTGTTTTACTTTTTCTTCAGTAGAATTCATTTAATTTGTAATATATCCAAAGGGTTAGAGTGTCATGAAGTATGACAGCACACATGTAATAAATAATGCAGTATTAGTGCTACCTTTAGCAAAAATTTTTTTGCTTGGAAACAAAAATGCATGAGTCCATTTTTTTAGGTTGGATATTTTAAATAGATATTGGTGGTAGTTGCAGCTATTCACTGTGGAACAATCCACGATTGCAACAAAATTGCAGCCTTTTAAAATAAGGTTCTGAATTCATCAAATTATTGAATTATTTGAAAATAAATATATGAATACACTAAATTGTAAATAAAACAATTTATAAAATACATCAACAAGTCAGACTTCTAACTCTACATGACAATAAATGAATTGATGTATATTTGCGTATATATGAAAAATACCTAGTAAAATTACTCAATGTAGTAAGGAGACATGGAGATCAGATTGCCATGCCATCAAAGCTAAATTATTTAGGCATTTTATTTATTTTTCTTTACTGTTGAGGAAAACTGCAGAGCAATCCCTACATAGCCACTGGAGGTGATCTGAAGTACAGGGAGATTAACAGAAAGATTCGTGTGGATTCCAGCTATCTCTGTCTTTGAGGCACTGAAACTGCTGTGAGCCTCATGCACAGAGGAACCACCAAAGGGTTGTGTTGTACAAACCCTCCAACTGTCCTTCCAGAGAGAGGCCACAAGACTGGAAAAATATAGGTCAAAATGGCTCATTGCTGGGTATGAGCCAGTTTAGGGCTGGATGCAGGATGGCCACAGTCACCTAAATTTAGTCTGCATCTGGCATGAAGCTGGAAACCAGCACAACCTTGCACATCCTCCTGTGGACCTCCAAGCCAAATCTGTCTTACCTCAGGCACTCATATAATTGTCTCCATGTCATGACGAAGCAGTATTGCTCAGAATCACAGCTGGAAACTTGATCAGCTCTTTTGGTTTTTCAGTTTTGATCTGACTAATCAGCCAGTGTAAATAAATAATCCTCCACCGATTTGTACTCAGGATCCTGCGGCTTCACAAAATTTTAATGCCACTAGTATGGCCTATATTTGTGGGTAAGGCTGTAAAATTAGGATATTAACTCACTGCTGATGTCATTCTTTGAAAAATCACAGTCTACAACTTACTTGTGAAGGGATGTGGAGGGACAGACACTGATCTCTTCTTTTTGATGACCAGTGACAGGATGTGAGGGAATGGCCTGAAGTTGTGTCAGGGGGGTTTAGGTGGATATTTGAGAAAGGTTCTTCACCCAGATGGTGTTTGGGCACTGGAACAGGCTCCCCAGGGAATGGTCACAGCACCAGCCTGAGAGAGTTCAAGCATTTGGACAATGCTCTCAGGGACAGGGTGTGACCCTTGCGGATGTTCTGTGCAGGGACAGGAGCTGGACTTGATGATCCTCAGGGATCCCTTCCAGCTCAGCTAATTCTTTGATTCAGTATACTATGATTTTAATTTGTAAAATAATTCCTTCATATGGCTGTCACATACCTCTTTTCTTATAACATTTTAAAGATCAGATTAATAAATGATTTACTGTATTGTCAAACTATAAGCACATGACCACTCTTTTTAATCATTGAAACAAATGATGAAGTTACCAAATTTGGATAGAATGTTTCCTTGATATACTTCCTCCAATAAATCTCAGCTAACACTTTTGCACTCTTTCAAAAAAGGAGGAAATAAAAACAGGAAAAAATTAATAATATTTTTATGCTTAAAAAAAATCTTGATATGTTGGGTTGTGTTCCTATTTCTCAAAATCTCCAGCTTTTAAAAACTCAAAGCCCTTAAGTCTTGCCATTAACAGCATATATTAAAACCATAACTACCAAAAAAGGAAAATTTGGGCTAAGACTATAAAGACATTACACAGGAAAAAGTACCAAAAGGCTGAATTGAGACTGTGACCCTTTCTCTGATTTTTCATTAAAGACTTATTGGATATAAAGTTCCTAAACTTCTATCACCTCTTGTGAAAAAGTGAGATACATTTCATTCTTTGAGAGAACTATCCTAGGTGCCCATTCTTGCAGAGACATGCTGTGAATTCATGTGCACATAGGTCAATTGATCCTCCTGATGGCCTTGGGGTAGTCATGTATGGGGAATCTATGTTGTATTACAAGAATTTGCTAAAATTATAAAGCATGGTGAAAAATACAACTGTATTTACAATATGCAAATGTACACTATATGCACACTAATAACCTTAAATGCAAATAATATTTATTTAACACGAGTAATAGCCCCATGGCTTATGCATGAAAGCCAGGACAAAAAACATTAACTTGTTTGAGGAAATATTTCTCAACATAAGGTAACATACATCCACACATTGTATGGGCTCTTTTCCCATGAAGTTTTTAAAATTAGTAAAAAAGTAACAGATAATTTTTTTTGTCTTCAAATAGAAAACTATCTGAATGCATACTTCAGGTTATATTTTATTTATTGATACTCTGGGGGGGGGTCTGCATATTATTCACATTTTATATTGTCACATTTTTACTCTGACTGTTCGAGTAGTAGCACTCAGTAGAGTGGGATTCTGAAGTCAGTGCTAGGTGTGAAGTCTGGCAGATGGTGCTTCACTTAAGTGGTGGGTTTGCAAACAATCCCTAGCATGTCATCCACCATTCTCATGAAATCTACCTAGATTTCAAAGCCAAAATCTGGAAAAGCACTTGTCTATCTATCTATTTCAATAATTATAGTATGTTTATTTCCATAATATGTGGGGATTAAAGGTAAATCCAGAGATGGATGACGAATGAAAAGAAGAAAATGGTCTTGACCCATCAGCTTTTCCCTTGCATAATTGAGAACGAGAGCCAACTTTAAAATAACAAGAAGGGTGGATCAAAACTTTCCTTTTTACTTCCTCTGATCTTCATTTCTGTTTTTATCTTTCCCTGCTTCGTCATCTTCTCCCTCTTCCTTTTCAAATTATATACACTCTTACTCACAAGTTTCTATCACTCGGCTCATGACTCCTTGCTTGCAGACATTTTCTTTTCCTCACATATTCATTCTTTCCACTGAAAAAGCAGCTAACTTTTCCAAACCATCCCTTCCCAAAAGCTGCCAGTCCAGGCCATCTGAGTCCACCTCAGCCCATCTAATTTCTTTATACATATGCATACAACCATTAACTGACACCTTCCCCTTACTGTGCAAATGTATTCTATCTTTCCATGTAGAAGCTCTCTGCACATCTGCTGAAAACCTTTCCTTTATCCAGTTTCTCCCTCATCCATCACCTTCATTTCAATCTTTCAGAATGGTTTCTGCTGGGTTTTACCAAATCCTTGTGTATAAAATTCCCAGCCTAACCTAGCCTAGCCTTGCCTAACCTAAAGATTGTGATGGGTTCAACACCATAATATTCAACCACTTTGAGAAGAACTAAAATGGAAGTTAGGTTTGTCACATTGATTTGCCAAATGAAGTGACTACATACTGTACAGCTTGTTCTGGTAAACTTTCTACTTTTAGAAGTATATTTCTGCTGGATCTGGAGGAGTAGAAGAAGCAAAGCCAGGCTACGTGTACCTATAATTACACAAATTCACAGAACCCTGTGATTTGTTCCCCCTAGTCATAAGCCTGCATTGTTGTGAAACCTTGTTGATAGTCCACCCTATAGCAGCTCATAGCAGCTGTTGCAGTAGGAATTGAAACTCTGCTAGCTGGTTTCAGCATCCACTGTCAAGTTATACCAGCTTTCAAAAAGCAGGACCCTGGTTCTCCCCACATTTGTTTCTCAAGGACACTTCTAAGAGCAGTTCTTTTCCCTTTCCTGTGGTAACTGGCCAATGTGTTTTCCCCCCAGCCTTTCTCTTGTCCAATTTAGAAGTTCCTAATGAAGTGTGCAGCACATTAGTTGAATTAGCTGAGAATTTCTGTACCTGAACAGACTTTTTCTGGAAAAGAAACAAGAGACTACCTGGGCAGAATAAACAACAGAAAGAATTTGGAAGAAGGTACATGTAACTCCTGATGGTTTTTCATTTTTAATGTTGGTTTGTGTCAGAAGTGTCTCAATAGCACAATAGCCTATGCTAGTCTGCTCACTCTGACACCAGAAAACATAGATGTAGCATTTTATTATTTTTAAAATAATTTATTTCTGTTAGATCAATCAGTACTAATTTATAGACTGCATTTCTTTAAGCCTTTAACCTCACCTTTACTCACCTTACTCTGTAATGTTAGACGGTTTGGAACTTCCACTGATGCCAGAGGAACTTTAAAAAAAACCAACAAATATTGTGAGACAATAATGTGCAACAAATAATGTGAGACAATAGTTAAAAAAAAAAGCCTTGGCTCATTTACTTTTACTTTTGCCATCAGGTTAGTCCTCTGCAATTTAATGAATGGATACATGGAAGATGACAAATATAAAACTTCATCAGCTGTTTAGACAAAGTTATCCCACAACTGACATAGAACATCATTCATATCAAAATGTATATCCAGCAGTTTCTCATTTAGATTTACTGTGTAGAACCTCAAGAAATTACTCACCATTTCAGGAATCAAATGCAGTAACAGTTTCTTTGATGGATTTTACTCTTTCCATTTTATGCTCTGAAGTTTTGAGGTATTTGGATATTTTTTGTTCAGTGTATGTGTGGTCAGGAGGTAGACACTGTGTGTCTCACAGTGAAAGTAGAAGTTCTCTTGCATTACTTGTGTCATGCTCTTCTACATACAGGATATGACCCTGTGACTCATACGGTTCTTGTCATACCATACATTCCTGTTCATATAGGAAGAGAAAAAAACACAGTATTTCATTTTTTTATCATTCAGCCTTACCTCACTATAAATTTTGCCTTGAGATCTCTTTCCAAAGTGGTATCCTTCGATTCCTGTGTGACATTCTAGTCCATAATAGATAAATGTGGGTTTTTTCCTCTAATGAAAACTGAAGATCAGTGACTAGGTTCAGAAAAGGAAGAATTGCATCAATGATAGATTGATAGAACCTCAATGATAGAATCTCTACCTTCCAGAGAGCAAATATTCTATTCCCTTCTCAAAAAAAAAAAAAAAAAAAAAGGCAGAAAAACCTTAAAACATTATTGCTTAACTCCTATTTTTAATATTGTATCTATAAGACATTCAAGATACTTAAGAAGATTTATGTATCATGTTAACCTGATCTGAAAATCCTCTATATATTCATTTGACAGTGATATATATATATGTTGAGCTGTATAGCACAGGTAGATACCACTAGGCTCTTCTGGATATAAATGGAGATTTGACCACTCTTGTTTAACAAGCCCTTTTTGTTTCTCAGAACAGTTAACTTCTGTATCCTGAGCAGTTTCATCTCTGGTAATTATTCATTTTAGGGGATTTTCATTTGCCTGCTATATTCATTTTTTTTTTGTCTCCAGTGAAGTGCAGTATTTCTATAGCCTCTTCAGATACTGACCAGGATATGAACAGGAAGTGCAAAGACTTCAATGGTTGCTGAGATATTGTATGTTTCCATTTTCAAACGTAGCACCATGATATTATTATTTCTAATTGTGACAGTGAACTGATTAAATAAATTATAACAGCCTAGAAATTCAGCTGAGAACTTTAAATTAACATCCTAGCCTTAATATTTGTCAAAGTAATTTGAGGTCATTATGGAGACAATAATTCAAATCAATGTGAACAAAATAGTAAGCTACTAAGTACAAAATTGGGTTATTCAGCCAAAGTTTTCAGATACTTTTGATATACTTCTGCATTCTACATGATTATTTAGACCACAGTGGAACCAAAGGGCTTGTTATTCCAGTATTCATATACATGTCCCACAAGCACATTCAACAGGATAATATTTACATTTAAAACAGACTAAGAAAGTTCACAAGTTTGTAACTGTCCCAAATTTTACACTTTTTTTCTGCTAGCAACTTCTGCTAAAGTCATTTAAAGTTAAAATGTAAATTTCATGCTAAATTCCCTGGTCCCTTAATTCTCCCTAGACAGATAGACAGCATTCACATGTAAGAAATTACTTCTACTCTGAAGCACTCTATTGCTATTGAAAGAATATTGCAAAAAGTAGATTTGTATATATCAAAACGGGAGAAATATGTTAAGCACAACCACAGCAAGCAGGCATATTACACACTTGTACTCTCATACAAGTATCTGTATAAAGATAACCCAAAGTTGAAGAATGTCAACTGAAACTGCATATTCAAACTTTTGAAGACTTTAAAATAGAAATGTTATCTGTAAAATAGACAGTGACAACATCTTTACATTTTTTCTATCACGTCAATCTTTAATTTTTAACTGAGAACACTGTATTTAGAATGGTCCGCAGTAAAAAAGGATCCACCTAAATAATAGACAATATTATGGGAGTTTTTCAGTTTCTCCTTTTGATACTTAGATATAACTTCTGCAGATGCCTGAGATAAATAGCAAAATCTTGCTTCTCTTTCCCTTTTCTTCCTTCTCCCTGGATACAAAATGCCTTTCTGTGTGCTCTTTTTGGGTTTCAGCTCCACAGAGACTATATGTTGTGCCATGAACCAAATAGCAGAAGGAAATATGTGAAGAATGAAGAAAAGAAAGCCAAGAAGAGAGGGAGAATAATTCTGGGATAGAATAATTCTGGGATGGAAAAATTCTATATTATATTACACAGGAATAGGCTTCTTAGAATGGTGGTGAATGTCCCAAGCCCCACTACTGAAAAAATCCAAATGGACTGTCGAATTTGGACAGTGCACTTGGTAATATGCTTCAATTTTTTGTCATCCCTGAAGTGGTCAGGCGGTTGAACTAGATGATCATTGTAGGTTCCTTCCAACAGAAAATATTCTACTCTGTGTTGAACAGAAGTGTTATTTACATCACTCGCAGATAAAAAAAATTCTCCTATGAACTTGGTTTAAGTGCAGTGCTCTTTCTGTGTCTCAGACAAATTTAAAATTTAAAATTTAACTTAAAAGCTAGTTAATCCTCATCCTAGACTTTCCATGCATTGTCATTGCCCTTGAAGGAGCAGGATCTGCTCTGCAGGGCCACTTACTGTTCAAGAAGCCACTTTGTGAAAAATGGTTAAAAAGAAACTCCAAAAGCTCAGTTGAATTTGCTGAGAAAGTTTGCATTTTGTTCACAGAGCAGTAAATTTGCTAGGCAGAGTTTTAACGAAGGTCAAGGAAAGGGCCTGGAAACAGGGTTTATGAAAGTGTTGTAAGATTCATTATTGTCATTGTGCGGAAAAGGATAATTTTCCTAAGAGAAATGGTGACATATACATAATAAAGTCCCTGTCCCTGTCATGACAGCTCAAGAGCATGCCATCGTTACCACCTATGTCACACTGCAGGTGTGCCTGCCATATGGGTGACAGCCGCTGACTTCTCTGATCAACACATAATTATCTCTGAATAAAAATGCACATCGGAGTAGCTGGACATAATGGATTGAGGACCCAGGGCAAAATGCTCTTTGCTGCATCCCGCAGCACCACCTGGGGGTAGGAGGGGGCTGAGGGGAGCCACGGGAGCTGGGGCAACCTTGAGAAACCTGCGGCGACTGGGCCGCCCCGAGGTTATCGTGTTTATCCTTCCTGTCTTCTCTTGGATGCGGGAGGTCACTTGGTTAATGGCAGGATGCCCCTGATAGAAAAGGTCCTCCAGATCAGGGCTATTCTCCACTATCTAACCATACATCTCTCTCACAGCATCTGGATAGTTTCCATTTGCAGAGTCCCCTTCCCCCATAAGATAATAAATATCATATCACAAGGATGGCAGTGCTCCTTCATGGAACACTGACTGTTTATTAGAGGCAAAAAGTTTAAGAGAAATGCTAACAATGTTCATTAATGGCCTGCATCCAGGTTTAATGAGGCATGTCAATATGCGAACTGGGCAACATCAGTGGCATAATAGTGGTGGTAAATGGGAGTAATTGTATCCAATTGTACGGCACAGCTTCCAGGAATGAGCCCGAACTGCCAACTGACAATGACAGAGCAATTATGGGAAGGCAAGCGAGCTGTGTCAAATTAGCACTTGGTGAGAACTCATTTTTCAGAGATGTGCTTGCTCTACAACACCACAAGTGATAGCTACTTTATTGTGAGTGATAGGAAGACCAGCACTTAGACTGATGTTCTGATTTGTCAATAGCTGTATTTGAAAGCTTAGTGTCACAAATATATAGAGATATTCAGGGAGAGAGGCACACTGCTCATGATCCGAAGGATAAGAACGTCGCTGAGAAGGTCATCTGTCAGTGTGAGCTGTCAAAGAGAGATCACACTCTATGAAAAGGGAACATTCAGCCGACTTAAGTAATTACCTTTGACTGAGATTTGAAGATGTCTTCTTTTGTTGGCCTACATTGACTGCATAATTTATAATTTACTGCAATCAGTGAAAGGCCAGGAATTGTAACTAAGAAAATCCTCATTTTATTTCTCATAATTACATTTATTTTTTTCTCCCTTAGTGCCTCAGAATGTAAAAATAGGATATTGATGAAATATTTTTCAGTAACTCACTCAAATCACCTTTATCTTTTAAGATATCATACCCAAACTGGGAATTTTGGGCATTTTTTCTCGTTTTGGGGGCCTTTGTTTGCAGATATGAGCCATACCCTGTGCCATCTTGCAAAGTGCACTGCATTTCTAATGTGGTTTTACATACTTTGTAGGATTATCAATTGAAAAGGATAAAGGAATAATTCATTTTTTTTTCTTTCTAATGCAGAATAAGAGAAAAAAAAGATTTTGAGTACTAAGCACTGAAACTGTAATCCACATCCTATTCCGAGATACAGATCAGTTTGATATAGTTTTCAGGACTGCAGAAAGATAAGTATTGTAGCAAATATTTTAGGAACTTTGTGGATTAATAGAATTTTCATTGCTTGGTGCCTTTTTTTAAACAGTAATCTCACTGGATCAATGTTTGAAAAGTAATTTTTCAGCCACTAATAATCTTAAAAACAAAAGATAACATATGACCAATTATGCTCTGGGGTATAGGAAGAATTGCATTTTTGGTTTTTATCTTAATAGGAAAAAATATCTACTTACATTTTATTAGCTAAAAATATAGCATGAATTGTTATCAATGTAGCTTTTAATTTTTTTATTTTCCCAGGAAAAAACTAATTTTTGGAAACCTTTCTTTGAGTTTCTTTAATCTATTT
Organism: Cichladusa arquata; assembly: GCA_026413545.1. Taxonomy (NCBI): domain Eukaryota; kingdom Metazoa; phylum Chordata; class Aves; order Passeriformes; family Muscicapidae; genus Cichladusa; species Cichladusa arquata. Next base: position 24,385,049 of record JAOTQP010000870.1, on the reverse strand, counting down.
TCCATGGTGGGATGTTTGAGGTCTCAAACTTTCCAATTCAGACAGGGAAATCTTAATTGGGAAGGGCTGAATGATTAATGAATTGCAACAAAAAGAGACCAGAGATTAGCATGCCTTCTGGCCAAAAAATGTTGTTTAATTCCAGGTGTATTGATTAGCTGTATAGTTATTGACAAAAGAATTAATTTAAGTACTTTAAGTCAATGTTTCTTTAGTTGAAAACTTTACCTTTAGACACAAGGAAATGCCAGTACAAAACTAGTCAATTAATATACTATCAAAGTACAGTTGGAGGAGAAAAGGCTTTATGTCTTCACATTTTAAATTTCAGGTAGGATTTTTTTATGTCATGTTAATTTTCCAAGATTCATCAAGGAGCCATATTTAAAATTCGTAATTGTGGGTTTGGTGATGTTTGCTAATTATTTCATGTTTCCTCTGAACTTTAAAGATTCTTCTAAAACATACTTTGTTTTCTTCAGTTTGAATTTCAGTACCTGACATTATTTTAAATTATATGCCTTGGTGATTCTGAAACACATTTTTAATCATTATTTTTTTATGTTTCAGAATTCTTTAGGCCATTCAATTTCCCCTATTGTTGAAAGCTGTTTAATTCACAATGCCTTGAGTACAGGCCCGTCATCTATTCTATAGTGACTATACCACTTAATAATGGAATAGTGCATCAAAGTGCCACTTAGGTCTCAAATTGTTATGTATGACTGTCAAAGCGGTGAAAAAAGCAAAAAGAGAAAAAAAAAAAGAAAAAAAAAAAAGAGAAAAAACCCCCCTTGATTTGTCTTTACTACTGGAACGTGAATTTGTCAGCCAGGTTTTGAAATCACAACAGCATTGCTTGCATCCCCAGCGAGATGTCGAAAACTTGACAGGTACATATTTTTTCAACTACAAGCACTTCTATAATGAAAACTAAATACACAAATCTTATTTTTTTTTTAGCTCTTGACAGATAGTTGTTGCCAATGGGATTTAATGTTCAGGTTTGAGTTGTCAAGAGAAATAACCAATAAGCAATCCAAGTAGTCAGTATACAGATATTCAAAAGCAAAATGCCTGGCTCGTGTGATATACTGGGAAGATTTGAGTGTATAATTAACTAACTGAGGAACCAAGGACACTTAATCTTCCCTCTAATGGCAAGTTCAACCCATCACTGCCTCTCTCTGGGGGACAAACTGTAGCTTGTTTTCTGGTCACCAGGGCCTTTGGTTGTCATTTTGCTCTTTCTTATTCATCATATCCTTGAGTTCTGGCACTGTTTCTTTCATCACTACTCAGACACAGCAAGAATGAACAAGATAAACTATGGTTCATTTCTGAAACTCTATTCATCATCCTATGTATTTTTAAAGTGTGACTGTTTATCTGCCTGCCAACTCTGTCACAAAATTATCTGCTTTTCTTTCAGACCACAGAAAAAGAATATGCATTTGTGCATTTGTTGCCTGCATGAGCAGAGGTTTACAATGTGTACACTGGAAACCATCAATATCTTAAAAAATGCTCTAAGACCAGGCATTTACCTCCAGGCTATCCACTCATTTATATGACATTGCATGTATGTGCATGCATGTGCAGTATTTATGTGTAGGGGAGTGAAAAAGCAGGCTGGTGCTAAGGGGAATGGCGTGTGGAGGAGGCCAAATATCTTTTTCATTGAGCAGCTCCCCCTCCCAAACCCCCATGTGAGCTCTCAGCAGTCAGTAGGAGTGAGCCCAGAGTGGCAAGAAGTGCCAAAGAGAAACGCTGCTGAATTCAAACTTTGCATTAGAGGGGGCCTGATAGCTCCAGGTGTGAAAGCCCTCTTGAACACTCCCATGTGATCAAATGGACCCCACCAACAGCACCCCCACCCACCAAAAAAAAAAAAAAAAATCCATTTGCTTATGAAGCTCACAAAAAGAGGGTGACAATGGCTGTTGGGAAGAATTGGGGGAAAAAAGATTAAAATCAAATACAATAAAGTATCTTTTAAGATTCTGGACATCCAAATGAAGAATGTAGTGCAAGAGGAGACTAGAATATCTTGTGCTTTCTGGCCACATGCCAGGCTTGCAGACCAGGAATCAGGGGCATCCAAGTGCTCTCCCTGGGTCGCTGGTCTCTGCATGCACAGATATGAGACATCTCACACAGCTGATACAGAAGGCTCAGACCACATATATGTCCTCATGTACCTCATATAAATATTCACACAGCAGGGACTGAAGTAGTGATTTTGTAAACCTGTCAGTACAATTGTTCTGGTTACCAAAGGACTTTGTTTACTCACTAAAATTTATTACTTGGTGTGAAAAAGTTTTACAAAAAACCAGAAAAGGCTTCCACGGAAAAAAAAGAGGACATCAATACATAGGTAAACCCAGGGCTTAAAGTATGCATTGTGAGCAAGGAGAGTCAAAGTGAAGGCTGACACAACTTCTTTACTTATTCTTCTTAAACCACTACTGTCACTTGTGTACCGTAAATCTCTCTTAGTTCATGGATCATTGACCCTGTGGACCAAAACGTTTAAGGTCACTGGTATCAGAGTAGCTGCTGTGCTTATGCACTACGGACTCGATCCTGAAAGGTGCTGAGTCCCTGCCAGCCAGAGCTCAGGCTGCTCAGCAGCTCACAGGATTGGACCTCTGCCCTCTGTGGTAAGGAGCTTTACCATTTTGCTTGGAAAATATTGTACATTTATAGGAAATCTGCTTTCTGAATCAGAAAGCTGTGCCCTTCCTCAACTAAAAATATTAAATTTGAATTCCCATTTTTATCTAAACTGTCATTTGCACACAAACGTTTTGGTTTAAAACAAATAAGTTATTGAGCTCTCATGAACAACAAGAGAGCAGAAATGTACTTTTTGACTGTCCTTTTTGACATGCACATGTAAACCTTGAAACATCCATTTCCCTAGTTTAAAGAAATTAGAAAAAATTTCATTTGCCCTTTCCAGAGGACTGAAAGATGATTATGATATTATTGCCAAAATGCACTGGTAGAATAACTGATGTTACTACTCTAACACTACAAAACTTACTCTAGATGTTTTTGAATCAAAATATGCATACTTGTCTGTTTAATGCAGATACTTTTAAACATTAATTGTACCTGATAAAAAGCTCACACCCTGACTGATATACATGTTAGAGATACTGTTGTTATCTGCAAGTCTGGATAGCTCAAGGTTATATGACTGGGTTAATAGGATGAGACTCGTGGTTTAACACTCGGGCTTCTGACACACAGCCATAAAGATGCTGAATGAAATACAACTGGCTGTCTCTTCCTAGGAAGCAGTCCACAGGCCTCTGGTGATTGTTTCAGAAGTTAGAGAATATTAAAGGTCCTACATTTCAAAGTGCCTCATTTTTAAAAAGACTTATAAGTGAAGTAGCATGGAAGGGACACCCACATGAAGAAAATCTGTGTTTAAATATTTATCTGATGGTTTTTATTTTTAAAAACATAATATTTTGTACGAGAGAAAAAAGATAAGAGAATTATTTTCATGAAACAACTGATCTGTATCTAATCTGTATCTAATCTGCAGAGACATATTAATATCAAAAATAGACTTTCTGACAAATAAGGCATAGCAAAGATTTCATAATATATTTGATTAATCAAAACCCAAACGGAAAGTTCTGATCTTCCCAGATGCTGATGGCTTACAATTTGCTTCAGGGCATTATAAACCATGAAGCACCAAATGCTTGCATATATTTTATAATACACCAAGCTCTGAAATATTTCTGTAAGAAGATCCATCATTAATATCTTACTGCTTCTTTTCCTGGGCTGCATTGAATGGACATAGCATCATGGGCTAATTTCTGAAGAAACACTTCTTTTTTTTTACTTCCTTTTAATCTGCCAGGCCAGCATTCTTGATACAGAACAGACAGCAGGTGATGGGGTTTTTTTAGCAACTGCAAATAAGGAGCAGGAGCAAGGCTCCTCAGCCCTGGTGGCTCAATGGTTAGCCAGAAAAAGGATACAAATAGTTTTATTGTGTTCTCCTTCAGTCCTGGATCCATTTTCGTCCAGCCTATTTTGCTGACTTAAATGACATTTGAGAATAATTTTAACTTATATTGAGGTCTTGTCCACAGACTACAGGCTATTCTGTGAGCAACACTGTAAGTGAGCAGAAAGAAAATAGAAATTATGAGAGAAGAAAGAGTGGATCTATTTCAACCAAAGGCTTTACTTTTTGCATCACAAATTGCATAAAAAGAGAAGATCATAGGTGTAAAGATATTAATAAATGTTTATTTTGCTCAGTCAGAGGATAAGTATTTTGTCAGTAGGTGCAATAACATGAGACACTCAGCATCTGCAGAGTGCTCTCTGGAAGCACTTACACCTTGCAGATGGTTTGCTATCATTCTTTGCCACCTCTGCATATACTGAGTGGGGACAAATATTTCAGTGTCATACACACATATCTGTGGCAGCATTTTGGAGGAGAGGGAGGGAAGGGCAAAGGAGTGGGCTATGAGCTAACCTAGAGAGGGCAAATCTGTCTATCACTCCACCTTTTAATGCCAGTAATGAAAGAAACCATCTGAGGGTCCATTTTGTATCACAGTATCAGGGGAAAAAATATAGAAGAATATATAAAATAAAACTCCTCGTGTTATTTGGCTTCTTGTTTAGATATGGTGTTTAAATTGGATGTTGCACATGGTAAAAAGGTATAGCTGCTGTTCCCTGTTAATCATCTAAAATATTGAGTCACCTCTTTCTTAAAATTAGCAACGAATTTATTTTAAGTTTTATACTAATACATGATGTATTTTGATACTTCTCAAGAGGGGAAAGTTGCCTCAGGTCCCAAGTTATCATCCCAGGAATATTAAAGCCAAGGCTAAGCGCACTGCCACTTTTGCCCTTGTATTGGCTTCATACGTTGCATACATCCCAGAATCAGGCTTTCTAAATATTTCACTACCTAGATATATTAGTTTCCACCCCCCAAAAAAGACAGAAAGGAAAGCTGGAATAAAAAAATTGAGAAGATCAAGGAGGAGCTAAAGTTTAACAGACTAACTTGTTTAAATGGCATCAGAAATTGTCCAGATCTTTGTCAACATCAGTGACATTGTAAACTATAGTATATTAAAAAAAAAGTTGCAATATACACTGGAAATAGCAAACAAGGTCAAGGGTTGTTTTTTTAGCTAAATGCTTTATTCAAGTGTGGCCAAATTTAAACAAGGTTCATTCATTCCCTCTTCTAAGTCCCTACAGAGTCTGTTTGGCAAAATTCTCATTCCCATTTTTTAAATTTTTATCCATTATTGCTCACATGAGTGATTCTGTCTTTTTAGCCCTTTCTTATGGCTTATTTTAGACACTGAAAAAAATCCCTAGCATTTTTCAAGTTATGAGAAACAAGAGAAAGAGGGGCAGGATATGCCCAGCTGACCTTGAAAACACAGCTAGTGTCTGCTATGCCAAACTCTAAACTAGCACTGTTGAAGGAGGCTTAGACTTTGGTAAAAGTATCCAAAAGACTAGATGTATTTCTCAACCCTCTGATCTGCTGGCAACTTTCACTTCCTCTCCACACTTTTCTGTCCCTCTTGAACCACACCTCACTTCATCCACAGCTGAAGAACGTGACCTTGGTCTCAGGTTACCCTAAACAAAGTAAATGAATGCAAGTCCAGTTTCTATGGTTTATTATTAAATCTGTAATTAATCATTATGTGCCACCCAGAAGTATTGTCATTTTTATCTCCCTCAACATACCTTTTTATCCTTTTATAGTCCCCCTCCCTCCTACAGTTTTTCCTTTGTTTCCAGTGACTGATCTGGCTACCTTTGGGCATATTCCAAGTTCAGAGTGAGTTTTATATTCTAACTTCAGATCTTACATACTGGAGATACGGGATTTCTATATCTGGAAGTACAGGTTGCCTGGGAGATTGGTAAATTCATACTGTGTAGATGAAGAAACCAGATTCATATATCTAAAACAACATTTCATACATAGCAAGATATTATTCTGATCAGTGGAAGTTGAAATTAATGTTGAAAGCACTGAACTGAAGTTTTAAAGGAATGAATGTAAGGAAAGACAACACAAACCTTGACTATTATTCCCTGTACATGCAAGAGACTTGAAATCTCTTTGAGCTGCTACATAAAATTGCCATTTAGAAGGAAAAAGGTGAGTGCAAAATTGCCACAAATATATGGGACATACCAGAGAATTTTGAACTGGGTCATTGTTTTAAACCAGGAATATTTGAGAGAGATGCAGTAAAACCCAGGGTGCAGGAAAATAAAAGGAATGAAAAAATGGACAAAGGAGGATTTGCTCAGAGGAATTGTTTAATTTTAGAATAGGTGGAATAAAGAAAAATGTTTTTATTTTATAGAGTTAACAGAAGATATTGCTGATTGGTTTTTATTTCATCTTATAGTTTGTTACTTGTTTAAGGGGGTATATTTTCTTTTTGATAACAACTGATCCAATCAGAAAGGACTTTTGACCTTGTAAAAACCTTTGACTTTCACTTTTCATGATGTAAGGACCAGTTCTTATTTACATCCATCCCTAATCAGCCCCTACAGGAAAATTTAAGGATAAAATGCCATCAGGCCCCAGAAATCAGTCAGGTGGACAAGAGGATACAGTTCATTAACTCTGCTGCAGTACAAGGCTGGGGTACTCACCTGTCTCTTCACATCTCCCTCCCAGTTACTCCAACTCTTGTAGTGAACTCACATGAAAGAATTATAAAGACAGGCACTATACATTAGGCATCACCATAAGAAATGTTTTCAGACACTCCAATAACTGAATAATAATGGTGGGGGGTTGCAGTGTTGTTTAAACTGAATTCACAAGTTGGCTTTTGCAGCATGACTAAGTGAAAAGCTGTGATGATAATGAATGTGATTAATTTATCACAATTCATCCATGTTCTGACAGGAAATATAAGGCTCTTGTGCAAAAAAAGTTTCAAAACTTGATGTTGGAGCCCTTGCTCCAGTTAAAACCAAAATCTAATGATTCTAATTCCTCCAAATTTGCCTACACTCACATCCAGGTAGCACTGAGCATCCCCAGCTCCCCAAAACAGGGAGGTTCTTTGTGCTAACCCTGAATGACCACTCTACAGTCTGTTGAGTTGATCTGTGTCATCACATGTATTATGGGAGACAGGTTTAACCATGCAAGATGGAAAAAAGGTTCCCTAATTATGTGCACTATTTTTTTTCCCCAAAGCTTTTCTAAAAATTCAGAAAGGAAGAAAACACTATTCAGCAGACACGTTTTTTCCTTTTTCTTCCTTCCTTTCTCGCTTTCTTTCTTTCTTTCTTTCTTTCTTTCTTTCTTTCTTTCTTTCTTTCTTTCTTTCTTTCTTTCTTTCTCTTTCTCTTTCTTTCTCTTTCTTTCTTTCTTTCATTCTTTCTCTATCCTTTTCTTCATTTTCTGATGGATACTTCTTAATAGGAGTTGGAGAGATAAGAATACTGATTTAATTCCTATAATGTTTCTATAATCAAAGCTTTGTATCTGAACAAAAGTGTAAAGAAGGCCATAAATGCACTAAGCTGCATTTCAAAAATGACATCATAATTGCAGGACTGCCTATCTTACCTTGGCCTCAAGCATTTACCAGGATTTAAATTTATTTCAAACTGTTCTCCCAAGTCTGCCTAATTTTTTTTTTTGTCCAAATAGCAGCAACTCACAGTTAGTGAACAAAGCTTCAAGATTTTTTTTTTTTTTTTTTTTTTTTTTTACTTACAGCTAAATTTAACTTTACCCATCCAATAAAAAAGAAATAAGGGAGCCTTTATTATCTCCCTGGATTTCTGGGTATGATACCACATCATAGAGAAGTGGTTATTAGAGACAATGGCCTACCAAGGTGAAGTTTGTAATAAAGCCTATTATGTGGTTTCACCATTGACACTAATGGAATGTAACAGTGATTTAGAATGATTTAATGGTTCCCAGGTTGTGCTCTAATAGTGCTCTTTATATTATGATGTATATCACAAAACCTAATGTGGCTGTTGTGATATATTGACAGTATTCATGCTGTTTCATTTTTTTAGGGGAATTTTAAAAACTGTCAAAAAAGAAAATTAATAGGTTGCAACTGCGTTATTTTCAAGGGGTCTGTTTTTTAAATGTATGTGCATAAATTTCTATTTGGTGCCATGCTTAAGCTAATAAATTCATTTGCATTTTTATTCCAAAGTCATAAAAGTGGAATGCATGCATGCATACATCTGTGCATGTCTGTGTCTGTGTGTCTGTGTTTGAAGCCTTGTTTTAAAAAGATAATCTTGAAATTTGTTTTTAAAATGGCTTTAATGGTTTCAAATGTTCATAAAAGGGGAGTGTAAAACAAGTTTCCTTTGCATAGGCTGCAAAACTACACTAATTTAACAAAAGGGAGACAGTGGGGGGTATGACTACAGATTCATTCAAAAAACATCCAGACCCTTAGGGGTCAGGTGGCTTTTAGGCTTGCATTTAAAGTTTGGAATTTAAATAAAAACACAATCATCCTGGAAGAGAAACAAAGGAAGATGTACTAGACTGAGATACCTTTTGAAATAGTTTGTGGGCTTCTCAGCAATGCCTGACCTACTAGCTTTAAGACATTTCTGGCTTCAAGTAGGTTAAGGAGCAGCAGGAATTTTCTTGCATTTTTTAAGTTCCCCCCCCCCCCCCTTTTTGTAATTTAAAAGCATGCATCATGAAATATCATTGCTGTAAAGATCAGCACCTTCCAAGTGTGATGATGAGCTACCAGTGAAAATAACAAAAGAACAGGGCTCTCCCCGAAAGGAGTTTCATACCTGGCTAACCTGTGAATGCTGAAGCAAAGGTCCTTGGCATTTTTTCTGATGTTTCCTTCCCCATTCCCAAAACTTTACACTTTTTAAAATCAGTTTCCTACACTTCCATGTTGAAACCATGTATAGATCTTTTGGAGGACAAAAGAAGGTAGGAACCATGAAACTAATTGCTGCTGCCTCAATTTCCTCATTAAACACTGCAAAGGAATCAGGTCTTAATCCCCACTCAGGCTGAGAATATGTCACCCATCTCTGGTCCCTCAGTAATAATGAAAAAGGGGAAAATGTCACTTTTGCTGAAAATGGAAGAAGGACAAATGTACAAACTCTTACAGGTTCTGTAGAGGGGAAGGGGGCAGCAAGGAGACAGCTGCCTGGCAGTCAGCGTGCCATGTCACAAGAGACTGTCCTGCACTTGTGTCAGGGGAGACTTCAGAGCCTTCTGCTTCTTTTGTTCCCAAATCATCTATGCCTTGTGTTGTGTGTTACAACTGCCACTGGCAAAAGCAGGAGGAAACTGAACTGGGAAAAACTGGGGCTCCTGCATCCCAGGCAGGTAAAAGGGAGTGTATGATCCCTCCCTCCTGGCAGATGAGCATTGCTTCGAGTACCCTCCACACCAGCTGGTAGGTGCTGCTGGGACACTTGCACTGCTGAAGTGGAAAAAAATCCATGTGGATTCACATTGCACCCTCCTTTTGGAGGTACAAAGGAGAGTAATTTATTTAAATTACCCAGCTGAATTTACCCTGATGAAGTATTGCATAGGTTCCCATGATGATTTCAGTACTATCCCTCAAGAGGGAGAGAGTCACCACGATCTGGGAGGAAAAGTGATGTGAGCTCCCAGAGAGGACATGAGTGGAGGTGAGTAGTTTTTGGTCTGTCATCACCAAAACAAGAACCTCCCAAGCAAAGAGAGAACTTGCTCCTGCAGAGCATCTTCTTTGCCAAACTGTGCTATTTACATGGCACTGTCTAGTTGCTCTGTTACAGGGCAGTAATGGGACACTTGTCATATCCTGCTTCAGGTTAGCTTGCTTATAGAGGTTCTGTAATGTTTGTTTTTTGTTTTTTAAACTGTGAAAACAGCAGGTTGTGATAAAACTGCCTGTGAAGAGTTCAGCTGGAACCTAGCCAGCCGTCGCCTGATGGGATCACAGTTTGCATTGCATGTGCTTCTACCCTCATGGCAAGGGAATTTAGTGAGCACAAAAGGACAATTTTCCTCTTTCTCTGATTCATCCTCTAAAACTGTCCACAAAATCATAATTTTTCAAGTGTAAAAAAGTATGTACAGGCTGGAAAATGGGTTTATAAATAGAACCTTACACTGAATAATGATTTTGGGGCACTGAACTGAGAGAGGACAGGCAGAATTTTGGAGAAAGTCATTTGGTTTTGACACTGAAGTTATTGCAAAGTTATAAGCAAGATATTTCTCAGGAGAGGTTCTCTCTTTTTTTCCTTTTTGTATTGTGTCATCTCTGTGGAGAGCTTTGTGGAATCATAGAGAATCAAATTAGGCAAAGTGCCTGTTATGTAACCTCATGGTTCTTTAAAAATAGTGGGAGAATCACTGTCACTAGAGCTTCACCCTTCCCAAAGTTTATGTACACCACATGGAAAGTGGGGTCAGGAAATAGTGGAGGCCATATAATGAAATATAAAAATCATTTTACAGCAATGCATAGAAATTTGCATAATTATTATCCCATTTTGACTTTTTAACTTTAGAGAATCTATGTGGGTCAGTTTTCTCTGTTTTAATTAGCAAAATCAAAATAACAAAAAATGGCAATTTCCTTCTTTCAAGCTCAAGTGGACTACTCAGCCTGTAGCAATAATTATATTTTTCAAATATGAGGTACCTAATTTAAAATACGAGATTCCCAGTAGTTGCACAAGTTTTAAGGACAAGAAGTGACAGAAGCAAGTGAACCTTTTGTTCTTATTGCTTCCCAGCTGAAAGTTCTCTCAACATCTAAACTTCATAGGAATTATGTCATTCTTGTAAATAAATTTCTGTGTCAATATTATTTATTGGAAAATATTTTACCCACTGGGGTAAATGAAGAGCAAGGTTTATTAATCAGATTACCAGCATGCTTATTCTAATTTATATGTTCCATGGTTAGCCTTTAAGCCACAGTTGACCTCTTATTTTTTATATTAACTGGAAACCATTCATCAAGTGAGTTACCCCTCTCCTTTCAAATCCACTTGTATTACTAAAAGGTTGAGTAAAGACCTCTGGGGAACAAGGGCAATTTTTGACATGGATCTCAACAGATTAAACTATGCAGGGACAATATAGAATACATTGGAGCAATAACATTATCACATCATAGCCTGATTGAGAGGCATTTCCTTGCATTTTTGTCCTTTTACCATAAGCCAATAGTAGCCACAGGCATTTGACTGGAGAGCCCGGAGGATTGACAGGCCTGGCAGTCATTACACGCTGGATTGAATACTAGATTACTCCAAAGTGGCTCAGGGTCAAGGATCAGTGTGTTCCCTTTTGGCACTAAATGACTTTAATATCCTTACTGTATTAGTCAATTACTTTAAAGCTGCTGCTCTCTGAGCTCTCTCTGCCCCCCTGCAGTTTACTATGGACATTTGAATTGCTCCCATACTTAACCCACACATCTGCTTTTAGCTGTCAAAAGAATAGTGCTACCACTGGAGCTATTGACAATGCAAAATGAACAGAGATACTTGCTGTCAGTGTCAAGTGGCACTTTCTTTCCATTGTTTGTTTTAAATAACTCCAAAATAATGCCATAGCAACACTGCTCCTAACTTAGGAAGAGTCTGATGGTGGTTTACAGCCTACCTTTAATTTAATCTCAACATGACCAAAAAAAGCAGCAGTAAATTATTCTGTCCACACAGTTAGTTATTTCTTGGGGATTAAAAAAAAATGTTTTCCAAAGAGCTGAAGTGCTGTGGTAAGGCACAAAATGAAGGGTTGCTTTCCACTCTTGCTTAAATTTCACAAGAGTCTCTGTGACTATAGCAAATTACACTGCACTTCTGAATTTATTGGTGCAACACAGTGAAGAATTTTATATCATGGCCACTGAACATTAAAAGGTCTGGCTTGGCTTGGTGTTAAACCAACATGTCTGGATTAAATATGAGCAGAACTGATCTGAATTTTAAAACTGCTTGAAAGTCATGCCTTTAGTGTTTTAGTGAAAGTGATATCACTGCACATGAAAGCACATCTGTGCTGTGGGGCCCAACTTGTGTGTGGTGATGTCATCGGGTTAAAAAAACAAGTCAGGACTTTACAGCTAGATACATGCAGAAATAATTTTCCTTTACGAATATACCTATTTTCATCTGCATGAGGATAAATGGGCACTGCCTCTTACTGGGAGAGCTGTTGACTGTGTAGTTTGGTGAGCCCATGTTGCATGCAGACAGTCACGTTTTTCCTCTTTTTATATTAAGCTGTAACTTGTATAAGGACTGGTTGTTTTGCTATTATTGTGAAAAATGCAGCTAGCGTTTTTGAAAGGAATAGCACCCTGCCTATTGCTGCATGCATCAAATTGATCTGCATTCTGGACAATCCAAGGAGGATCTGTCATGGCAAAGTTACCTTTCTTATGCTTCAGAGAACTGCTATGAACAAGGGCTTTGGACTCTTCATTTAGTGCATGAAAAAAATCAAATTTTGACACGCAAGGTAGGTATAATACAGGTCATTGCTATTGGGAATTCTGGAAGATATAATATCCAGGCTGCCCAACAAATTTAGCAGCATAGTGTCCACTCTGACCTGTTTGCCAATGACAAGGCCAAAGGAAAATACAATCCATTGTGCATAGTAAGCCTCTGCAAAGCTTAGGCAGTATCAGAGACATTTTAACTCCTGGCTTTGGCAGTCTTTGCATTTCACTGGAAATTAAAATTGCTGTGCTAGGAAGCAGATGAAACTGCATTTTGAAAAAAATCTCAATCTCTAAGTGCATGTCCTTGTTATTTAGGATTTTTCAGTATATAAATATATTGTAGGTAACAGAGCAGTAACTGAAATGCATATACACGATCAGTTCTAAAATACACACACACTTGCATGTTTTTCAATGCACAACTACTCCAGGAAAGCAGAGAGACAGTATGCTATGGACAGTAATATATATTTCCTTTGCAATGTGCCTCAACTCAGTGGCTAAGCATAATGAATGATGCCTTGGGGAATGCTCTGAATAATTGTGCTAATTTAAAATTTAGTCAGCAAAGGACCCTAAAAAACTTGATACCTCTTGGTAATGATGCATCATTAGCACTTTTCATTCATTTATATTTTGTTGTGTTTAGGGATTTGGGTATTCAGGAGAAGAAAGGTAGTCTGACAAGAGAGTGATTGAATCAGCCCCCTTGATACCTGGGAGTGACAGAAGGTGAAGTACTGTAGCTGCAGTTGACAACTACTTTAATATGAGCCACTTATAAATATTTACAATTCATAAGTCAATGATGAGCTTCTGTATAGCACATAAATAATACCATAAGTATTTGGCATATTTATTTGGAGCCTGATCATTAGTTGGAAGATAGCTTAGTGTTAAAGAGTTATGGAAACATTTTCAATTAGAAGAGCTTCTTTTGGAGACTGCAGTGCACAGCTTTGAAGAAAATAATACACATGAAACAGGTGAGTTCACACTTCTAGAAAACTGCCATTCTCTCAACTTAATCAGGGGAGCAAAACATCCAGTTCCAGTGCAATAAGATATGTAAGATTAATAGAAAGGGGTTCTCAATGATATACTTGGCACAGATACCACAGCACTAAACATATGGCCTTTCTTCTGTGCAACCACAAACATATCTGAATGTAATCAAAAAAACCTGAACTCTATTTACTGCATGAGTAATTGTGTTGGGGATACAATTCCTGTTGTTAAGGAATTTTACAAATAAGTTGATTTTTTAGGCTAAATGAGACACCTTGGGGTGCATGATTTTGATCTGACTGTAACAAAAGGTTGACAAGTTGAAAATTGGGCACCTATTGACTGGCAGAGTTCCAATAGTTTTTGTTCAAGATAGACATTTATATGCAAACTTTTTTGTTTGTTTCTCATATTAAATGTTGAACATTGTTGAAAAGAGGGGTGAAAAACCTCAACACACATTCCATAAACCACAGCCAAATAAAATGGAAAAGCCTAGAGAGAATGCATCCTTCTTTGGGGTTTGAGGTTGGTTTGTTTTTTTTTTTTTTTAAAGAAGCTAAAATATCTGTGTTTTCCTGAACTATTTTATGCAGAATAGTTATCTGTAGCTTCTGTCCCTTTAGTATGAGTGCATGTGATGAGTGCTAAATACATCAATCAGGAGTGAAAACGTGAATTGAAACATTCTGGAGCACACTCTTGGATACATGAAAAGATAAACTAACACTCAGCACAGGTAAAACACAATAATTTAATGTGTTTCTGTGCCTAATTTTTGTATTTTCTGGACTTTGTCACTCTTTTTTTTTTTTTTTTTTTAATATAACAATGAGGTTTTACATGACCACTAGAGATGGACACTCCTTTCTTTCCATCCTGGTGGGTAATGAGAGAGACAACACCTTCAGCCATTATTCCTTCAAGTGCTGAGTGGGAGTGCAGTTAACTTTGATAGCATAGAAGTAAGTACACCTTTTATTGCATAGGAAAAAAAATGGTGAGAGTAACCTATTCATCTTAACATTTTCTCAGAGTAATTATACATAAAATTAGCTAAAATCAAACTTCTTAACCACTTTTTGAAATCATATTAGCTGTGTATGTACACATTTCATGTCTAAGCATGGAAGAATTATTTTTACCTGGCAAAATCCACAGAAAAAATTTAGAATTTTTTTTCCATTTTAATTGTTGATAATTTGGGTTTGAATCTCAAGCTATAATTAATTTTTTTGATACTAATATAGAAAATCAATCTGCAATGTCTTGCTCATGTCTGTACAATGCAATCATTCATTAATGCAGTTTCAAATATCAGAAAGGTGTCTGTTTTCTGTTTAATTTTTATGCTCTTTGTAATAGGAGTCTTCTTGTCATGGATCATCCTGAGGTATGTAAACAACATATGAACTTACTTTGAATGATATATAATCTCATAATTTTCTCTCATAAAATGACATATACAAATCAAAGAGCCTAAGCATGGAAAGTAACATATTTTGGTCTTGTGACTAATGGTAACCTGGTGCTATTGAATTACTGAACTGTGTCTGAGAACTAATGAGAAAAATTTCCCAGGGGAATCTTTATCCAATGCACTTGGAGAGCACCTTGGGGACTCATTCCGTGTCTGTCACCTTTCCCGTCTCATTGACACTCAGCTTCTTTACCACCATTACACTGTGCAACCATTTCACTTTACACCTCACGATTAGAATATTAAAAGAAGAGAATACTACACTACTTGCTCCAGATAGCAGAGTTGTTTTTGACACTTAAAATAGAAATTGTCACTGAAATATCACAAGGACATGACTATCTCCAGCTCCAGAGCACTCAAAGAACATTTTAAAACTCAGAGGTGTATTATTTCGAAACCACTCATATTTTTTGTCATATTTCTTAAACAGCTTGGTTTTTTTTCATTTCTTAATTAACAACATAGCACTTAAGGATATGTCATGCCATGTAGACCACAAAAATTATTTCTCTTAGTTAAAATTTGCTCCTCTCATAGTAGCAAGGGCTGAATCACTGGTATTGGTTATATAATAATGAATTTTTAAATGAAGGAATAGAAACATCATTAGCAAAAAATAAACCATTTTCCATGTGGTAAATATTTGGTGAAGACTTGTGAGGTCTAAAAACATAAGGAAAACTCTTCAGTGCATGTAAATTACTTTAGTTTCATTGATTTAAGAACACTGCTGATTTCCCTCAGAGAGGATTTGTCTCATATATCTTACATCCATATTTAGAAGAGCTTTAGTATATCCCGTTAGGGCCAAACCCTGCCTTCCTCTGAAAAGCTCCCTCACTGAAGTGCACAGAACTACTCTCATGAGTAAGAGCAGGGAGGATTTGGCCTCAGGGAATAAAGCTCAACTTTAAAAAGTTCGAAAAAGCCCAGCTGCATTTTTATCTTAAAGAGTGCTCTAATTTCACCTGGTTGGTGGTTTCAGACAGAAGCTAATTAAAGCCAATGGAGAATTTTAAAAATGAAGAAAAAACCCCACAAATTAGGACAGCAGGGGAAAAATAAGTTTCCTAATTATATATAATGAGGATGTCTTCTACACAGTGCAGTAAATGTTCACCTTTTCTATAGTACTGAGACAATGCTGATTTCTGCTGTGTGGCCCAGGGTGCTACGCATACAGCTGCTTGTACCCATTGCACAAGTATTTGATTTTATTAGACAGTTCTAGTTAGCCAAATGTCCATGGGGGTCACACACTGTGACTTGTGTACAGACTGAGAAGTACTGAACACATTTGACTGTTGATGATATTAACAGAACTATTGCCTCCAGTGGCTGCTTTCGTCACTGTGCTTTGTTGACATTGAGAAAATGTGGGAAGGGGTGATTATTTTGGCAAGTATTAGGAAGAAGTCAGGCTATATGCTGAGTTTGGTTTTGTCTTCTGACAAAAAAGATACTTCCCATAAAATTGAAGAAAGCCTGCTGGCATTCCATCCTACTTCTTCTGAAGATGGTGAGATTTCTCCTATGGACTTCTTGAAGACAGCTTGAATGCAGTATTTTCTTCAGTAGTGGGCAGCCACTGTGTGCTAGAGTAGATCTATTATATCTTGAAAAAAATTGAGTGTACCTGTTTCAGTCTTGCATTACCAACAGTTCAATCTTTCATTGTTGATTCAGTGAATATTCCTTGCTCTAAACAAAATGAAAATGCAGTCTTGAGATTGTAGATTTTCTAGAAGATTCTGTCCCCTTCCCATGAATTCTGAGTTTCAGAGGAGAGGTAAACGAAAATTGGAGCCTGACTTAAAAATTACAATACTACTGCTAATGTATGGGGAATGAAAAAAACCTGAATTACAAACTCTGTCAGGAATTATCAGTCCTCTGATGTGTGATGCAAGCCTTTGATAGTGTGAAAAATACAGTGATGATGATGAATAGGGAAATAATGTGTCAATGTTCTCTTTTACAGTTACTCTGAACCTATTGAAATTACAAATGTTTTAAGTCTTATTTGTTTTACCAGAATGAGTTCAAATAATTAGAACTAAGAATAGTCATGCATGTTTCTGACAAGTGAGGATGAAGCGCTGCTGCTCAGATGATCTCCTTCATCTCCACTCTGCATCCATTCTGCACAGGGGGAAATAAATGAATAAGAAGCAAGGTTGTGATGATCTATATTACCAGCTCTAGCCTGTTCACCTTTAACTTTCTATTTTGAATTTCAGGTCACTGTACTTTATTCCATGTTCAAACCAAAACTCCCTTATGTTGCTTTAACTGGTCTGAGATCTACCATGCATGAACAGAATGTGAAAGAGGAATGTTTATGGTTATTTTAGAAAAGTTTTTGCTTTTTACTTCAGAGTGCTTAATCTTAAAAAACAAAAGCCTGTGAGCTGGTCCATTTAAGCTTCCTCTATTTAAATATCTAGATTTAAATAAAAAAATATGAGAGGTATTTTTGGTTGTTTGGCTTTGGTTTTTTGGTGGTTTTTTTTGGGTTTTTTTTAAACACTGCTACACAGTTTACACATTCCTGTCTCATCCTCTACATGGCAACATACAATTCTTTTGAAAATATGTAGGGGAAGCACTCTAGGTCAATACTTATCAGGAGGCAGGCTGTGAACTGTATTTCTTTGTCTTTCTCAGAAAGATAATTATGAGTGTGGCAGAGTAAGAAATGCTTAGACTCCTGTTTTTGCAGGAACCACGTGAACCAGATCCTTGATTCAGTATCATGTTAGTACTGCCACAGGCGACCAGCTGTTTCAGTAGAAGTTGAGATTTAATATGCATTTAAACATTTTGCGTGACCTCTCTCCCACTCAATACATTTCTTACAACTGACTCTTCTGAGCTTCTCAGGGATAGTTTTTGATTGTGAGTTGATGAGGCTACGTTAAAGCTTCCAAGCCTTTGGATACCCAAATCCATGACTTTCTTACGTAGAAAAATATCGTAACTAAAACCTGAGGGCAACTAACATATGTGTAAGTGCAACTAATTCCATGAATCCTTACTAGTATACAATATTGATTTGTAGGGACAGTAAGTGAAGTTAGGCACATTTCATCATTTGTCATTTTACTTTACTACCTTGGACTTAACAAAGGCATCAACTCAATGTAATTTCTATGTAATTGCATATATGCATAGATAGAGAAATATGCACTTTAGAATGAGTCTCTTAAGGCCAAGAAAGTTCAAATGTAATCCTCCACTGTCACAGATCTGTGTGCAATTTTCCTTAAGCTCAAGTAAGGATGCATAAATAGAAGCAGCAGAGCATTTGACCCATCACTCACATTCAGGACAGTTTCCCCATTTCAGATGTTTACATTAAAGTTACTGTGTTTTGAGCCATAAATATTTTCTTTTGAGAAACAGTGAAGGCAGAGAATTATTAGGAAATGGGTTATATGAATGTCCATAATGAAAGGAAAAAAATGAATGCAGAACCACTTTCAATACCTCGGTGTCCACAGCTAATGCCATGGTAGACAGCTGAGACAAGAATAGACACTGCTTTGATGAGACAAAAAGCTTGCCCTGAACTTTTGCAGACTTGTGAAAGAAAAATATTTTAGTTATAACCAGCTTTTTTTTTTCAGATCTGGGAACACTGTGTTGTGGATATAATGTATTTGGCCTACCTGAGTGCAGTGCTTTGAATAAAACAAATAATACATGTTTAAGCCCAATTGGTGTCTCTCAAAATCTTTCTCTGCAGATCCTAGAGTCATGTCTCAATATCTTCTTGTTCTTTAATATATAATTGAGAATGTGCAGTGAAACACTAATGTAACTGTTATCTAGTGCCAACAGCAGACAGGTCTGGCCAAGAGGACAAATAAAGTTTATATAGTTTTGTTCAAGGGCCTGATTAACACTATTTATCTGTCATTCCTTTCAGTTTTTGAGATTTCATTGTATAGAGCTAGGAGCTTAACATGTACTGGTTTGATCATTCATTCTGATCTGGTTTGTCACAAACAGCTAAAAGTTCTGCTGTAAATGACTTTGATGGTGTCAGTGCCAAAGCAAACGTGGGGTATATGTTTACAGTCTCCTTTTGATACATGTCTGGGGCAGAAGAGCTATTGAAGCAAATTACTTCTCACCCACACAGAGGGTATTTCTTCAATGTCACAGCAGAGGTCATTGACAGGGCAACTCGGAGAAAGCTTCTGAAGAAGAGTGTGCTTACATTTTCCATAATGCTCATCCAACTTTTCTCAAACACTCTCAAGAAAAATATATTTAACCCTTTTATAAACAGCAAATGTAAATACAAAAATACATCTTTAAAGCTTTAAGCATCTGCAATATTATATGAAGTTTGCAGGAATAACCAACACATGCCACAGTAGTTCCACAGTTCTGGTAACAGCCAGAATGATACATCATTTTTGTGTTTTAACAGTAAATATTTTTAACTGCTAATCTATTCAGTAAGGCTATATAATTTCTTGTTGATGTTGCTATACTGACCTCTGCAGGCTTTGGAAGTTTGGAACATTGTTTACTGCAATGACTGCTGTGACCTACGCAGTTAAATGTAGCACCAGAACACTTGAGGGCTAACATACTTATCTGAGACTTGAATTTCCTCTTAGTTCTAAAGAACAAAAGGTAAAATAATTTAAGGTAATTATTTGAAATTAAATGCTCTTGATGCTCTCTTGATGTTAGTTTAGGAAAAAGTAAGGTGAAAAAACAGATATTTAAATAGGACCATTACAGATGTAGGAAGTTGTGATATGGCCAGGTAATTAAGAAATGCAGCCATTTGAAATGAAAAGTATTATTCCTGTTAAGCTTCTCCCTTAAAAAAAAAAATCTGCAATATATTCGATCCAATTTGATCCAGTCTGCTATTCTGCCCTTAGATATAATTAAATTAGAAGTTGCATATGTTCAGTATCTTTTTTTTTAAGTTTTCTCAACTAGGAAAGACACACCAGGATGAATAATGATACTTAAATGATACAAAGCTCCCCATCTTCTGGATTTCAGTATCTTGAGTTAAAATCATTTCACAGACACGCATTAATCTAATCTGGGTTATTTTCTGTTAAATACTTACTGCCTTTTTGGAGTTAAGTGTGTTCCTTACATTTATTCATGTCCAAATACAATTTTTCAATTATGGTCTGACACTTCTTTTATACATATATATCATTTTTGTAACTTATAGTCATGTTTGGCTGACATACAGAGCTATGCCCTATACCTTGTTTATGTTAGAAACAAAGACTCTCTGAACTGCAGCTCTGTTTATAGCTATTTGTGGTTTAACAAATGACAAAATACAGAAGACTTAAAAATCTTGGTCTGGAAAAAATATCTCAGTCTGGTTTATGTTTTCATCTACTTTCCCTACACTTATTGATTTTGTTAACTGTTTCAGCTATTCACTGTACACTTCTCTGACCACATCGTATTTATGTTGCATGCAGGTAACCGACATTTGAAGAAAAACAAAACATACAGGATGAAGTCCTGACCCCTCTGAAAGCCCCCATTGACTTTAGGAAAGCCAAGCATTTTCCTGCTGTATTTTTGTCACTCTTGCTTCATCTTCAGAATTAAATGATCTCTTTGACAAATTCAAAGTTTATCTAATTAATCTTCCTCTGTAAGAGACTGAGAGATTATACCCTGAGACAAACAGATTTATGGACATGCCCATCTCCACTCTTTGTGGAAAAAACTGTGCATTTTGGGATGGATTATCACTCATGTTGTATTAAATTTTCTGTAGTCCAGTACTGTTAACCAAGAGATGCCAATAGGTGGGCAGAACACACAGCAATTGGCAGGAGCGGAAAATATACATGGGAAGCTGCAACACAGTTCTTTAAATATTCGGCTTAACATCCATTTCCTCAGTTGTTTTTTTTTCCAGTTTTAGTGTTGTCAAAACCAATTGTCTGAGATAACTGTGGATTTTGTCTGAAGGAAGATTACTATTCCTTTTATGTGCACCATTTGCATGAGAGTCTCTATATCATATATCATAATCTCTTAGCTAGACTAAGTGCTGGTCATCCTTTTGTGCTGATTCCTGTGGTGCTCAGAGCTCTGGATGAAGGGAGGAATTTTTGTGCATTTATAGGCTGCCTATCCCAACTGTTCTCATCCAAATCAAGAGTAGTGTCAGCAATGATAGTAAAGTTTCCATAGAGCTAAATTCTGGCACAAATCTGTCCTGGTTTGAAGGACAGGTGTCTGCCAGTAGAGGCAGAAGTTTCCTCTGAAATAGAGGCTTTAATTCTACTCC
>JAOTQP010000870.1:24343540-24363618 GCA_026413545.1 Cichladusa arquata | reverse complement strand
GCTCCATTGGCATGATAATGGGAAAAATTCTTCAAATTGACACAGTAACAGAAAAAAACACTCAACCCCCAACAACACCTAATGTTCTTCAGTCACAGAAATGCAGTCAATCTATGATCTATGTGATCAAACTAGGGCTAATCTGAAGTAGAAAATAAATCAGTATGGATAGTGAAGAATTTAATTCCTCAAAATCAAATATTTTACTCTGGAGACCCGGTCCTTTTGCTCTACAATATTTGCTAATTTGCTAATAATTTGCTAATTGCCACATTGTCTTGCTCAAAAATATTGGAAGAGTTGGCGATTAAACCCCTGTGTCTTAATGGTCATCAGGTAACCAGTGAGAATGGGCAAAGTCAGACTTGCTGCTGGCTATGTGATTCCACCCACTTGCACCTCCCAAAAGGAAGCTCTAGGGAATTGCAGGTAGAGGTAACACAACAGCAGCAATGGCAATTGTCAGTCCATTTTCATACTCAACCATGCTGTCTATGCTGCAAATTGAAATTCTGAGAAACCTGAACTGACTTGATGGACTTTATGTTGTCATAGTGTAGTGCAAAGAGGAAAAGCCTAGGCTTTGATTTAGCAAAATATGCTCTGGCTCTGGGACCCCATGCCTGAAAAATACCTTTACAGCCAGGATTGTGTGGAGCTTGTGCCTGGCCAGGCACACATGGGCAGAGAGCTGAAGGCTGGAGGCTCTTGTGTCCCCTTTGCAATGGGCATGTTAGAGGGCTGCCCCAGGTGTGTCTTCAGCTGTAGTTCCACCAACAAGTAACTCCTCAGAGCCTGCCAGTGGTGTCTCTAGTAAATGCTGCAACTCTCCAAGTACAATGCAAATAGGAACCAGGAAAACTTTCAATGGCACACGAAATTAATAACCTAGATGCACCCTAAGCACGGGTGCCAGAACTGTTTATCTATGTCAGCATAACTAACCAGAGGAGGTATGATGTGACTGTTTTTCCTGGGACATTTCAGGACTGTTATGACATTCAGTATGTAGCTGTTCCATTAACTTGGAATATAGGCTGAAGGACCACTGAAAGTTAAGAAAAGTCATACATTTTTTCTTTTGCTACAGTTGCAGTTAGATAATATACTAAATTCCAAAACTCTAAAGAAAACTCACAGTATTTGAATTATGGTTCTTTGTGTATTGATCCTAGGTTACAGAACCTGGACAAGTGGTCTAAGTAACCATCAAAACCTTCTTTGGACTGCCAGCCTTGATTGCTTGGTGCTCACATCAGGTCTGTGCTGTAATGCGAATAATCATTAAGTATTACATTCCCATACTTTTCTTTTTTGATGGAAATTTGGGGCAGGATTGTGGCCTGATTCTGTCAATGTAAAGAGCATAGTTTTGCTTTTGCCCTAGAAGTTTCTAATATGTGCTCATTTCTCTCTTGGATCTCTGTGAAAGTAGTTGAGCAGGATGTCAGCTCCTTTTTATTTTTCTAAGCACAAGCCTTGTTACATTTTGCTTAATCTTCCATCCGTATGGTGACATGTAAAACTGAAGCTTGACCATTTAAGAGTTCAGCAATACACAGGCTCCCAGCAGGTCCCCCCAGGGCACTATGTCAGATGGTATTAGCAGAAGAACCAAAGCGAGTGTCCCTGCTGCACTGCTTGGACATGTATAACTGGAGCATTCTGCAATCACAGAGTACCATGTGTACAACAAACTGTAAGCTCCCTTTAGACCATAATACAACTTTCCACACATGCCTTTAAATTGTGTTACAGTTGCTCTAAGAAATAGAAGTAAAGAAGTAAAATGGCAAGTCAGTAAAACAACATCTTTGCCTATTTTCCCTTTTGAAATCTATTTTCTGATGGAGATGTAAAATTCGCAGTGTAGGGCCAGATACACCTCATTGTGTAATACTGCTCCTATGAAAAGGAGTAGACTTTATGCTATTTAGGTGCACAGAGCATATACAATAGGGACTGTGTCCCTTTTAGCAGCATCTCTGATGCTCTTTATGCAATAGACTAGATTTGACTGATATGAGCAGAAGTACCCATCAATCACACAGAGATTTTACTTTGCATACTTCAGGGGCTGAACTTGTCTCAGTACATCTGAGACAGTGGACATAAAGCCTTTTTCTGATGTTTTCTGATTTTTAAAAAAAACCCACTATAGGATGTATAGTGTGCAAATAGACTTTGCACTGTATTATGGTGTGCAGGCTACAATTTAAAGAGAACTATTAGCCTTCTATTACTAGAGAGCATGCAAAAATAATAATATGGGAAAAGACAGCACCCTAGTGGGGTGAAACAAAGAACACTGAACACTTTTTAGCCTGATTGTACACAGCCTCAATAGCAGCACTTCTTGTTCACACAAAAAAGTTCCTTCCTGGGAAACGTGGTTGTTATACAGTGACACTGTATTCTTCTTTTACAATGACTTTAATTCGGTAAAGTACCTTGTTCTCATCTGAGTCTTTGAGCAATTTTATGGTCTCACTCGAGCTAAAAAGGCTGTTCATGAGCTCAGAGTTAGGACCATCCTTAAGAGTTAATCTAAATATGGCCTCTAAATTTTGCTGGCTTTCACATTTTCTGACACGAGGAATTGGATCTATTTTAACTTAATATATCAGTTTGGTTTTCTCTTTTTTTTTTTTTTCACTTTGACTGCTCTTAGTTATTTTTTAGATCTTCAAAGAATTTAATGCAGCTTTTTTAGTTTAGTCATGCTAATGTCAGGATTTTTTTAATTTTTAGCACAGTTTACAACCAAGCTGACCACACAGAGCATACAATTGTTTGACAAGTGGCTGAAAACGGGAGTGCAGAGAAACCTCTTTTTGTGAAATTATCCTCTACTTATTTAGACCATGAAAAGAAACTGAGTCCACACTAAAGCCAAGTCAAAAATTAAACATTTTAAGCACAAAAGGAGAGAAATGGCATAATCTGGGCATATACTTGTAAGGTGGTCTGACCCCTTGGTATGTAATGGCTCGAAGTCTGGGCCATAATATCTTCTTTCTTTCATTTAAATACTGCTGGAGTGCTGCCACATTTTCTTGAATTCCCCGTCTGAAGTGAATGGCAAACTCTCCCCACCAGACATTAGAAACAAGTAATCAGTTGAGCAAAGTAACTTTCTCTTTGTGCCCCAAGATTAATTTATACATTTTTTAAAAAGAAAATATTTACATAGAGTGAATAGATTTTGCAGATGATAAGTGAGAACTTCAAGCATCTAGAGTTAAAGGTCTTTGGGCACAAGATTAAAGAGTCAGATAATTTCTTCTGCTTCTGAATGCAAAGACAGTTGAAGTCCTACTGCCTTGAACAAAAAGATTGCCCATGTATCTTTTGCCTTTGTAAGCACGCAGTGCAACAGACCTCCTGCTATAATTTCAACAGTAGAAACATGGAACAAGTTGAGTCTTTCAAATGAATGGTATGTTCAGCCAAACGCTTTTTAACAACTCATTTTCTTTGCATAGAAATAAATAAGGTCCATTTTTATACTGCAATATATAGCCAAGAAAATTGTGGCTTTTAGGAGAGTGTGCTGTAGTAGTGGTTTTTGCCTATTCCCAGTCCACTCTCTGAATATCCAGGCAAACCAGTTTATTGACTATAGCCCTCAAATAGTGGTGAATTCTCAGCTCGTGTTTGCAAGTGGTCCATGCTCCTGGCTTCTCTGAAGAAAAAACACTGCTCTTAGTCTACAGGAATTGGGAAAAAATGCCTGGATTTGTATTCGCTTGTCTTTCTTCCTGTAGGCTTACATTTTATCAGTCAGAAAAGAGTCTTGCTGCCTGCATAGGTATTTGTGACAGGCCTTCCCTCCCATCCCAAAATCTGAGTAAATATCTAAAGATATCAATACATTTTTATTGTCATCTCTTATGTAGATTAGTACTGAATTAGATGCTAAAAGCTCTATTCAGTGCTATGAAATATCATGGTTTTGGCTACTTTTCTTTTGTTGTTGTTGTTGATCTTATTTTTCAGCAATCTGAATATTTCTTTAGTCTTCTATTTTGCTCCAGAATTGATATAAATGTTGCCAAGTGACCTACTCCATAGGAGTTGGATGTTTCACAGATGAGAATACCTGGAAAATACGAGACTTGTACAGCTGTGTGGTTAGGTGCATAATATGGGCACCACAATTGGCAATACATTGGACAGAGAAATGGCAGACTTCTATGATTTAACAAGAATTGTGCAAATATGCAGCCCTCAATGCCATTTATGAATTAATCAAGTGCACGAGCACCTCTTATGAGGACTTCATATCAAGTAAGAAACTCGCCTAGGGACATAATACTAAAAGACCCCTACAAAACTCATTAATAGGAATTGCATCTTCCAATTTTTAATTTAAATATATAATAGAAAAAGAAACAAGCTGTATTAAATTTCCACTGGACTTGAATTAAAGATAATATAACACAGGATTTACAAAAGTTTTTTTTTTAAATTGCTGAATAAATATGTATTTTATATTTAGATAGCACCATTCCACCAAGACATTTCAAAAATTAATTTTGACACAGATGCAAATAGTATTTTGCCAGGCACTTATTTTGGGTACAAAAGACTTCATTTTGTTGTCATTACTGACACATCCTTTTCTCAGGAAGCACAATATGCTCCAATAAAAACAAGAGAATGGTTAAGTAGGGCAGGTCCATTGTGACTCACCTGTCTGCACATCCAGTTCTTTCACAAAGCAGGAGAAGAAGTTTAGCTTAACCTTTGAAACAGGAACAAAATTAGGTAAAGTTGTGTGAAGTCACTATATTTTTACCTGGCTATTATGGAAGTAATTTTAAATGCTACCAGGCAGTTCAGATAACATAAAAATTCCAATACTGCCTTCGACTTGAGTCAAGGGTACACTTAAAGAGTTATTAGCACCCAGCAAAGTGTGTTAAGTCTGACATTCATGATGTCTCAGTTATTAAATAGATACTAGTACACGTACTGATTTTCTTATAAAACTTAATAATGATAATGACCTTTCCATTTAGAATCAAGCTTTCAATGCTGAAAACACCAGCAGATTTATAGAATTTTTATGCTAGATGCAAATTACAGATCATTGTCAGTTTTTCATATATACAGAATTTGAAATGTATTTTTCACTTTTCTTCTTGAACATTCATGCGTCATAATGACCATCAAATGTATATATTTCTGTGCATAGCTAACATAATTGATGTTACACTCAATTTATCATTTGATTTAGTGCTCCTCTGCACCACTGCATTATTCCACCGAGGTGAACTGCTCACAATAGTGCGTTTAAATGTTAAAAAAAGATTACAAAAAAATTGTGCCAGGACCTTTGCTACAGATACTAAACAACAGAGTAGGTGATTTGGATGGTGGAACATTGTCCTCAAGAAGACTAATATATAAATCTTCTTGGGTAAAGAGTGAAAACAGACACCGAGGCTGTCATTTTGCCAATCACTGTTGTAACACTACTGCAGGGATTTTTCTTTTTGGAAACAATGAATGCTGATAAGGTACACTCATAAAGAAAATAGATATTGCTAAATACTGAACATAATTTGACCTGGAGCACTGAGCTTAGTCAAAATTACTGATTTCAAGGACCAGGTTTTCATCTACTAAAAAATCAACACATTCTCTCTGTCTTCAATAGGGCTATGCCAGCCTTTTTGAGCCCAGGATCTAGCCCATCTCAATAATGAATGCGAATAAATACCATGGGGATTACGGCAGCTGAGAATTTGACCCCTGACTCTCTGCTACACAGAGAAAAAAAGAAATAATTTTTAGAATATTTAATATATTTTCTTATGCGTGAACCAGAGGGTATTTCTAAAACAAACAAGCAAGACTCTGTGCTTCAGCAGAGATGATTATAAGCAACAATGAATATGATAGAGATCACCTTTCTTTTTTAAAAAATTTTTTCTTTTTCCCAAAATGTATTTTTTCCTATACTTCTGTGCAATGCTTCATATTCCTTTAAGCTACCACATTCATGTCTGATTCTGTCTCAGTTATCTGAGGGGGCCAAGTTATGTGATGAAATGTTTTTGAATACTGGTAATCTGAAAGGGTGCAATTTATGCGACTTCAAGTTTGCTTACATGAAAGAAATAATTCTTACAAAATTGCATCTCTGGTTACTTCCGAAGTCCCTGCTTAATGCTGGTGATTTTAGAGCACACTATATAACTTTAGGGATGGAAATTATCCACCTGACTTCAGGGATCTGAATTAATCTGAACTTGTCCCAGGGAAAAATGGAAGGGGAGAATTCATTTCACCTACTTGAGACTTCTACCTAAGGCTGACATTAATTGCACCTCAGAAATTGCCAGCTTTTCTCCACTGACTATAAAAGAAGGTGTGCAGAGATGCAGATGCCAATATTTGTCAAATTCCAACCTAACTTCTTAATTCTCAGAGAGACAGAAAATTCCCTTATCTCCCCCAGAATGACCCTGTCTTAAAGGACCGAATCCTCCAGGATACTCTGTGATATGCTTTTTAGCAGCATTTATTCTCAATTGCTTTAGGATCAAGAGTCAAAGATGAAAGATGCTTGCTATGGATTGGGCAAGGCTTCTGAGGAAGGGGTAAAGAGATCAAAGAAAAGGGTGAAAAATGTTGTCTCAGGAACTGGATAATACCATGCCCGATATTTCCTCTTGTGGAGAAGACAGAACTTCTCATTTGGTTCCCACAGAGAGCTCACAAAGCAAATTTTACTTGTTCTGCCAGCAAATTTTCTGAACAATGAGTACCTGCTCCAGGAATTAAAGCTTATACCTCATTCACATAATGTAATGTTAACACAAGAATAAAGAAAGGTTCCAAGAAAGTGCTTCTGAAAGATCTGAGCATTTTCTTCTCAGACACAGGACCTCAAATGACTATTAAATCACCTAAGACCAGGCAATGAAGTGAATGGCATCCTTCTGCTTTTAGAAAAACAATGTGTTGGTGTTCTATGTTTAGCTATCATGATGTGATCCATATATAAGTTTATATACGATGCTAGTCTCAAAAGCAATCAGGTCAGCTATAAGCTTGCAAAAGTGCATTTCGTGATCATTATAAAATTACATAAAAAAATAACAGTTAAAGATTCCAGGGAAAGAAACCAAAAACTGTAACACACTGACAGAGTGAATGTAAGAAGAGAAGCACAGTTAATACTTCAATTTAAAGTAACAGGAGAGTGTAAAAATACTGAATTTGTTATCTTTGAGGAGCCAATTTTTTTTGGCTTAACAGAGAATCGTGTGAGTTCTCTTTTTACAGACACTGGAAACTGCTAAGCATTAACAGGCAAGAGTGGCTTATGCAGCGATTGATATTAGCCAATTTTACAAAAATATTAGAGTATTGCTTGTGCTATCTAATTATTTTTATTATTTTACCATGGCTTTGATGGAACTCAGTTGCAGAATCTCAGATCTGGGTAAACTGTCCCATTAAATTTATAAGGGAAGCAATTTATAGTGGGATTTTGGTTAGTTAAAACCAGAAATATATTTAGAACAAATCCCAGTTTTGAACACTGCTGGACAGGTGGGAAATTTGTGGATGTCAGCTTATGGTCAGGATTTTTAATACGTTGGAATAACTGTGTGAAAGAACAGTTCAGAAACTTTATTGCTGCATTTTTGCAGAACACACTCATTTTGAAAATATTATGCTAAAAAATACTGGTCATCTCTGAGAAACTGATCTGTTTATTATCATTGGGTTCGTACAATAAACGTAGAGTCAGTCTTTAATATTACAGAAAGATCTAGTCTAAACTTAGAAATTCAAAGTTAAAGATGACATTCTACATTCAATTCATCTTCTGGCACCTTGTTATTGAAGAACATATAGTGCTAACATCACACACAGATCTGAGGCTCCACCATTACCTAAGCACAACAGGGTGAGATAACGACAGTGTGTCAGCCTTTTGTTGGTCCGTGTCACAACCTTCACGTTACTTTGTGAGGAGAACTGCTGTCAGGGCATTTCAAGTTGCTTTTGAAATAGTGCCAAGAATGAGGAGGCCCCACTGTCCAATTGCTTTTCCAGTATTAACAAACTATATAGGGGGAAAAAAAAGAAGAAATTGCTCAGTTTGCATCTCAGTGCATGAAAAATCCTAAAGTGTTGCAGGGACAATTGATTATCCAGAGGGCAACACATCATTTCTCACTGAAAAAGGCTTTTTCTGATGTCCTACTGGTTATCTATATGAACATTTCTTTTGTATTTTCCTTTCAACAACTGAGAAATAAAGAAGAGGTAGAAAATGAGGTTACAGGGAAAAAATCAGGAGAAAACAATGATTCATAAGATTTTTAGGGTTTTCAGTCCCTTGTCTATGGACAACCGTTTTGTTTCCTTAGCAATATTCATCATATAAACTACAGCAAATATATAAGTATTTCTTCATTTGTTCTTTAGGGATCTTGTTACAATAGACCACACTCTCTATACTAAAACTATATTGTCTGAATGAGAGCAAAGTGTCCTTAAATGTAGCTGAGATGATTTTAGGGAAGTTCTAATTATCCAGAAAATGTTCCACAATCTCTATTGTGATTCATTATTCTATGTTACCATGAACTAGTAGCATTTACAAAGACAATTAACATAGTTAATGGAATAGTTTGTTCCCATGATGGGACTATTCACATGAGCTACAGAAGTCATAGTGAAGTGATATGTTGGTTTGAATATTTCAAAGTATCACTACTTATGCAAATGAAATACAGATTAGCACTTCATGAGTCACAATTCTCAGTGATTTATAGTTGTTAAAAGGTTAAAACAGTCTTTTTTTTTGTTCACAGAAAAAACAATTTAAAGATGGGTATAGGTTTCTTTGCTTTGGTGCATCATACCATATATTTAAATAAAGAAAAACCAGAAATCTAACTGTCAGTCGAACAATGCACTGATTATTCTTTAGAACATAGCATATATGAAGTGACTAATTCCATAATATATAATATACTAATATTCTCAATTCTTTGACTCTTTTCAGAGGTGCTCAGGCTGTGACTTTTCCAGGCTGAACAGTCTCCTATCTCATAACGGACTGGAGTTGTAAATAATCTTTGCTACCAGGGCATTAAAATAATTTCTGAAAACACATGGAACTGTTCCCACCATTATTTTAGCTTTTGTTTAATAACTTTATTATAGAGTATTACTTTGTATTTGTATTTGTATTTGTATTTGTATTTGCTTTGTGCAAGGTTTTGGTGGCAGGGGATGTTATAGGGGTGGCTTCTATGAGAAGCTGCTAAAGGCTTCCCCCTCCTGCTGGCTCTAAGGCAGATCTGCCGCTGGCCAAGACTGAGCCAGCTGGTGACAGTGGTAGCACCTCTGGGATAATGTATTTAAGAAGGGGGAGAAAAAAAAATTGCACAGAAACATCTGTGGTCGAAGAAGAGAGGAATGAGAATATGTGACAGGAACAAACCCTGCAGACTCCAAGGATGTTGAAGAGCAGGAGGGAAGAGGTGCTGGAGCAGACATTCACCTGCAGCCCACGGGAAGCCCATACTAGAGCAGGTTCCTGGAAGGCCATATGGCCCTGTGGAGAGAAACAGTGCTAAAGCCAGGACTGGGAAGGAGAAAGGGGTGGGGGAAAGGTGTTTCAGATTTTTTTTCTTTCTCATTATCCTACTCTGATTTTGATTACTAAAATTTCAAGTAACTTCCCCAAGACTTTCTTTTTGATTTTATCTGTGATGGTAATCACTAAAAGATCTCTCTCTGTTCATATCTCAACTCATCTCTTCCCCTGTCCAGCTGAGGAGGAGAAAGATAGAATGGCTTTGGTGAACCCTTGGCATCTAGCAAACTCAAATCACCATAAACCTAAAAGTTAAAGATTCAGTCCTCAGTGTATGAAGAACATGCTGCCTATGTAAAGCCCTGTGAATTTTATGTTTAGAACTTCTATCTATATTTCTAAAGTAAGATCAGTTTAAAATGCAAGCAGCACTTATCTTAAATTTTTCAACTGGCAGTGCTTTGATATGACCACTGACATGAATTGTTGGAAGTACCTCATTCTTGATAAGAGCACTTAGCTCCAACTCATGCTGTATTGCATCAAGACAATATCAAATGTGTCACATCCTTCTTATCCCCTAGATGAGTAAACAGACAAGAATTTATGTAGATAGATAGATGATAGATAGATAGATAGATAGATAGATAGATAATGTATGAGAACGTAGCTACATACTTAGATATACACACACAAGAGGAAGGCAGAAGAAATGCCTCTGGAGGAGACATCTTACTTTTAGTGGTTTCCCAGGACAAGATGATGTGTAATTCAAAGCATTGACACAAATCATAGAATTCCATTACTAACTCCCTTTACCCCCATGAATACACAAAACAGATTATTCCTATTGGGTAGAATAAAAGATTGATTGTCATGTGTGATTAATTTGGACATTTGAAAAAGTTTCATATGATAATCCTGAAGTTTAGTTTGACAAAAGTAAAGAATAAACCATTCTAAAATCATTGCAAAGTGTATTCAGTTTTCAGGTCCCCAGTATAGCAGTGAGTTGTAAGTCAGCTTAATTCTGTGCTGCAGAACAAAGAGTAATTTCTGGTGAAAATTTCTCAATGGATATGTAGATGAGAAATGAGATGCCATATTGCTGAAATATTCAGAAGCTGATACCCATACCAAGAGAAATTCTGTAATGTAAAACATATCACTACCTTATTTTATTTTTTTTTAATTTCTTGCTCTGGGGTTTCTCCCTCAATAAATTGCCTCCTTGACTGCTTGCTTCTGGAAAATCCTTTGGTCTGCTTGGCTTCCCGGCTGCATAGGCTATTCCCAGTCTCTCAGACACAAATAAAAAGAGTTGCCTGTAGCTCTACCTAGCCTGATTGGCACATATGGCAATTGATTAACTACAAGTGACGTTGGGGGACTATCATCAAATACAGCCTTTTTCCTAAGTCCCTAATGAAACGATGGACTCTCCCCTTCAGGGCAGAATCATCCATTAGGCCCATGTGGTCGGAGCTGGAGGCTCCGTGGGTTCCCATGCAGCAGTGTAATAACCTTAGGAAGCAATGACAGAGACTTCTCTGTGAGATGAATGACTTAGAGAAATGACTTGCTTTGTCTTGCTTACAAGTGCAATTTGGAAATGGTTGTATTGTTGACAGTGATCTACCTTCCTTCTGACACTTCTGCACCTCCCCTTAAATTTCTCAGTGCACAATTGTTCTGCCCACCAAAAGTGATATCACAATGGGAACACTTTCTGCCTCTGTAGTATCTTCTCTCAGAGCAGCTTTGTAAGATGCTTTATGAAATGTAGTGCTCTTAGCATTGCAGTGTGCTACCATGCTCAGCCCAGAAAGCAGCAGGGACAAGGAGAAGTTCACAGACTGGTTGTGCAGGCAGAAAAACTAAATATGGATTCATAATTGAAAGATATCAGGTTGAAATTATTTAAAATTGACTGCTGGAAATTTCAACACATCCTCTGACTTGTAATTGTTACTTCTGTAAGAACTCCTGATCTCTTGCAAACTGGATAAAATTGGTTATATTAAAGTTTGAGTGTCAATGCTTAACACAGTCATTCTGATACATGCCAGAAACCTAAAAGGTATGGAGGAAAGTTGTGTTCAGGAGATTTCACACATGCATACATCAGCTTAAAACTTCCATTGATCTGCATCCTGTGAGAGTGAAAACTGCCTTCCTTGTAAACAACTGAGAAAGTATTTTGAAAATATTCAGGAAACCACATACTGATACATAGGATAAAAGAAGTCTGTAGTAATGGCAGCTTATGATGGTTTTATGTTTTGGTTTTATTTGTTGGCTTTACTTTTTCTGAAGGCCTAGGAAAAGATTTGTGTACTTCTGATACTTCAGTTTTTTCTCAGCAAGAAGTGTGATAAAATCTCTCTTTGTTAAGCTTTGTTCTTTAAAAATAAGCACCTGGCAGTGGACTATTGAGGCCTGTTCCATTCTCTTTTTCCATTTGTGCTGCCTATGAGATCTATGTATTGTCTATATGGGGACTTCTCAAGTCTGAGAAACATGATGGACAATATAGGCAGAGGTTGCTGAAGTGACAGGTTTTTCATTCAGCATCATTGCAAGCACAGGTAACAGGATGGACTTGCCTTCCATATTTCTGAATACATTTCTGTAAAGAGAAAAAGGAGTAAAGACTTCACCACCATCAGCTGAAGCCTGTAGAATTGTGATTATATTCTTATTGTGGTCCAGTAGAGATAAATTTCCAAAACTAGGCCTGAGAAAAGGTAAAAACATTTGTCAGACCTTAATACTTCACTCTTAAAAATGCAGGTCAATAATCTCTTTATTGCTAAGGACTTCTAATGTTTTGCAAAGAACTCATAACAAAAAACAGTATTTCTGGTCCTATTTAGTCCTGCTTTTTATAAATTATGTTTTCTTTGAAAAAACAGAAAGTGGTTTGAGTACCAGGAGGAAGATTTGCATTAATAAGTCTAGATTTAGTCAAGGCAGTTATCATTCCACGTTTTATCTTGAGGTACTACTGTTTCATCAACATAAAAACTTCTTCAATTAATTCATCACCCTTTTTTTTCTCTTGTTTGAAACAAATCTAAATGAAATTTATCTTAACTAACCCTGGCTGTTTAAAACTTAGGGGGGAAGTCTAAGCCTTTCAACAGTGACATAAACATCTTGTTTGCTTAGATTCTTAGTCAGACATTTAACTTCCACCCTGATTTTAGTCATTTATGCATATTCAAGGCCCTCTGTCATCATTAAATCTCTAAAAATGTATCTCTTCCTTGACACTCCTATCCTTGTATGCCAGAGGTCAAGGTCCCATGAAACCATCCCTGTCCCTCTGCACATATCCATGTGTGCAAATTGGACCGAGCTTTTACCCTCTAATAGTCCAAGTTCACCTTCACATTCAAATAGAACATGAAAAAAAATTCCAAGGTTTGCCTTCAAAATCCTGATGTTGCTGCTGTTGGATGTTGTCCTACTCATGGACAGAGGGTGATGCAGGTGAGAGTCTGATTTTGTTAAGGATCCTCCTGCCCTCTGCAATTCTCATCCCAGATTTCCCACTGTCAAAACTGGAAATATGCCCCCAGAACCTACAGACAACCTCTATTTTCTCAGTAACATCCCACCCTAGGTGGATGCTGCCTTTTTGAATACCAGCTTGTGAGCATACACTGCATTTTCCTGTTTGGTGTGCAATTATGACAAAATCTCCTCAATGACTGGGTGGAATGTAGAGAACATCTTGGAGGACATTTCACAGAGGAGA
Organism: Cichladusa arquata; assembly: GCA_026413545.1. Lineage (NCBI taxonomy): Eukaryota > Metazoa > Chordata > Aves > Passeriformes > Muscicapidae > Cichladusa > Cichladusa arquata. The sequence goes on along the minus strand of JAOTQP010000870.1, from coordinate 24,350,281 downwards.
TCTGCTTTGCTGAAAATCAGAAAGGTAGTGCACAAATCCATATCAGAATTTTTATTCTTGCTTGCTCAAAACAGTTGCATACACACTGGTGGAAACAACACTACTGGTGAGAGTTTCCATAGAGTTCAGTGGCATCAAGATTTTTCAAGTAAACGTGATTTGCAAAAGGCAGACTTTGAGAGATTAGCACCAGTCTCGATACGTTAATTTTCCTCCTAACAAGGACACCAATCTCTTTCAAGAATCCTAATTGTTCCTACTCAGAAGCTATTAAAAATTGTATATTGTATTATATTGAGAGTTCATCTAATTTAAATGTGGAAATTTTGTAAACATCAGTATTATATTATGTTCTATTCATTCATTTGATCCTCTAGTACATTAGAGGGGGAAAATATACATGCATTGAATTCTTGAGATTTTATTTTAAGGGCTGCTTTAATGAATTCTTAATTACATTATTCAAAAGGCCCATTATTCAGCATTCATCTCACTTCTAAATGAAAGTCTTTACCTGACATGTGAATGAAATGAGTCTAAATGCTTTCCATGCCACCTAGGGATTCGTAATAGACTTCTTGCTGAATGGCAGCAGCTGGTTTTCTTTCTGGTTTAAATTTTTGTGGATTATTTGCAGAGATGGACAGGTATGAAATACTCATCTCTCCCAAGCATCAGTAAACCCTCCAGCCTCATCAGATGTAATGCAGCCACAGTGCTTGATACAATTGAAAGAGATAAAAGCTGGAGAGAAAAAATATTTATAACATGTCTGAGGTTTTCAAATATATTGTATAGTTCTCAACAATTCTATTTTGAGTGGAAAAAGTGCCTTATTAAAGATTTTCTTTTTTTTTAATGGTTCATCTTGCAGATAGTTGATGAACATTATAAAAGGACTTGAGATCAGGTATTTAAAAGTGGTAAGTTGATACTTTTTCTCATTCCCCATCCATTTCAGTAGGACTAATATCTGGTATTAAATTTGGAAAAGAGCTTAAGAGCTCAAAATACCCCAGCAGCTCAGACAGCAACTTGAAATGATCACATGCGTGGCTGGTCAGGACTGTACTGTCATTACACACATTGGGCCAAATTGCTCCATGCCTCAGTCCATATTTGATCCCAGACAACAACTGTATCTTTTGCAAGGGCAATTTGCTCCAGATTAAATCAGTATATTAGGGCACTACAAATCCCCTAGAAGGTCTGAGGTAGTTTAAGGGGATAAAAATATATAGTTATATTCACAGCCTCAGCAACATCTTTCTTTAGAAAATACTTACTGGATTCACCAAGAGTTTTGCCTACATAAGGACTGCAGGTTTTCAGAAATTGCCAGAAATTGTCTGAAAAGAAATCTTAATATCCTGAAAAAAATAATCCTTCTACTGTTTCATCAGAAAAAAAATCCAAATGTAACATTAATACTAGGGAAATGTGCATACTGTATGCCTGCAATTGATTATTTTTCTACTTGCTAATTCTAAATATGAAAAAAATATTTCTAATTGAAAGAACATTACTTTGAACGTCGACATTATCACTATATGGTTACCACAGTACTATCTCAATTCCTTGTGAAAAGATTAAAATACTCATTTCCCAAAAATTGTCTGTTTCACTTGTACTAAAAAGATAACAAACTTCCTTATTCCATATTAACATACCATAGATAAATTATTGTATACATTCTTTTCTTAGCCCTCTAAGTCTTCTAGATCCACTTTTGCAAAAGAATCCGTAATAAAGCCTTTTCAGTGTTTTGCAGTCATTAGATCAATTTTTGAAGTATATTTCTTAAATTATATTTTGTATATCTTGAGATGTAGCTTTGCTAGGGTCAAGACGTTATAGGATATACCACGACCTCTCCCCCTACCTGATTATGAAAAAGACTGTGAAATTTAATACCCTGCTTTAAATCCAGACCATTATTTAGGGCTCAGTATTGGAAGGTGCTGAGCACGTCTCATGAGCTGCCCAGCACTGCCAATTCCTGCTGGCTGCCTTGCTCATCGCCGAGCAATGTGTCAATAATGCAACACCCCCAGCAGCTGTGTGGCATGGCCAGCATTGGTTAATGAGGCAGCAGAAATACCAAGCAGGCTGAACCACCTACTGATAAAAAAATAACGTTTTAGAATGCCTAAGAAATCTCGGACCAGAAAACACATTATCCACTCTTCTGATGGGCAAAACGCACGAGTGCTGCTCACAGGGACTCCCATTCACCCACCCTCTCTTAGAGTGATTGAAGTGCACCCTTGAGGAGATAGATCACATCGTGCCTCTTATGCAGAGGAGATATTCCAGCATTGACCAACAATCAGCCTTTGAAGCTGATTTCTCAATGAAGTACTGGTCTTGTTCCAGCTAAACTGAAAACCACATAAGTAGCCATGTGGAAAATAATAATGAAATTAAACAAACACATCCAGTGGCACTTATGATGCATTAAGGTATGCTTATTAAGTCACCGTTTTCAGATTTGCTCACCCAGCCAATTTTCACTTTTTTGTTTTTTCCCCTGTAGATCCCATTTACCCATCTAACAGCTCAGTTTATTTTTATGCACATCATTAAGGAAAATGAAATCTCAAATTCTCTTTAAAGGTTCTGGAATGAGACATATCTAATTATCAAAATATTTAAAATATTAGTAACTTCTCCAGGGTGATATGTATTCCCCAAAAGACAGACAGAAGGAACATACTCTAAGCTTCAGTGCATACTAGGTACACTTCAAGATGGAAAACTGACACTTCTGCAAAGCATCAGACCAGGCAAAAATCTCCCTAATCACACTGAATTCTATCTGTTCAACAGAAGTCAGCCAGGGCTACTGTCTACCCATAATACATAGACTGCAGCCTATTGTGTCTCTCAATCTTTACCATAGTTATTCCAACAATGCTTTGGTAAATTATGGAAAACTTGAGAGCAATGAAAAATTAAGGACAAAATCCACAAAGGCACCATAGAACACTTAATTAGGGACACAGAGTAACTAAAAGTGTAAGATTCATAGAGCAAGCAAGGGAGCAAATAAAACAGAGCATGACTTCACTAAGTCTAATTGCTAAAAGGTATTTTAAATACTTGGAAACATGTTTTATGTAATTAATATCAAAACTCTTACAAATATGCAGCTCTGATCATGCTTCTGGAGCCACATCACAGTGCAAAATATTTTGAATAAGAAAGTTAAAATTTGTTTTCAACTTCCCAATATGTAATTTCTATAGAAGTTAAAGGGTAACTTTGCTTAAAAGATAGAAAGCGGAATTTCTATTGACATTATGACCTTCCTAGGTTTTATATGAATTACTATGTGATCATAGTTCTGAATCAAATATCTATTAGCTTTTCACTAACACACATCAATGAGATTGTCAGTGCTTTGAAAGCTTATATGTACAAAGAAAACAAAAAATCAACATCTTTCTTTTTTGATGGCTAGGAAAGAAGACCTGATCAGATATTTTTTAGTATTCTGATTTTTTTAAGATATGCTTTTTTAAAATTCATTTTTCTATATTTCATGCATGTAAGGTTACAAAGAAAGCTAGTGATGTTCATGAAGCAGGATGTGGTTGTGTCCAACACATTCTAAGAGAAAATGCTTTTTGTTTTCGGTAATTTCTAAAATTCATTTTCCACTCCTTCAACTTCTAATTTGAGAAATAAAGTCCATTCGTATTATACCTTGCTGGGTAGATAGAAGATATGGGTGGTCCTTCTATCAATCAAAATTGTAATTACTTTTCCCAATTTTCTCTGAGACTTTATTCAAAAAGTATTATGACTCCTAGGCATTACACACATGGTGGTTGTTTTTATTGTTATTAATGATACTAATGGGATTTTGGATCTAGTGTTTGAAATCCTAGATGGCCTTTTCTTCTCTTCTTCATTCTTTCTCTGTCTTTTGAGAGTTTTTTAAAAATTATTTTAGAGTAGTTCTGTGGACTGATGCTAAAATAGGCTGTATAAAACTCACAATAAATCGTCACCCATTCTTTCAGAATTCACAGCACATATGTTATCCTGACTTCTTTGCAAAAGATTTGAGGTACAATCATATAATGCAGAAGTAATTCTTTATTAACCAGGCTCTCTGACTGCACTAATAATGGTAAACGTGAGCAAAAAGAACTTAAGAAGAATCACTTGATATGATAAAGGATAGTTCTTTTACTATTATCATGTATAATTTCCCATCTTCCCCTGTAAAAAGAAAAAATTTATAGCCATTTCCTGCATGTACCTTTTTCATTTCAGTTTGACAATCCTCAGCTTTTTTGCTTCAGCAGTACCTTTGTCACTGGAACTGAGCATTTGAAACTTATTTCTAATTTGATAAAATATACATATGGTGTTAGCATGCTAGAGGTAAAAGGTACTAACATCAAAGTCTGCACAGCTCACATTAGAATGATTTTAAACAGGCATTATATATTTATTCAGCAGGGAAAGAAGGAAGTCTCTTAGAAGTAGTGTAAAGGTTCTTAATTTCACTGAATGTTTCAGTAAAGCAATTTAATTAATCTTCTTACCAATAACTTCACTTCAGCAGAGCAACTTAAAAACAGCTGTCATGTATTTAGCAGTTTGGATGCGGTTGCAAAACAGGTGCATTGTTGCTCTGCAACCATGAAGGAGTTAAAGGACGTATATACTTATGATATCTTTAAACTTTCAACTTAGAATTATTGATGAATGTAAAGCTACTCACTCAAAATCATCTAACCTTCTTAACTGGTTAAAAGAGTTTAATCCTCTCAGTTATTAGGAGACCTTTGAAGTGAAACAGTGAAACTCACTCCTTCTGCCTGTTTGGAAAATTTTCATTGAGTGTAGACTAAATCACAGGGAAGTTTCGGCTGCAGCACTTCATCTGCAGAGTAAGCTGTGGATTACTTAGTTGAACTTTGCTCCAGTCAAGACTTTGTAGTGCTTATAAATCTTGAATCCATCTAAGTTCACCTTAAATTAGCCTTGCAAAAACAATCTCTAAACTTCAAGTGTCTGCTTGGTGGCTTCTGGCTAAGTGCCATGCAGAAGCTGAGACACTGATTAATTGTCTTTGTTTCGTAAAAATACCTCATATTTTATTAAAAATTAAAAATCATGGAATACACAGTTTTGCCTTCCACTTCATAAAACAGTGTCATTGGGTTCTATGCAGACCATTGGCAAAATACATTGCATTTTAAATGGAAGAGGAACTTAAAACCTTTATAAGTCCTGAAAGCCTTATTGCACAATAATGCCACTACTGCATGAACAGCCTGGGATGGGGCCAAACAAGCATGCCAAGATACAACAGATTTTTCAATTTTCCGGCAAATAGAAACAAATTCTGGTTGCAGAAGGTGTACTCGATGAACACTTCTCAATGTGTTTCTGATTTGTGGTAAGAATGTTTTTACTGCTGGTGCCCTGTACTTTTGAGACATTTATTTCCTAAAAGAAAGATTCCATTCTATAAACCTCAACTGTCTGTTTTTTCAAAGCAATTTAAAATCAAACACACAAATAAAATTTTTAACATATGGAAGCCTTCATACAGAGACTTACGTATTCCAAGTTAAAATTGTTTTATAAACTGTAATGCTTTGCAGATGAAAACACTGAGAAGATGACTGTTTTTAGCAGTAATGCTTTTTGACAGCGTTAAACCTTGTTTTAGTAATTGACATAAAAATATTTGGTGGCTTTAAAATGGACCATTAATAAAAATGGCATGTTTTAAGTTTTAAAAATTTTACTTAATACTGTGAAGTTATATAGAATTACAAATATAATACAGTATTTTTTTAAAGAAAATAATATTTTACTTCTCTGTGTTAAAAACAGTGTATATGCATCTTTAAAGCTGGCCCTTTTTTATAACAGGTATCCTACAAGTTGAATTTGACTTTGGATTGTTTTATATCCATATAATTTCTGGGGTTTTTTTCAAGCTAGTACTTATCTTCTCTACTGGCTAGCTTTTTTCATAAGCTTTTAAACTTTTTGTTTCATACAGAGTCAAACTTGCTGTACATAGATACGTTTGCCATTTAAACATTAACAGACTATTAGCTTGTATACTGAATACTTTTAAGGTATGTACATAGACAACTCTAAAGTACTTTTGGAATAGTAAACATTAATTTAGAGGAATGTTATAATGTTAATGAACTTTTCTTAAGGAGTAGTTTATTTAAACTTTGTCTGGTTAAAGAGTTTGTTATGCTTTTTATTCCCCTGCTTTAAAAATAAAAAATGTTTGTCTGGGAATTTTTTCCTCAAAATCTACAATAGTTTACTATGTTTTGAGTCAAGTTTTGATATCACGTTTTCTATTAAAAGGACCACAGAAACACAGAATTTACTAGGTTGGAAAAGAATTTTGATATCAAGTCCATACTCTGACCTAACACCAGCTTACCAACTAAACCATGGCACTGAGTGTCACATCCAGTCTTTTTTAAAACACATCTACGGATGATAATTCCATGACCTTCCTGGGCCGCCCATTTCAATGTCCAACCACTCTGTGAGGAATTTTTTCCTGATGTCCAGCCTAAACTACTTCTGGCACAGCTTAAGCCTGTGTCCTCTTGTCGTGTCTCTGGTTCCCTGGGAGAAGAGACTGATCCCCACCTGGCTGCAGCTCCTTTCAGGTGGTTGTAGAGAGCAATAAGGTCTGTCCTGAGCCTCCTCTTCTCCAGGATAAACAACCCCATCTCC
>JAOTQP010000870.1:24322450-24338025 GCA_026413545.1 Cichladusa arquata | reverse complement strand
GTGGAATTAAAGCCTCTATTTCAGAGGAAACTTCTGCCTCTACTGGCAGACACCTGTCCTTCAAACCAGGACAGTTACCCATTAAGTTACTTTGATATAATAATACAAATATGAGGGAGGTGGAAGAAATTTCACTGTAAATTCTAGATCTTAAAGCACACTGAAAAAGGCCTTTTCCCAAAATTTCTTTAAGACAGTTTGGATGTCTTTTAGTACTTTCAATAGGGAAAATAAGAAGAACTGCATTATACCTGAAATATAGTCTGTTGAAGGAGAAGAAAAAGGACAGCAACAGTGAGAGAGAGCCACAGAGAAGAGAAAAGGAGATAAGTGAGGAAGAGTGAAAGAGTAAAGCATTGAGAATGCAGAGAGAGAGAAAAGCAGAAAGGAAATTTAAAAAAATCAACAGAAGTTTAAAAGTCAGCTCAGTCCATCTTTCTGTCTACCAGGAGTGTTAGGAATTGTAATTTCTAAGAAGAAAGAATGGATGACTACTGTGTATATAAGCCCTTTCACCTTGAAAGTGTAATATTTATATTTCTCTCTTTCAGGAATCTTAATTATTTGAACATAAACATTCTAGAATTTCTCTTGACTGTATGAATCTGAGATTATTTCCATCCTCTGGCAACAGAAGAACAAGCATAGCATACTCATTCAAAAGAATAAAAATGAAAACAGCCCTCATGACCAAATATGTTGTTTAAATGCTCCAAAATGCTCTTGTTGGACAACTTGCATAGGGGAGAAATGACTTTAACAATAAATAGTACAGAAAGCAAATTATTTTCCACAAGGTTCTATCATTCTTATTTTTCATGTCAAAATCATCCTTCAGGAGCGTCTTTAGTAACATAAATTGAATAAAATGTTTCATCATAGCAGCATACACAAGACAGTCTGTATTTAAATGGCTGCAGACATCTCAGTATTATCTGCCACATTAGTCCACTTCTATTTGTATACTGTGTTTATTTCCTAGGTGTTGGCAGGCCAAGAGTCTGACACCATCATTCTCTGAGATTTCATATCACTTCTCACCAACATTCTAGTTACTTTTGACAATGTTTCATGATTTAGTCCAAGGCAAGTATCACAGTATGAGAAATGCTCTAAAAGGATAAAAGACATTCCCTTGATGTAATATGCCACAATAAATAAAAATAATTAATAGCAATTATTTATTCTTCACGGAAAAAGCTATAAGGCTGTTCATTTTGCCTGCAAGATAATTAAATCATCTAAATTGTAATAAAAATCATTACAAATTATAAACACTTTATTAAAAATTGAACAAGTAAAGCAAATTGACATTTGATTCTCGAAAACCTTGGAATAAAATGCCTGATAGGATTCAGCAAAGAAACTTGATAACCACAGGATTAGAAGTGCAGTACTGCCAGGGATTAAGACTTGCTTTAAAAATTGATAGGCAAGAATGAGAATAAATGCTAAGTTTTTAGTGAAAATAGGCTATTTATTAGTGTTACTTCTAAGATCAAAACTAAAACCTGCACTGCTCATTACAGTTGAGAATAATCTAGGGGAGGATATGAATGCTGACACTTATTGACCATCCCTTTTGCCATGTATTTTACACAGCATAATATGGCTTTTTCATTCTGGAAGTCGTATTTCTTCTCTTTCCTCCTCTATTAAGCCTTTCTTTGGTGGACAGGGATTAGCACTTACCATCAGCTGTACGTCACAACTAGGTTCATCCCTATGAGACCTCAGCACAATTCCATTGTGGAGCCTTGAGAGGCAGCACTAACTCTGGGTCATTAGCACATGCAACTCAGTACCAATCTGAAACACCTCTCAGTACTGGCAACAGTAACTCTTTAGATTTTTGATAAGAATATGATAGAACCAATTAATGAAAAATATACAGTAGGAAAATAGTAAGATACCATACACAATTTAATGGTAAAATATATAAATATATATTCCTTATAGAATTACTGTAAGTACTGTAAGGCAAATTTTTAAATTTTTTTTTTCAAAAGGCAAAAAAAAAATTATAGCAGAAAAATATTAGATTAGATTAAGGACAATGAAAAAGTCTTAGTCTGGGGGAGGAAATTTTCATGCAACAAATATTCTCTCCTAGGCTGATCCTGTGAAGTACGGGGAAGGGCAATGAGTTTAAGTACCTCAACAAATAGAAATTTTTCTAAGTTTGAGTAGACCCAACCATGCTAAAGTCTCTGTGTTACGATCTATGGGGAATATGAGAATATCACCTTTGGAAACAGTAATAAAAGAGCTGTTTCTGTATTGCAGATGAGTGTGAATAGAAACCAGTAATTCCTCTTATTTGCTCATGTACCTTAACAACACTTCTTCACACACTGCTATGATACCATGAAGTCTTCCAAGTAAGTCAGAAGAAAGGCTTCTAATGAATAAGAAATTGTCACTTTCTCTTAGCATTGTCATATATTAGAAAACCTATTCCTAGAAGTGATGATTTATGTCAGCACAGGACCCTAGGGGAGAAGAAAAGAATCTTGTCCAACTTCAGACATTTCAAAACTCAGATAAATAAAATAATAGGAAATATTGACATCTTATAATTTAATTTGCTCCTCTTGGTTCTAGTCATGATTTCCAAAAGTTTCCTCTCAATGGTATTTCATAGGCAGTGTAGTTGGCTTTGAGTTGCTTGTGTAGGTGCACAGAATTGAAACCTTCCTTGTTTCATTAATTATGAAGCTTCATGGAAAGGCTCTTTCTGTATCTGGGCCTTCTCAAACTGGGCTGTGCATCCACAGAAGAGCTTCACCTGCAAGTGGACAGTGTGCCTTTCTTTTAGTATATTGTGCCACTCCAAACTTGTTATCACCACCAGACTCACATGGCTTTCTTTTACTTGCATGATTTCCTGTAAAATTATTTTATTGTGCTAGCAGGAAGTGTCCATCAGTTTATATCAATGTTCACTCTTGTATGAAACAGAGGGTGTTCTCTCGTGAGTAGAGTTCTATCATTAGCTGCTGGACATGTGTCTTGCACACAGCTGTGAAAACTGAGAAACTTAGAAAGGACTCTATAAGTAATAGACATTTAGCAATTAAGAATCTTAAGCAGAATGTGGAGAAGTTGAGAAGAGAAACAAAGATCCTTAAGAGGATAAATGAGTATAAGAGATTTATCAATAAAACTTGGTTAATTTTAAATGAGGAAAATGAGAAGCAGCAAGGAGGTCAATGGAAGAGAGCTGAGAAGCACCTGCAGAGAGGAAGAGGAACAGGAAGAAGATAAATGAGGTATGTAAAGAGACAGAGTTAAAGCTAATGGCAAGGGAAATGTGCACCATGAGCACAACTCTGCTGAGTGGCAAACTTTGTTTGGCAGACCACATCAAATGACAGAAAGGTGAGTGGACAACAGGGAGGAAGAACCACCCAGCAAATTGAGACATATTGGAAAATACATATTTTTACATGCATTCTTTCTTATCCTGACTTTTCTGCCAGAAATTCACTTACAGTTATTGTAACAGAACAGATTTACAATATGCCATAAAAGAATGTTTTCTCTGATGGTAATTCTCAGTGGCACAAAAGAGGAAAAATTCTTGGCTTGCATAACTCTGAGACAGAGTGGCAAGTGTAAGGTGACAAACTAATAATGATTTCTGCGAGAAATGAGGAATTTTACAATGTAGCTATGTGCACATTGTGGGTAATAGATTATTTGCAACTAATCTAAACACTTGATTACTTATCACAGATAAAAAGAAGATGGTGCTTGTATAGGAAAGAAGACTCTGCATGATTCAGAAATAATATCAACACCACCCTACCAAGAAGATCTTGGTTTCCTCAAAACAGTTTTTAGTGAATATCTCCTAATTTAAAGTAACAACTAATTTAAGAAAGGAAATGTTGAGAGCTACTGTTGAGAATTTTTTGCAAGTTTTCCATTCTTTGGAGAATCTTTCTTAGATAGTATGTTATCTCTCTGGGATGGTCACCACAAAGCTTTCTTCTCAGGATCGGATAAAGGAGTCTGCAGATTCTGGCCCAGATTCTACTACAAGGAAGATCACCTTTCCCTCTCTGGTGAGTATTTATGTACCTAAATACCTAGACAATATTTGAATGATCTAGAGGCAAAGATCCTCAAAAGTTGTATATGGCAAACACCTTTCTGCATTCCTGGAGATAAACCTATCCTGTTAGATGGCAGGGATGTAAGAACACAACATAGAAGCTAATAGAAAACATCCCAAATATATTTGGGAAAGGTGCAAGACATCAATGCCAATGTTATTTCTTTTTCGGAACATTTCTTAAACAATTTTTCAGAGAGCCAGTTGAGATGCCAGAACAACAGCAATATACACTGTACTACACTGTTAGCTGGTCAGTGTCTTGCTGTTTGTAGTGAAAGCTTTCCCAGTCATAGGAGGAGGACATTTAGAGATCAGTTATATTTATCTACCATAAATAGGAAAACAGTAAAGAGCATATTCAACCACTCAAAATTTTTGAGTGCAGTCCTCTAACACCGTCCTACCCTTCAGTGTTCTGAAGACATGTCAGTCAATGAAAGGCCTTGAAAAATAAGTATTTTATTTTATTTTGTAGAAAATGTTAATTAGTAAAGGTGTTTGAGGAAGTTTTAAACAATTTTGACTTAGGAAAAATGTGTGAATGAGCATATTTGAAATGTATCTCATACTTTGGGACAGCACTGTAGTATGTCTGATTAAGTAAAGTGAGATATTTATATCTATATTCTACAGATAAGAAACATGTAAGTGTGCCACTCTGCTATGTAAAAGCTTCAGCCTCTGTCACAAATGACATGTAGTCAGCACAGCAAAATAAGCATGGCTGTGAACAAGTCTAAGCCTCACAGATAAGAGACAACAAAAAAATGTGCTTACTCATAAAACTACTATTTGTGCTTGCTAAGAGAAAGGTGTGTGAGCCAGTGGTGTGATTATAGGTTTGAGCACAAGTATTTTTCTCTATACCTAAGTTGAAGTGCACTGGACAACCAGAATGAGGTACAGACTGTGTCAAACTTTGGAATTGTGCTCTTTCCAAGGTTTAGTAATTGGGGTGCTTTTTAAATTTTCGTTACTAGAACTACTTTTTTGGGTCTTTGACCCCTAGATGGGTAGGAAGGGCATATGAGCCCTTAGAGCCAAATGCAATTGGGTCATAATTCTTTGTTTCCCAATTTTTCCTTCCTCTTCCTTGTTATATCATCTTTATAGCAGAAAGCTGTTCCTCCTCTTTCAATTTGCCTGTTATACAGAGCAAATAATTTTAAATCATTTTTACATTCCATTATGTAAATGAAATTAAAAATATAGCAAATTGAATTGGAATTTGAACAGTGATGCTAGAGGAACTTCTATCTAAATCAAGAGAATCAGAATTATTTTTATTTAAGAATAATTTTTACCTTTCAGATCCTTACCTTGAGTAATTTATACAGTACTGGCCTCTATATCTTTGTAAAGGTTTAATTGCTCTTCAGGGGAGCAGTGTAGAGCAATTATACAAATGATACCAGATATCAACGATTTAAGTTATAAGGAAAGACTGGGAAAGTTGAGCATATTCTCAGTGGAAAAGAAGAGACTTCATGTAACCCAATTGAAGTTTTAAAAATTATGAAGAAGACTGATAAAATTGATCTGAGCAGGCTCTTTACACATGCAAGACCACAGAAGTTAGATGACATGATCTAAAAATTAGAAAGTTAGGAACAAGAAAAGAAATGCTAAAGCATAACTTTTTTACACAGAAGGATTAGAAGTGTATGGAATAAATTACTATAAAGGGCCCCTGAAGCAAGAAGCATCCTGGAATTCAAGAGGGAATGAGATGAATTTCTAAACAAAAGGAGCAGATAGAGGGGTGGCAGAGAAAGTATTCAAATGAAAATAAGGGAGACAATAAGAAAGAAGCAAGGAGAGCATAAGACCCTTTTCCTCTTATTTCTCTGATTCTTTTTGCTGATACTACTCTTTGGAAATTACTTTATTATTATCTAAAATAATGCAGGACCCCTGTAGTACAAGTCAGTCAGTCATTTTTCAGAGATTACTTGAAACATTTTTATGTAATTATGCAGTTCCTGGAATTTGGACCCTGTCATCTTTGATCATAACTTGAAAATGAGCCAGTTACTGACCACAGCCTACTTAGTCATATTGGACAACTGCATGTCAAGGAACCACCTGTCGATGAGACATGGGCCTACAAACTGATCAGAAGATCTTTTCCCTACCAGAATTCCAGTTACTGCTGGCAAGTGCAAGTTATTGAAATTCCCAGCATCCTTTTCCTGGGATATTGTTCTGCTTAGGAGCTGGAGTTCTCAGAGCTGTCTTTTACTAATAGACACAGTGAAAGCAGCAACATAAAGATTTTTTTTCTAGTGAAAATGCCAATTTATGAAATTCCAGTTTCCACCCACAGTTACACATTTGAGACTCCACGTGATAATTTACTGCATTCCCAGAAAGCAGCAGCAGAAATTTGAGGTTATTATACAGATTATGATTATATATGTTGTTTTAATTTTCCTGTCACTGTGCAAACCTATAAGAAATAGCAAAAGCTCTGAATCTGTACATACTCAGGAAGACATGATTCCATTGATTTACTTTTAGACAGGTGTATTCAGAATGACAGCTTTAATTACAGAGGAATGAATGGCTGGAAAGCCCACATGCACCTAAGAAAGCTTCTTGAGTTCATTGTTGACTGATACCTACGTCTACTTTTGAATCCTAATTATTTCTCAACAATATTAAATATTTAAAACCTAATTATTGCTCAGTTGCTCCATTCACTTCTAGTGTCCTCTACCAGTTTATAATTTTTATATATCATGCACATTATCATGTCAAAAAAAAACAGCATGTGAACAATAACACATTGAAATCCTAGAGTTTGCCTAATTAATTGCCTTATAGCTTTCAGAAATGCACCAAAAATGACAAAAAGCTTGGTATATATGGTAAATAGTAATAATATCACCTTTTTGTTTTCTTGGGATGTGGGGGATGTTTGAAAGGATTAGGTACTTTCAACTTACAGCTTGAAATTTTTTTCTTGAAGAAAATGCACTGGTTTTTTTTTTTCCTTTGCATTTTAAACATTAATTTCCAAGGTATCAACGGCTAATTATTCAGCAGTTACTTTAATGTTTCAGATAGGGAATAAGTAGCCTTGGGGAGAACAGATCCTGCTTTTAAAGTCTAGCTATAGTGAAGGATTATTACTAGAAGATATCCACTGCATATAGTCATTACTATTTCTTTCTCTGTTCAAAGATGGAAAGCAGAGTGGTAAAATCAAATTTCGTTAGAAAAAATAAAAACAAATAAAAACAAATCTAGATGCTGCTTAATAGCCCTGTGACCATAGGTTCTGGAGTAGAGAAGGATTTACTACCACCATCAACCTCACCTCATGCTGGGGGAAGTGGAAAGGCAAATTCATTTGCTCTTTCCTACCTGTGTCATACTTCAGAGTCTTTCTTGACCCAGCTTCTCTGGTCTTTGGTGAAATCATGAACTATCAGCTGGACAGCTGGCAGCAGCAGAGCCTAGTGTCCTCAGGGAAGGCCTTGGAACATCATCAGTCACAGCCCAATGGCAAGTTCTCTAGGGCTGGGAGTCCAGAGTGATTGCAAGTAAAGAATAGAACTGAAATGATATTTCAAAGAAAAAATAACACTTTCATGTGCTTATGTCATTGATTATCACCTCCCACAAAAGTAAGCCATCCAGGTGGTCCTTTGTAACATGTGCATGTTACAAAACTGTTAAATGAGAAATAACACACGTCTAAATTCTGTACAACAACAATCCTATTGGATTGTTGCCATATGGGAAGAGGATTGTCAAATGACAGTGACAGCAGCTGAATGTCATAGTCATGAGACGTGCTGATTATCTGGGGAGTGCCTTCCTCATTTCAAAGTTCATGAAACAATAGGAATGCTTCCCTGCAGCCTGTCTGACTGGCAGGTTTTTAGTCCACAACAGGCTACTTATTTTCACACCTTCCCATGTGAGATTAGAACAAGTGGGTCTTTGGAGATTACAAAGACTTTTGGGTTGTGTTGGAGGACTCTAGCATGAAGCAGCTATTCATATGGCAAAGTTTTTCATACTCCCTTTTTGATGAAGTCTCTGACCTGTGCTTGTCCTAAGGAAGTGTCTGGAGATGCTTGGAAAAGTGCTAGGTAGCAAAAGTCAAAAGTGTACAATGCCATGGGTGACATCAGGGCACAATTTAAGTCTCCGAACTGGACCTACTACAACATAAAACCAAGTTTACTTAAATTTTTTCCTGGAATACTTCTGTGTGTTCCATTTTGATATATGGTTTCCAACTTATGTCAGCATTCATTATTGTGTCACCACAAACTTGCTTGAAGTACTTGGGTTAAATATCTGTGAAAGAAAGCAAGCATTATAAGTTTTACTGATCAAATATATTGGTAAAATCATATCTATATCTGGTTCATAGTAACTGTGTTCCTTACATTTAGCTTACTAATACAGACATAGTATGAGTTTGGGATGGGAGTTCCAACAGAGGAAAAATCTCTGACCAGAAGTCTTTCCAAATTTGGACAAGGATTTGCAGATTAGGAATTTTCAGGATTTTCATTTTCAGGTTGTTCAGCTTGGACAAGACCTTTAAGACCAACAAGTCCAACCATAAACCTAATATTGCCAAGTCCACCACTAAACTATGTCCCTAAATGCCACATCTACATGACATTTAAATACCCCTGGGGATGATGACTCTACTACTTCCCTGGGCAGCCTGTTCCAATGCTTGACAACTCTTTCCATGAAGAATTTTTTCCTAATATCCAGTCTAAATCTCCCTGGTGCAACTTGAGGCACTTTTCTCTTGACCTTTCACTATTACTTGGGAGAAGGGAGCTGACCCCCAGTTTGCTATAACCCCCTCTCAGGCACTTATAGAGAGAGGCAAAGTCTTCTCCTATTATTCAGGCTAAACAATATATTTCTTGTAGTGAGGTGCCCAAAAGTGAATAAAAATTCAAGGTGCAGCCTCGCTAGTGTGGAATACAGAGAAACAACCATTTCCCTAGTCCTGCTGTCCACACAATTTCTAACACAATCTACAATGCCATTGATCTTCTTGGCCACCTTGGCACGCTCTGGCTCATGTTCAACTGGCTGTTGACCAGCACCCCCAGGTCCTTTTCAACAGGCAGATTTCCAGCTACTCACCACCCAGCTTGCAGCACTGCATGTGGTTGCTGTGATCCAAGTGCAGGACCTGGCACTTAGCCTCACTGAACTTCCTCTGGAGAGCGTTCCTACCCTTCAGCAGGGCAACACAGCAACCAGCTTGGTGTCATCTACAAACTGACAGAGTGTCCATTTGATCCTCGTGTCCAGGTCATTAATAAAGATCTTAAACAGGACTGGCCCCAGTGCAGAGTCTTGGAGAACACCACTGATAACCAGCCATCAGCTGTAATTAACTCCATTCTCACCATTCTCTGTACATTTCAATAGATGTGTGCCATTAGCTTATCTCAGGTTTCAGTTCGTGGGGCTAGTGAAGACTCTTTGTTGGAGCAGACGTTGCAGAGGAATACAGGAGGGTAGCTGGATGTCTGTAACCCTCCTGTGATCCCTGCATAGTGGAAGCAGACTGCAAGGGGTCACCAAAGGACAAACAAAAGAGGTAGGAAGGATCTTACATGGGATGCCAGGAAACAGGGCAAGACTGCTCCCCTTGCTGCTGCTCAGGCCACAGTTAGGTAGATTCATAGATCTAAACCTTGAATAGAAATTTTATTTTGCATTTTCTTTACCTATATTTTCACATTCATTTCCTCTCCCATTATAACCACTTATTAAATTGTGTAACTGTCAAAATTGCCATAATTTAACCAGCAGAGTACATTTCTAGTCTGAGAACTAGCACATTGATACATGTTGGTTTGTTTCTCTTCAATTACCTGAGAAAGAGGAAAGTAATGACACTATAAATGTAGAAGTTGAATTTTTAGGAGTACTGGTTCTCCAATCTATTGTTAAGCAGCACATGCAAGTGTTTAGTGTATGCTGAGACTAATTTTCAAAACGCAGTTTCCCTTGGGATATTTATATTCTTCCAATAAGCATAGAACTGTCCATCAAAAGTAACTTTATATACCCGCACAGCACACGCACACACACAAAATCATTGCTGCAAACTTTCCGGGGTTTCTTCTCTAAAGAGCTGCAAATATGAGTAACATTTTCTCTGCACAATGTCCTGTTAAAGTAGGTGGGTGCTCATTTCAACAGACAGTTGTAATAGAAGTACTCATCTTTTTATTTCCTTTTTTTTCCTGCCTTGCACTTTTGCAAACAGTTAAGTTAAAAATCTCTTTTCTGAGAGGTAGAAACTATTAATGCAAAGGGGGAAAAAATCATTTCATAAGAGATGCTTTAGAGTCCAGCCTATTTTGGTTTTCTTACTCAAATCATTTACTTCTAATTAGATAAGAGAACAAAAAAAAATTCCAAAGGGGAAAATACATTTTTTTCCCCCACAAATTGCTTCCATCATTTCTGAACTCTGCTAAGCATTTTTAATAGATATGTGCCCTTAGCTCATCTTTTGCATGCTAACAATTTAATCTGAATACCAATATAGACACAAAATAAACGATTGTTTCCTGCCAGAGGTATCTGCAGAAGAAATCTTGGAGTAAAACATTGTCTTTGCAGCTCATTGTGTCTCTAATTAGACTGGAAGGAGGCAGAAGCTTGCTGGTGTCAGTCTGTGTTTAGCATGCCCTGGAGCTTCAAGCTCCTGTGGGTATCAAAGTGCACTAATTAAATGAGGGGTCCACAATACCGCACTAAACATCAGAGTGAGAGAAAGGCATCAGGTTCCCGATGGATCTGGCACCGTGGCCCTGCAGCAGGTCCCATTTGCTGGGGATGCAGAGGGAGCTGGGAGGTGGCCCAGGCTGGGACACCAGGAAGGACTCAGGGAGCCCAGGGAAGCAGCACTGGCAGCCCCTGACCTGAACTCCTGCAGCTTCTGCTGCCTGAGCTGGGCGAGGCGCTGGCTGCGCTGCCGGATCTCCTGCTCCTGCTGCCGGCCCTCCTCAGTGACGGCCGCCCGCTCGCGCTGCCGCTGCTGCCGCAGCTCCTGGATCTGCCGCCGCGGATCTTCGGCATGGGCGCTGCCGGAGCTCCCTCTGCTCCTGCTGCAGCTTCTCCTGCTCCAGCTGCTCCTGGTGGGCCCTGTGGGAGAGCTGGGCTGGCTCAGGGACCCTGCTACAGCCCCCCCTACCCGGCACAGCACCTGGGCTGGCACTGGAGCACCCAGAACCACCAGCTGGAACTGGGAGCCTCCCTGGCCACCGCATGAGCCATCCCTCAGTCCCATGTACCTCACCTGAGCACCCTCTGGAATTCCTGGCGGTCCTGCTCCATCTGCATGGCCAAATACTGTTCCTTCTGAGCTACCTGCTGCAGCCGGTCCTGCCTCAGCTGCTGCTCCATCTCAGCCTTCCTCTGTGCCTTCTCCATTTCCTGCCGCCGCCATTCCCTGTTTGCAGCCTCTTGGTTCCTCTTAGCCTTCAGAGCATCCTGCCCAAATAGGGGACATTGCTGGGCTTCCCTCTGGAGCAGCTATGGAAGCCCTTGGCTGTGGCTTTGGTTTCCGGCACCACTCCAGAACATCCTCTGGCTCCAGGGGTTGCTCCTGCAGACCCCCCCCCATCCAGGGCCCTGCCCCTTTGCTGGGCTGGGGACAGGGATGGTGGCAGGGGAGCACGTCACCTGTGCCTGGGCAACTCACCCGCTCTGCCTGCCAGTCCTGGGCCTGCTTCTGCATGGCCCTGAGCCGGGCCAGCTCCTTCTCCTTCTCCAGGCGCAGTTGTTCCTGCTCTGCCTCCAAAGCAGCCTCGCGCTCCTAAGGGGGACAGAGACACAGGAAGGGACAGAGCCCCAGGATGGGACAGAGCCTCGGGATGGGACAGAGCCCTAGGGTGTGAGACAGAGCCCTGGGGTGGGACAGGGCCCCAGGATGGGACAGAGCCCCAGGATGTGGGACAGAGCCTCAGGGCAGTTCCTGCAGCCCCTGCCCAGCCCACCAGGACCCCGCTGCTCTTACAGCCTTCTGCCGCTGATGCTCCAGCACCCGCTCGTCCTCCAGCCTCTCCTGCTCCCGCTGTTTATCCTTCAGCTTCTGGCTCTCCACGTTGAAATGTTTAATCTCATCATGGATTTGTTTTAGTTGCTGCTGTTTCTGCTCCCAGGCCTGGAAATGCCACGCAGGGTTGAAGGCCACCAGGCCAAGTGCTTCCTCCTCCTCCTACTCACTCAGGGCAGGGAGGCTTTGGGCCACCTCCCAGGGATGCCACCAAGTCCCCATGGGACCAGAGCTCTGATCCTGCTGGCTGCTGTGCCCACTCCCCACGTGTCGCTGATCCAGTACTGCCAATCTCTTTCCAGCCAGGTGAAAACTTCCCTGAAGCCCCCTGTTCCCTGCTCCCACCTTCCGATCCTCCCTCTTCATCTGCTCCAGGTGCTCCAGCTGCCTCTGGCCCTCCTGGTACAGCTCCTCAGCCCTCAGCGCTCGCTCCTCTGCATTCTGCTCCATCTGCTTCACAATGTGCTGCCTGGCTCTGGGAATACAAGAGCAGAAGGGTTCCCTCTGGACCCAACCTGCTGCCCATCATGGGAACACTGCATGGACAGGGCTGATGCAGCTGGAATGGGCCGGATGCCTCACTGGGGAAGAGGGAGCCTTCTGCCCACCTGATCAGCTCCTGCTTCCTGCAGCGCTCCAGCTCCTCCTGCACCTCCATGCCCTTCTCCTGTTCCATTTCCAACATCTTGTCCAGGCGCTTCTCCTCCTCCGCCAGTTCCTTGTGGATCATCTGCTTCTCCAGGACTTGCTTGTCCCAGATCATGTTGCACTTGGCATTGAGTAACAGCTGTGGGGACAAGAGGTGTCTGTGGCTCGGAGCCGCACTGGGACCCAGGAGCAGGGAGGGCAGGGGAAGGAGAGGAAGAGCTGGGAGCACGAGGAGCAGGGGAGGCTCAAGCAGTGCCAGGTGACAGTGGGGAGCGCTGGTCCTACCGTGTTCAGTTCCCGCATCTCTTCTTCCTGCTCCAGCCTCATCCTCATCGCCCGCTGCAGCAGCTTCTGCTCCTCTTGCTGCAGCTCCTCCTCCTCCACATCTCTCCGATGGTCCCTCTCGTCCTCCAGTTCTGCCTTTCTCTGCTCCTCCATCTGGGCCTTTTTCAGGCTTTCCTGCAGGGACAGAGAGTGCTGTCCAATCCTGGGCACCTTCCTGAGGGCTCGCAGGGGTCATGCTTCAGGTGCCGCGTTTCTGGCACAGCATGGGGACATGACGGGCTCCTGGAGACCTGGCACGGCCATGGGCACCCCTTCCCACCTCTCTGGGCTGACACTCCATGCCGTTGGAAGGCTGGGAGTGCTGGGCTCAATTCCAGCGATGCTGCCCAGCTCTCAGTGGAGCCCTGAGCCCTGCAGCCTCCCTGGTACCCCAAAACATGAGGGACAAAAGGGACCCCCTTGTTGAAGCCACCACCCCTAGAGCCTGGCTGCAGAGCAGAAAAAGGGGGAAGCAGGAGGGGAGATGCCCACGAAAGCAGCGTCCTGTCTGGCTTTCAGGGTCTTCAGCCTATCCCAATGCTCCACATCAGTTGGGGCTTGAGCTGATTCCTTGATCCTCTCATATTCCTTTTCTCCAATGATGAGACACGGTTGAGGCTTCTCCTGGGGAATGCTGGGGAGTACAAGGACAGAGCTCAGTGACAGGGAGACCCCAACAGCTGCTGGTGTTCCCTGAGCTGCCCACTTGGCCACCAAGCCAGCCCAGAGCAGTGCAGGAAGCGCTGGGGAAGCTGTGGGGACCTGGCTCTCTGGTTTTGGGGCGAGGCAGGAAGGAAAAGTGTGGTGAAAGTGGCACCAGGCTGGGATGCAGGGGGCAGGATCCCCAGGGGTGGCCAGGACACACTGCCAATCCCTGCTCTCCAGAGATTTTGGGATGCTGCACTGACACCCGTTCCCCAAAGTCCCTCAGGATTCGGGCACAGTCTTACACGAGGTCCCGGATCAGGTCCTTGGTGATGATTCTGGTGGTCTTTGGTTTGTATCCAATGGAGGGAGGCAATCCCTTAGGATCTTTAGGCACATCCTGAAGGGTCACAATGGGGCTGCTGGTGTCTGTGCCCTGTGGGAGCGGATGATGTGAGGGATCTGAAACCCCCACACTCAGCACTCCCTGGACACCAAATGATCCTGGGAGGAGCTCTGGAGCCTCGGGGGCACGACAGAAGGGGTCGGAGGGGTTGGGGGTCAGAGGGAGACCAGTATCCAGCTGAGAACCCCTGGGGGGACACCTTGGGAAGGACGGATAGAAATCCCGGTGGGTGAAGCTGCCGACGGCGGGGGAGGTGGGACCCCCGGGAGGAGCCTCCGGCACAGAGGGACCGGGACCCTTTGCCAGCAGTCGCGGCTGCCATGGCACTGCCAGTGCCGGCGCTGTCATGTAGTGTGGGAGGTGTGACAATGTCCCTCCACCGACTGTCACAATGTGATGGAACCGACGGCTGGGATGTGCCTGAACCCATTGTGACAGCGTGCCCGAAGCCACTGTTGTGACATATCGGAAGAGACTATTGCCAGGCAGCTCCGCCTGCAGCTCCCGGGACTCACAGGATGTCCTGGAGCAGATATGAGATAGAGGGCTGGGGGGTGGGTGCGGAAGCTCCAGAAGCTGGGATGGGCAAATCCAAGGGATGGCAGAGATGGAATTGCTGCAGCCAAGGGGAGCCTGAGGCTGTGAGAGGAACAGCCCTGCAGGGAAGAAGGAGGGGCACGAGGGGCTCCGGAGATTCCCTGGCAGCCCGTGGGGGTCGCCGGGGAGCAGAGACCCCCCTGCAGCCCTGCAGGAGCCCCGGGCAGAGCAGGGAGTGCCCGAAGGGGCTGTGAGTGCGTGCAAAGCCCTGACTGGAGTACTTGGGACAGAGCTGCAGCCCACGGGAAGGACTCCCGTTGGAGAAGTCCCTGGAGAAGGGTCTCCCGTGTGTCACGATCCACTCAACCCGAGCGGGAGTCGTGATGGCTCGTTCGACCCCAGGGTGCAAAATACAAAAGGCAAAAGACTCAGGTTTGTTTAGCAGAAAGCAGTAATGCAGTTTATTGTTTGCAATAGAGAGAGAGAGAGAGAGAGAGACAGAGAGAGACAGAGACAGAGACAGAGACAGAGACAGAGACAGAGACAGAGACAGAGACAGAGACAGAGACGGAGACAGAGACAGAGACAGAGACAGAGACAGAGACAGAGACAGAGACAGAGACAGAGACAGAGGGTGAGAGAGAGAGGATGGGATATAGCTACCAACAGACAGGACGCATCCTCGTGGTCATCCGACGAGACGCATCTTCAATCTGTTGGGGAGAAAGAGATCTCAAAGTCTTCTCTAAAAAAGTCACTTTTTATAGTCCTTTTCCAAAGCGAGTGGCCTCTGGCCAAAAGGTGGGGAGATTTATGGACTATTGTAT
>JAOTQP010000870.1:24196720-24285643 GCA_026413545.1 Cichladusa arquata | reverse complement strand
AATGAAAGCTGGGAACGCATTTTGTGACCAATTAATCTATGTGACTTGTTCTAATATATATATTATTTTCCCAGGTAGATTTAAAAATATGAAAATACGAACAAAATTACTTTTGTAATAGCATACATCCTTAATCTCATGGATAACATTTCTTATTTACTTCATTAACTCAATGAATGCTTCTGAGTTCCAAAAATTAATACTTTCCAGGGTTAGAGTCTTTTAGACAAGGGGTCTGAGAACAAAAGTGAGCAAGTAAATTGAAATTAAGAGAGAAAATCAAAGAGAAGGGTCATGAACAGAAGCCATAATGCAGGTTGCTCTCCTGCAGCTGGTTCCATGAGCTGTTGTTGTCACCCTAATGCTTTATCTGACTTGGATTTGTCTCCCCCTATTTCTTTTTAGTATTAGAAAGTAGTTTTTGCCTTAGCTAGAAGACTGCATTTCCAGGCAACCCTGACAACAACTGTTAATTTCTGTTGCTTTCTGTAGACTTCTGGAATTACTGAAAAAATCATGGATCTTTATATAGGTATATTTAAGATTTTTCCTGTATTATAAACTTCCCCTGTAGTAACAGAAAACAAAATTATTCATAAATGTAAATTATAGTGTAATTTAGTGAAACTCAGAAGCCTTAGTTTATATATACTTTCAAAACCTTGAAGAGGTGGAGCAAGTATTTCTTTTTTAACAAAATGTATTTTCAGCAGCACTTTCTAAATTTAAATACACTCTATAATCAATTTTAACTGCCATGTGTGTAAATGTAAATAGAATTTCATCTCATTAAAAACTGTGTTTTGGTTCATGAAAAATCCTGTTCATGAATGAGAAGATACAGACAAATGAAATGCTGAATTGGAAGCATGAGCAATTCAAAATCTGCCTTCGAGACTGACCCACAGATGCAAAGTTCTGCTCTGAGACCCTTAGAGGGAAATTTGCCACTTGTCATATTACAATCACAAGTATTTCCTATTTTCCATCTTTTACTGAACATGTTGAAGATACTCATGAGCTGTTTTGGCAGATACTTACTGATGCAGTTTAAGTCTTCTGTTAGCTATAGTCTTTAGCCATTTTAGTACACTGAGAACTAATCTCCAAGTCTGTCAGTCCCATTTTGCATTACAAATCATTTGTAGTTTTATAACTGTCATTTCCAAGGACATCTGGAAAAGATGGATTTATGAAAGGTTATCGTGCATTCTAAGGAGGCCAGGAATTAGCATGACTTTGTAAAGGTTCTTGTAAATTGAGCAGCAGCCATCACTGGCAATAAGCTGTTTTCTGCTCCAGTCAAGTATCTTTATTTAAATATTAAGGAAGAGGTGTGACCTTTGGCCTTAAAGATGACTATGATACAGCAATAGCACAATCTATTAGCTGTCAATGAAGTATTATGGTCCTGGCTCTCTCAAGACACCTATTTGTGGACAGTGTTATAATAACCCTTCCATTAGGCATCCCCAAGGCAAATAACCTTGGCTTTAACAGAGTCAGTTTAAAATTCCTTGGAGTAACATTAAGAGAATATCTGGTTTGTGTCAGTTTGGGATCAACTAGAAGCATTAGTCCCATTCTGTAAATTGTAAGTAGCTGTGGGTTTATTAGAATTTTTTATACATGCCCACAGGTAAATATTAAATACAAAGAATGTGGAAACTCATATTGCTTTCTACTTCCTACATGGAATATATATAGATTAATGGACATCTGACAGGTTGGGGCATTTTAAAACAGGATCCATTTTCTACTGTATACATTTAATTTCTTTTGTTGATGAAAATTACACAGTGCCACTAGAATTAAATTGCACTGGAAAAGAAAAAAAGAAATAAAATAGTAAAAGCAAGAAAAGTAGTCTAGATAACATTCCTGTGAGTTGATATGTTCCATTATATAAATTGTTAGGTACAATAGGATTAGACCACTATCTAAAAAGCCAAGAAATTTTCACATGCCCTCTCTTGTTTGCCTCTGCTGCATTTTGATCTCAAAGTGTCAGTATATTTAATACTCAAAGTTCAGACCAAGACTAAGTATTTTCCAACTTATGTGGGATGTTCAAAACAAGTCTTTTCTTCATGTCTCCTTTGTTGTTTAGACAAAATAAATCTGTTTATTCCCCTCCAATATCAGCTGAGCACCCTAGAAAACTACAACATTTTCCCTCCATAAATAAAATCTGCTAAGATTGTGTTTCGCCCCTTGTGTAAAAGAGCATCGCTAAAGTTGCCTTTCCTCAGAGGTAACAATCAAGGTCAAACTCCATTTAAATATTTTGAAAAATTAGAAGTACATGCAAATAGTAAAAATAACCCACTAAAAATCCTATTAACATTTCAAATATTTTGGCCAGTATCCTGGCTATAGTGTTTTTTCTGAATCCAGCTTTAATATCTTATACAAATGGCCTTTGTTGTTGAAACACAAACAATTGGATGTGCTTGCAGTTCTAAAATCAGAAGCTTGTCTGGTTCTGTAAGTATAGCTTCTGTAAAACTTCATTTTCTGTTGATTTTTAGCAGTGGAATATAATTCCTTAGACAGGATTAAAAGCATTCATGTGGTGGGGAACCACATGAGCTGTCCCCCAGCAAGATTCAGTGCCTCCATGTCACCTCCCTGTCCCCAGAAGAGCTTTGATGGAGCCAAGGCAGTAATGGATCCCCTCCAGCCACAACCCCCAGGAGTCCTCTGCTCAAGGAAGGTTTACACATTGCAGAAGAAAAAAGCACCTGAATTAAAATAACTCAGTGCTAAATTGGCCAGTTCTCTCTGCTAGTTTTGAAGAGTCCCCTCACCACCTGCAGTTCTTGACCTCCTTAGAGGGTTTTACAGGAGGAAGACGAATAAAGGGAAAAAAAAACAACTGTGGAAGCAATGGCCTGCCATGCTGTGATCCATCTTCTAATGGGTGCATTGGGATTTATCCCCTTGCCTAACAAAGGCAGACAAGACAACTTGTACATGGGTCAAAACTGGAAATACTCAAAACTGTCAGTGCAGATTCATCCTACAGCCAAGAATATTTGGCTCTTTTACAAGTGCCAACACTACTCTGGGCAACATGGGCTTCAGGATTAATATTTTCAGCCTGGGAGCTCTGCTTCCCCCCAACAGGTCATGGCATGGTAAACAGGCCCTGCAAGACACAGAAGATCCTGAATCAGACTGGACAATTCAAAAATGTTCAGCAAGTATTTTGACCCTGACATTCTCAGAGTTAAAAGCTGTGAGTCCAAAAAGTACAGCACAGTGAAAGATGCACTCACCTTTCTTGTGACTCTGACAAGCTTATTGCAAGCCAGTGTTAGGGAGCTCCACGTAGTTACAAAGCAAACAGTTAAGTTGAGGATTAGAGCAGTTGTTTTCAAGTGTTCAGTTCTCACATATTGCACACCATGAAGGCAATTTTCGCTCTCAATAAAGGGCACTTGACTTTTGGTTCATTCTCCCTTTAACACTCCTCTTACACTGATATTGGATACAAAGCCATTTTCTTTCACAGGGCAATACGTGGCAGAATCTAGGATGTAATTTAAGGGGCTCTATTGATATCATAAATTACAAGAAGTCTGCTGAAGCAGTTTATGAATGGCAGTAAAAATCTGAAACTGAACTACATCACTAGAATCATCCATTGCATACATGTATTATTATTTATAATACAGACCTAAATATCCCTGTATTTTATAGACAAAGGAGATAATGCAGGACCTTGCACTAAATGGTGACAGGACTTCCACAGCCTTCTTGATAGCAGATGTGCTCTAATAATGGAATAGAAAAGTGATGTTTATGAAGTTACTTCATAAAGGAGGAAAGAAATAAGTATTGGGAAGTGGGATACTGCTGCCATGCTTTTTATGAGATCAGTTCCTCCTGCTGCTCTCTGAAAAACATCTTAGCTCCACATACCAGCAGACTGAATTTGAGGAGGACATTTAGAACCTTAATTATTTCTGTACACAAAATCTATGTTCATATTTGGGAGTATATACAGAAGTCTGATTTGACTGTAAATCACATCACTGCCTCTGTTTCTACTTTTAAATTCTTTGGCTGCTACCAGCATCTAGCAAAAAACACTTTAACAATACAGTTAAGCAAAGAAAGAAAGCAAATTAAAAAGCTACCATCTCACTGAAAGTCTATGAATAGTACCAAACCACTTGCTCTCAGTTTGCTTAAGAATTTGTTTCTCCAAAACAAAGTAATTCATAGCCTGTATTCAAACTTTGGACATCTGCTTCAGGAAATGGGCTTCGAAGGAGAAAGCCCAAATAGGCACATTTTTGCAAATAGTTTAGTGTGAAACTTATTTAATTCTCTGCATTACTTCATTGTTCAAAAGAGGACATGAGGTTGATGGTTGTAGTAATAACCATACTTTTCTTAACTATCCAATAACTAATTTTGAAAGTGCAAGCATGAACCCTTATTTCGAAGGAAATCCTCAGTTAAGCCAACATGCTCTTGATCCAAAATCTGGTCCCACCAGCAAGGTTATCAACAAGCCATGTGCATCTCCTAGCAACAATAAGAGTACCTGAAGCCAAAAACCATCCACTTTGGGACTTCAGGGGTCTGAGGGAGCCAAACATCTATTTCTTACTGGATTTCAATACACTGAGCATCTAAACTAAATTAGCTCTTCTGAAACAACAAGGCTTAAAGGGCAAATATGTTTATTTTATTTCCGTGCTTGGTAACCTTTAAGATCAAGATATGTAAAAACCCATTCTGGCCTTTAAAATAAGCACATAAATACTTGTCACCAGTAATGTTTCAGAGCTAACAACCTGTTAAACCACTGACTGGTCTGGCAGGTCCACCTGGAGGTGCAGCTGGTCGCTGAGAAGCAGGAGAAGCTGATGCTCCTCACACTTCCACCTGTCTCTAACGGAGGAAGAGCAGTGAAGAAGGGAGGGGAGAATTTATTTTTTATCTTTCAGTATTAGGCATGGTTTGAGGAGGGAGAGAATAATATGAGAAGTGGGCAAGAAGGGGTACTCATAATTTACCCTACTGGAAGCTGCAAATACCCTGAAATAAGCTCCCTTTTCCTTTGGGAAGGTAGAGGTTCTGCCAGAGCCCAGCCTAGTACTCCTCTGCCTGCTTCTCAGGTTGATATTTGCCCTTGAGCAGAGATCTTCCTTTGGGTGTACCAAATCCTACTTGTGGTATTTTGAGATCAAGCATGTACCTTTTTTTTTCCATGCTTCTTAACTTCAGTTGTCTCATGTTTTGTTTTCACTTGCCCAAAGGATTCTCTGCCCACTGCGAAAGAGCAGGTCAAATTTAATGTAATTTGGAGTGCAAATTTCCAAGTGGAGACACTGCCCCTTGGGTACTTGTTGCAGGAGTCAGTTCTCTGGTCCGTACTTAAAACTGACCATGCTTTGCAGAAAGACTAAATTGCTTTGTGTCAATTTGTTTTTATAGCAAGCCACCTGTGTATATTAACTGTTATACAGTAGAAACTATTTTCCAGAGGAAATGATGGAATGGTATTTCTGCAATTACTTTTGTTATTCCCTTTATTTTCCAAGTGGCTCTGTAGAAATACCTTTATTTCAGTTGAGGTTCCTCTCCCTAGTGACAACAGGAGGTGCACGTCACAAAAAACCTAATTGATAAAAATATATTATATTAAGAACATTTAAGGTTGTCATGTTATGTTTTAAAAGGAAACATTTCCTTTAACTCAACATACTCCTGGAAGGGTATGTGTAATACTTTAGCTAACAGATTTTTTGCCAAATTCTGAATATTAAACTTACACAATTTTGAATCTTTGGGAACTGAAGACAGGGCATTTACAAGTACATGCAACGTACAAACATGATTTTTGGTAAAATACTTAAAAACCAACCAAAACTCCTGTTAAACACCATTAACAAAATCAATGTTCTCATTGGGTTTGTAGGAGGGAGTGCTCTTGGTCTGATTTTGGCTGCTCTCTTGTTCAAATCTCCTTGGGCTCAGAACTCTGGGACATCTGCAGAAGAGTTCAAGTATGTTGCCAAATCCTGGCTTGCTATCCTGAGCCAATACCAGATTGTGTAATGTCAGTATTATACTTACAGATTTTTAACCTGGTGGATGTCAGCAGGGTTAAAAAGTGACCCAGCTCTAGATTTGAGGCAGGATGATTAGGAGCTCTGTCACCAGCCTTCTGAAGAAGAAATCCAGATGGAGAGTGGGAAGAGGTGCCCTTCCCTGGAGAGATGGGACCATGGGGTCACCACCAGAGGCTTGGTTCATTTGAATCTTCTGGCAGTGGGACTGGTTGCAGAATGGAGTGAATGCTCTCTCTGCCGCATCAGTTTCACAGACACGTGGTCATGAGACGTCCCAGAGGTATCATTGGATGTGACTCAGGACACATAATGTTATATTCTAGAATTCCAGAAGCCTGAAAGTAAATTTCTAATCCAAGAAATATGTTTTAAAATTTCAAAAGTGCTTTGGGGAGACACTACTTTTTGAATGGTTTCTCTTTTGCAAGCAAAATATCCATCTAGGAATGCCTTGATTTCAGAAAATTAATAGGTATGATATCACTTGAATCAAGGCCCTTCACAGAAAACTCTGTTTATTGCCTCCTTTCACACAGAGGAAATTTTCCAACAGTAATGTATCTGCTAATCACAGCAATCTGTGATGTGTAGCTTTCTTGACAATCTAGCATCAAAACAAACAAACAAACAAACAAACAAAACCCACAAAGTTTTGATAACTGAAAATTAATATCTCAAGTCCCACCTGGAAATCAAAGGGAAAAAGGTCTCAAGTCTAGATCTAGGTGCTACTGCAAGGACTTATAGGTTTTCCAAGGAGGCGAGATAATTAGATAATTTGCCAGTGAAATCTTTTGAGATTGAACCCTGATATATACTGCTGTAAAATAGAAAAGTAAATATAAGAGTAATGAAATTTTCTGGGGAAACTTCATGGCAGGTAAGGATGCCAGCATCTTAAAGTGCATGAATTAAATGACTGTATTAAACACAATCTTAGTACTTTATTACATATGCTTAGATACAGGGATCTTATTTGGGCAGGAAAATGCATTTTGGAAAGATGGAGATTGTATATCTCAGTGACATTTGAAAAAAACCTCACTGGTTATTTCTATAATTTGAGGCATTTCCCTTATACAAAGTGTAGTCTTGAGCTCATAAGCATATGAATCTCTTTGACTATACTACTGTTCAATCTGCCTGTTCATAACTCAGCTTCTTATTCCATTATAATGCTTGAATGATTCACATGCAATGTTTCCAATCCACTTTTCCTATCTTGTGAAACTTTTTAACGAAATGTTAGCATTTGCAGGCACCAGATGTTTTGACATAAGGAGAAGCAATATGTAAATTTTAATCCATGGTAGGAACAATAGCCTGGAGGCACCTTCTTCTTATTACATGAATCATATACTTAACCACAATGTGGTGGATTATATCAAAATCATCACCATCCTGAATACAGAACACTTGTCTTGTGGTTGCCAATTAATGAAACCGATATATATTTAACTTGATGGGTACCAGTGATTTAACCAATAAGCCTTAGCATACTTCACTGCTGCAGTCTCCTCTATAATTAGACTTTTGATCTGATTATTATCACAATTTCATACATTTTCCTCTAATCTCCCATTGGCTGTCACCACAAATGATGGTGACATTAAATCTGTTTGTCTGTCAGTTGCAAATCTCACTACTTTTAATCAAGCAGTGTATCACATAGAGCTTTTATAATTTCTGAAATAACTTCTGATTTTCTGATGTTGTTTATTTAATCGTTAAGTGTCTGAGTCCTAAACAGGATAAACATTGGCTTTCTATAAAGCAAAGTGTGGCCTCTCAGTGCCTTCACAAAGGAGCTGAGTACCTTTTATGGTCAAATCCTAAGTACATAATAAATATGTAAAAAAGCAAAGCTTCTTTCCATAGATAATCATTGAACTTTAAATAATATTTATAATAATGCTCAATTTTAATACTGATAGGGGTGTCTTAATGATTTGACAAAATAAAGAGACTGAAGAAATCTTTAGTACAAATAAAATGTTTACCTGATGTACATAAACAATGAACACTATTTTACATGAAATGATAAACTATCACAAAACTGTAGTTGAAATTTTTATTACTACTCAACAACTTTTACGTCATTTCATGCACAGAAAGCACCAAACATCTTCTTTAGAAAGCAGCACTTTTGATATTAGGAATTCAAAATAAAATCTGAATCCTTACTTACTTCCTTAAGTGAGTATCTTTTAGTGCCAAATGCTACCTAATTATCAGCTTTAAAAAATGTTTTACATCTTAAAATACAATATTCTGTTTATCCTAGATTGTCTGGGGAACATCTAGTACATTAAAAGGTTTTTGTAGAGCTTCTTAGTGATTTAACTGATATCATCATGCCTGCTAGCAATTTTGCAGCATTCTGAAAACACTTTCCATAAATCAAAGCCTTAGCAGCAGGAATAAGCAGATGGCAGGAGACCATATTAAAGAATGTATCAATTATTTTTATTAATGGGATGCTACTGGATCATGATGTATCATAATGGACTAAATGTTTAGCAGTTGTGAAGTGTTTTCTCTGTTAGATATCTCAGATGTTCTTCCTGGACGTTCCTATATTGCCTTTTGGTGGCATTTTTGAGGGTCTGGAAAGTGAAGATTCACAAAGGACATATAAAAAGATGTTTCCACTCCTTTAATTATATTCATACAATAAACATAAAATGCCAGCAAGTATAAAATGTAATTGTAAAAAGATTGCATATATAGTGCATAATAAAGTACATTCTCTCTGCATACAATGACTTGGAAAACAAGATACTATATGGTTAAGAATGAAAAATAGCAATTATTATAAAAATATTCTACAGTCTCATAATAGCAATGTAAATGCCTTTACTTATCTAAGAGACTTAACATAATTTTAAATTACAATAATTTTACATCACCTGTTCATATATACAGTTCTATTCAATTCAGAAAGTATTATAATATTAATGTTCTTATTAGGATTAAGCAACTGAATTATATTTAGTTATTTTATTATATAAAATATAATGTGTTCCTGTTTGTTAAAATTGTGTGCATTTACTGCAGCTTCTCACACTATCCATGCTGTGCACAATTAAATAATTTCACTTTCTTTTCTTAGTATATCCATGTAATGAATCAAACAGGATGTAAATATTTCAACTCCCTTTCCTTTTGTGTAATTATCAGTCTGCTGTTTTGTGGATTTTGTAGGAATATGTCCACCAGCTTTGAACAGCTGCTACTGAAAACAAGCAATAACTCCTTATTTAATACATCTTGACAAAAATAGCCAGTTCTACTGGCCCCTGCCCTGCTTGAGGTCAAGACCTGTAAGACTTAAAATTCTTTTCTAGGCCCAGAGCCATGGGCATATTCTGCATCTCTTTCATGAGATTTTATTAAACAGACATATCATATATCATTAACAGAGATATCATTTTAGCTGGAAATAGCTAAAAAGTGTATTTTGCTTGCACCACAACTCAGTCCAATAAAACTTGCATGGACAACAAAGAAGTTCTACCTGACAGAAGAAGTTAGGATTTGTCCCTGTAGTTCTGAAATCCCTTTCCTCTGCAGAAGTTGGTAGGACTGGGCTTGGCTCTGCCCTAGAGGTCCTCTCAGCTTCACAGCATCATTTCCAAGCCTGTGGTGGGACAGGGAGTGTTTACTCCAGAAAGTCTGGGATGTGACTACCAGCACATGCATCTCCTAAATACCTTCAACAGCACCTATTAATCCCCAGAATGTCCTAGTCTGGTTTTGCAGTCTGTACCACCATTTAATTTCAGGGGTGAACCTGTAATCCAGGCTATAATTATTAGCTGAAATACTAATTATGATGACTTCCTACTGGAAAAATGCAATGTTGGTGAATTACCATTGCCGTAATAAACACCTAGAAGAATTGATGTATTTATTGTTTTGGCCAAGGGGGCTGGAGGTTTTGTATGAAGAAAGACAACTTGAATAAGTTTAGTGACAGATGTAATATAATGCCTTGCAAAAAGAGCATTGAATATCTTAATTTTCTCATGCAAGGAGAGAGAGAAAAATTCTGATGCTTTAGACTGAAGCAATTGTCAAAAGAATGAAAATCAACTTTAAAAAAATTAATGGATGCACTACATATTTTTTTTAGAACAGTTCTCATAAAAGTGATGAAATTCAGGATGTTATTTAAAGTCAGTATAGTTCAGAAGTATGGTCTAACTCACATGTGAAAGTTCAATGGGAAAATCATGTAATACATTCATATTTAATTTCTTTTTCTCCATTATGAGCAATCTGCACTGGTGTATTTAAAACTAACATAGTAGAAACTGCAGTACAAGGACAAATGGCATTTGATATCAACCAAATAACCCTTTCTTTCATCAGCTGAAATGGACAATACTCATACTACACTAGACATAATATGTGTAATAAAGGTTACTTTTAATTCATCATGTTTTGTATTCAGATGTAAATATTAGAAATTGTCTTTGACAAAACTATGACAAAGTGGTTCCTCTTTTATTTAATCCAATTAAAATGATGGTCAGTCCAGTTATCCAGTTATCTTTGGTTAATACTTGTTTGTCTTTCTGATATGCTATAAAAAAACAAACAAACAAAAAAAAAAGACAACCAAACAAAAAAAAAACCAAAATTAAAATGCTAAACCAAACAAACAAATAAAAAGACAAACAAAAACACCAAACCAAAAAAAAGAAAATTAACAGAACCCTGTCTTTTGTCATTTTTTTGATCCATGAAGTGTGTGTATGAAAGGCTCTTCTAATGGTCAGGTCTATGCTTACAGGTCACCTTACATTCAAGCAGTTTTCACAAACACATGGAAGACTTTAAGATCCCTAAAATTTTAAATATTCTTGTGAGACTGGACACACCATAATCTTTCATAGGCATCTGAGTGTGATGTATTATGCAGCTTCTTATTTTCCAGTTATGGAATTATTGTGACACTGCAAGGGTTGGTCAGGCACATGCTAGGGCCTGGCAGGAGCACAAACTTCACAGTGACTCTTGAGAGGGCCCAGGTGCCAACAACAAAAGAGACAATAGCAAGAAACTATTACTCTGGATTTGGATTGTATGTTTTTAAAAACTTAAAACATTAATGCAAAAAGTAATCCACTTTAATCTCTTCTTACTATTTCCAAACCTGTGACACTTCTGGAGTGAGGCAGGCTCAGTGACAGCAAAATTAATACACACTTTTGAAGCATGTTTTGAATCATTACAGAACTCCTGTGGTGGTTTCAGCTGGGGTAGAGTTAATTTTCTTCACAGTGGCTAGTATAGGGCTGTGTTTTGGATTTGTGCTGAACATAGCTGTTTTTGTTGTTGCTGATCAGGACTTACACAGCCAAGGCCTTTTCTGCTTTCCATACTGATGCACTGGTAAAGAAGTTGGGGGTGCATGGGAGGTTGGGAGGAGACACAGCCAGGACAGGTGACCCTAACCAAGGGATATTCCACACCATATCAAATCATGCTCAGAATACAAAGTGGGGTGAAGAAGGAGGAAGGAATGGAGATTTTGGAGTTATGGCATTTGACTTCCCAAGTCACCATTACACGTGATGGGGCTCTGCTCTCCTGGAGATGGTTGACCAGCTGCCTGCCCATGGGAAGCAGTGAATTAATTCCCTGTTTTGCTTTGCTTGTGTGCACAGCTTTTGCTTTCTCTATTAAACTGTCTTTATCTCAATCCAAGAGCCTTCCAGGTTTTACCTTTCCAATTCTCTCCCCAATCACTCTGGCTGGGCATTGACCAAGTGGCTTCATGAGGCTTGGTTATTGCTTGGGGTTAAACCATAGTGACTCCCTAATGTGATCTTCTGGCTTTGATTGAGAAAGAGCTATGAAGGACCTGTTCCAGTTTATTTTCCCATGTTTTAATGTTACAATTGGAATGGTTGCACTTAATGTTCTTCAGGAATGCACATCACTCTCCAGAACTTCACTATGTATAGGAGTTTTCTGAATGCCCCCTCCTAGCAAACTGGTTATGAGAGGTAGTGCATCACATCAGTGTTTCTGAATATTCCCTTCAGTTTGACAAGTCTTCCTTTCCAGCTTTTCTGCAGGGAGTCCAAAGCCAAATACGAAATTAAATTATTGTTGTTTATAGTGTATGCAATGGGAATCTTGTCATTTCTTTCTGCTTCCAAATGGATCAAAAGCACATTTCCCTTCGGAAAATCTCACTGTGCTGTCAAAGGACACTGAGAGTATCATCCAACAGCCCAGTGTTCTATCTGAATTCCAATTCCTTCCACACAAAAAAGGACAGTTCCAATATTCTTGGAATAAGTAGCTGATATAGCACTGTCACAAGTAGTGCTTGTTTTAAATTGTGCTAACAGTAACATGGAGTGTCTGTGCTGTCTTGTATATCCACACAGTCTTTTTGCTGCAATGCTGAGTCTTTTTCTGTCTGAGTTCATTTGAATCACTGTCATTATGTTAGTTTCCATTTTAATTCTGTGTCATTAAAATATATACTTTAAAGAGTGCTCTTTTTCTGCATATGAAATGGGATTCCACGGAAAGCTTGATGGATTTTCTCCTTTGAAAGAGAAGCCCACATAGTTTAAACTTCATGCTTAGTTGTGTGAAAGCATTATCATCTGATTTTTTAGATGTTAAAACCTGTAACATCTCTACAGTTCCCAGCTTAAATAGTTCTCTGTTGCTTCACATTTTGTAGACTTTTTAGTTATAAAAAAATAAAGAAATTAGCAAATGGCTAAAACTCATATTTGTAGCAGAGAAAAGTGTAAGCAGATTGAAAACAGTTTGAATACAGTTTTGCAACATGGGTATTCCTTTTGTAGTAACCATTTTCATAGTATTGTAAAAAGTCATGAAGTGTTTGTAAAAATATTCCCAGTGAAGAGACGTTTATGCCAATGTCAGCTGCTAACAGAGGGTGGATTTGGGGCAGAGTGATATGAGTTCATGTTATTTTCCTGTGAAGTAAGGGCTGATTGAAGCCCTTGCCATGTAGTAATTGATTTTTATAATGTCTCTCCTTACAGGTATTTAAAATAAGCGTAAACTACGCTTACGTTCAACTCAGTCTTTTAACAAGTGGTTTAGAGCAGTATGAGACCCTTTCTGCTTTTATAAATCGTCTCCATCATCTGTGCTAAAGCTGCTTCTTCTGCTGCTCTCTTTTGATGCAGCTGGAGATGTGGAGGACAAGAGTGGGTCTGTTCCAAACGGTGACACTGTGTCATCCAATAAAATTTCCTCTAGTCGTTGTTCTTCTTTCAAAGCTGCGCTGAAGGACAAATCCGTGAAGTGTGAAAGTGGATCGGAAAAGGCTGTGGATCCATCGCAGACATCAGAATTTTGTCCATGTACCAGAGGCATTTGTTGAGGGTAGTCTACAGAGTTCTCCTCTGGGTAAGACTGTTGCTTGATGACCTGCGCAGCTAAATCGACAGCACTGAGCGAAGACATGACTGGAAGGCCATGTGCACGTGCCTGGATCTCCAGTTCCTAATGTTCCAAACAAAAATAATTAGACAACAATTTTAAAGGAGAAAACAATCTCTTCGGAACGATTGCAGAAAGTATAAGAATCATCCGCGGAAAATTTATTATACTTGTTGCCCAGTTGTGAGATTAAAATTTTAAATATTAATTTTTTTTATCTAAGAAAATTTGCCAGTCAAGTCTTTTTATATCGCTTTCTGTCATTAAGCAACTATCCTACAGGAACAGAAGAGGTAGGACAGCCTCTCTAAAACCATTGCATGCTGAATCTAATGAAGATTGCAGAAAAATGTTGCAACTTGATAGTTCATGATAAAACTGCTATCCAGAGAAAAAGAAGATTCTTTACTTGATAATGCTCATATTATACATATAAATGAGTAAATCAACATATGTAAGATGGTCAGTTTTATGTCCATCTACCTATCTACCCATTCCATTTCCATAGGTTTGTGTCTATATTAGAATCTTGCTCTTCAAGCCACGAAGGGCTATAGCTTGCCTCTTTGTGTTAAAAGCAGATATAACATAAGACACTCTTACCAGGGAGTGTAATACATTAAATAGTTTGAAAGGGAAAAATAAAATACTGAGGAGAACTTTGTGTCCAGTATTGATATTTGGCTGCGGGAATATACTTATTTCCTTTTTTTTCCTTTTCTTTCTTTGTTTCTGACACATGCATAATGAAACTGTTTATACAAATACTTTATTAATTTTCCACTAGTTACTTTATGTCAGGTATAATCATCAAAGAAATTTCCTAGAAATCTAAAGAATACCCTCCCCCATATATACAGAAATAAATAGTCAATTTATTTTTAATAAACATCATTTGAGAAAAATTCATATAGATTAACAAAATTTGGTGGGGGATAAGTGCTGAGAAAGCTTTGTAGTTCATGGCAACACTTATACAAACCTGAATTCGAAGTAGAAGTCTTCTGTTAGCATGCTCTAATTTCTTCTGCCTGTGTTCTAATTCTCTGGCTCTCTGTTGTTCTTTTTGTAGCCACTTGATGTACTCTACTGATGCCTTTAAAATAGTTCCTTTGTTCCAGCGCATATCACTGCAGAATGTAGAGATAACCTTTTCACAATTGTGCATGTCAGCAGAATTCATAAGAACTTACAAAATCTTTTACATTAATATGAAATAATGATTTACATGACTATTATTCACTCTTAGATATTATTGCTTCTGAATGGAAATTTTAATAGAATAGTTAAGAAGCCCTTATATAGTAAAATTAATCCCAGAATGAAAATAAGTGTCAAAAGAAAGTAATAAAGTGACTTTTTGTGGGAGAGCTAAATGCAATATCATGATTCTACCATTACAGTTTTTATATTTTTAGTGAAAATTGCTTTTATTATTAACTCTAAGATTAAAATCTATGTGCAGTATTTCTGCATTAATGAACTAGGAAATATACATTACTGAGGACTTAAGCCTAAATTTTTAAAGATCATTTTGAATATACTACTCCTTTTACCTGACTTACTAATGAGGCTGCTTTTATGATTGTAGAGAAAAAACTGATCTGTGCTGAATGCCACTCCTCATTGATGACAGACCAGAAAAATCACACTTTCATAACCATAATGACTTGGGAATGACAAAAATCATGTTCAAAAATCTTGAAACAATATAAAAACCAAGTTAAAATCTACAGCTACATGCAGACCTCAACTCAAAATAAAAGCTTTGCAAAAAAATTAATTAAATCTGCCCATCATTCAGGAAATTGTGGTTTGACTTTCAGCTTACAAGTAGCCTTACTAGCAACAAACACTTGCTCAAATGAAACTGTTCAAAGATTTTCATGTGTCCATTTATCAAATTGTCATGTATTCCTTTAAGTAAGGTCTTGGACCAAGAATGTATTTTGCTGGAAATGTTTAATTTCTAATACATTTCAGTATTTTATGATACAGGATGGGTTCACTGTATTAAATATACAGAGGTTTTATCCAAAGGGCTTTATCCAAACTATCTAATTTTCTGCAAGATTGCTTAGGCTGAGCAGAAGATTGGGCAAGCTTCTGGTCTCAAACACAAGCATGAGAAAGAAAAGCTGTTAAAACAATCTGTTAAAAAAAATCTGATGTTGGGAGGGAGAAGCATATTTTCAATACCTATTCCAAAGACATATATTTACATACTGTCATTTATGGAGAGAAAAAAAAAAATGTATGCCCAGCTATTATCTCTTTCCCTTACTCATGGAATCACAGAATATGCTGAGTTGGAAAGCAGCCATCAGGATTAGTGAGTCCAACTCCTGGCCTTGCACAGGACAAGAGTCACCTGAGAGTATTTGTCCAAATACTTCTTGAACTCTGCCAGGCATGGTGCTATGACCACTTCCCTGGAGAACCTGTTACTAGTGCTCAGCTACCCACTGGGTGAAATGAGAACCTTTTCCTGATATCCAACCTAAACCTCCCTGACTCAACCTCATGTAGTTTCCTTGAATGCAGTCACTAGTCACGAGAGGGAAGAGATTGGTACTTGCCCCTCCATTGCCCCTTGTGAGGCTAAGCACCCTCAGAGATTTCTGCAGTTATTTTTCTTCTGGAAGTATAGCTCAAAAACCAGGCAGGTACAGGATTTAGGGACCCAGACCATCCAGTTTTTCCTCATGCTTTGCTAGGCATAAAACCTTGTGGAGCTGATAACTTTAAGACACTAAGAAGAATACATAAAATTATTTGTGATAAAACATCACAGTGTTTAAGCATACCATAGACTTCAGTTAATTTGCTAGAGATTTGGGAGCAACATTTTCTTGATCCAAGAGTGCTCTAATTCAAATGTCAGCTCTCTCTGGACAGCACACAATCTGAGACTCCAGTATACTGGGACCTGCCCTTCTCTCAGTGCTGCAGGCCAGAAGTGCACAGCTTTTGGGATTAGAAGGTGAGGAGGTCAGAGAGAAAATAATCGTTGTCTACAACCCTACTGTCTACAAAGCCAAAACATAATTGGGTATGTATTCTGATTTAGACTTTGCCTGGTCAAAAAAGCTGGAGCAGAGGTGGGACTGGGAGCCAAGAGCAGAATACATCTCCCCGATGATGGATGAATCATCTCTTGGCAGTTCTTTTGCCTTCTCCTTACAGTCCCTGTACCTCTGAGCAGGTGGGAGGACAGAATTTCTTGCCAGCATCCCATGGGCTCCTTCCTAGGAGAGGACTTTCTCCTCTCAAATGGCTTACCTATGTTTAAATGTTTAAACTGTAAAGGTTAAGGAAGCTTTCAGTATGAATATTTTCTGGACGAATCTTTGACCACCGTCACTGCATCAGTCTCATTGTCTTCACACCTCTTTGGAAAGTTAGGTAAAATACTGAGAGGTCCCTGTTTATTACTGAATTGCAGTGGAGTTTGAAAGGCAGTAAATTATCTGTTCTATACCAGACCACTCATAAATAAAGAAACTAAATAAAAGTTAGCAGGACAAGAAGTTTTCAAACGGGAATTCTCTACTCCCATCTCAGATATGAGCTAGACATGCTATATGGAGAAACACAATCTGCCTTGAAGAGGAGTTTAGTCTTAAATAACTATTAAAAAAAACCTAAGACAGGTTTGAACTGATGGTCTGAACCTAAAGATACAGCCTATAAAATTAGAAACAAATCCGTAACTGGAAGAATGGAAATAATTGAGGAAATGTAATAGCAGCAGAAAAATTTGAATATATCACATATTTAGAAAACATTTCGTAGTGTTTTCACTAAAATAATCTCATGTCAGTTATAAAATTTTATTAATTCAAAATCAGAGAAAATTAATTTTGGTTGATTTTTCTGATTGACATATGAATAAGCCATATATACATAACTGTATTTGGAATATTTCTTTTATTAAATTCATTCCTGTTACACTTAATTGTTACACTTAATATCACCTTGTGATATGGATTACTTTTAGTTCATGTTTCCTTGACAGCTTTAGTTTTTATTTCAACGATAATGACTTTTTTTTCACAATTTTGAATAAATCTTCACTGAAAGATTAATTCCTGAATTCAAACTGCCAGAGAGATCGATCTGGTCAGCTTTTGTATGAGATACATATGGATAGATATCTCTTGTGGTAGTACTTACAGATCTGAGAGGCAAAACTGCAATGGAGAGCTGGGATAAAAATGCAGTGGTTACTATTATTATTGAAGAGACTGCTTAAGCTGTGTACATGTGTGTGTCTGTGCCTGTGTGCATATCCCACATATGGCTTCTACATCACTTCTCCTATGTACATATACTGGTTGGTGTCATTAAATGAAGAATATTGAAGTTGAACCTTCCAGTGTCTGAAGGCAACACAGCAAAGGAACAGCTGGTGACCTTAGAAGTCAACGTGTATTTCACTTCTCGTCTCTCTTTACCAGGATCTAACAAAAATACTGAAGGTGTCTGTGCTGATTCTGCATCACAGGCCCTCTTCATTCATTCTAGCCCAGAGCACCACGCAGCAGTCACAGGACAGTGCTGCAGAGCAACAGAGGCTCTATGCAGATGTGCAGGGCTGGAAGAGCAACAATGCAGCTGGTGAGGATGAAGGCAATTTGGGCTGGTAAAGGTGAGATTCCAGCATGCCAATAGTCTGAAGTGAATCTACCTCTACATATCAGGCAGGCAAGCAGATTTGTCTATGATGGGAAGAAAAAACAACTCAGCATTTGAAAATGGATTAAGTCAAAGCACAAAAAGTGCATAAGAAGAATTCAGAAATTCTCTGATCAGTTATTTGGCTTCTGTTTTTTCTCTGAAAACAATGAATTCTAAATTGGTGTAAACAAAACTACCTGAAAAGTTCTAAAAATATCACTAGGAGATTGTAGTTTTTGCTTTTTAGAGATTTGTAGATTGTGCTTAGAGATAAAAACTGAAATGAAAACCCCTACAAGCACATTTTTAGAACCTTTAAAAATTGAGGAATCACTAACAGTTGTTACTCAATTAATTAGAAGCTTCTATATAAAAGCAGACAAAATACTTGCATTTTTAATGGTTTGCATCCTAAAAACTTAGATATAAACCTACTTATCTTCAGATATGGCAGGAATTCTTTTCTTTGCTTTGATCTTTCAGTTCTATTAATTTGCTCTGCTTTTTTTTTTTTTAATTTGACTTTTGTTTTTCTTAGTCTTGATTTTTTTAAAATGCATGCATGGCACCATCCTGTAAATGCTGAAATACATGGGAAATTTTAATCCAAGCAAAGTCATTTGAGAGCAGTAAGATGTTTTGTCAGTCTGGTCATCAGAAATGGCCTTTGCAAAGGAGGATTGCTTCTTTGCTCCTGTGTGTACATATGGTAATTTGAAGTTTCTAGCAAGTAAAAGGTGTGTTAGTGAGCTTAATTAACAGAGGTTTACCAAAAATAGCAAGAGTTGTATGGAAAAGTAAAGAAAAAAAAAAAAAAAAAAAAGGTAAAAAACACATAGTGTTTTATTAGCCTTTGAATTCTGTCTCCTCCTAACTTTAACATCTGAATCTCTCTACAAAACTCAAATGCCCAGAACAAAACACATCACTCTTACCAAGCAGAGTTTCCCATTTTGGAGAAATGAAACATAGAAAAGAGACTGATCTTCAGCCCATTGCCATTAATTTAACTTTTTTGAAGTCAAAGGACCTTCACTAGCTTACAGAAGTTGAACTCCTGTAGGAAGGATGGGAGTATCTGGTCATCTAAATTAGAACTAATTAATAAAAGCAGTGTTTGAGACAGTGTGATAGTTACAGTTTGCCAGACACAAGCCAGTTACTAATAACAAATACATTTGCAAAGTTGAAACTGTGCTTGCAGAACATTTCTTTCCCTGTTTCTGAGAAACTAGCTTTAAACTAAAGAAATTTGCTCAAAGAAGTACTTGGAAGGACTTTGCACTTGTTTTGAGGACTTGCACAATTGCAAAGTGTATCCTTCTGAAAGAGGCAGCAAGTTTCCACTTTATAACAGCACGAGTGTACACAAGCTTTTCCTTTGCAAGAAATGTGTCTGTGCTGGCTGCTAGAGGGTCTGTCCACAGACACCCCAGAGGTCAGGCACAGGTAGATGCAGAGAGCAGAAAGGAGAGAGTGAGAGCAACCCACTGCTTCTGCCCAAATTCCTACAGTTCTCTTTACATTCAGTTCTGTAAGAATTATTGAATACATTCAGTTCTGTAGAATTATTGAAGGAAGGGGCTTTTTCTTGTTTAGCTTTCTGGCAATTTAAGTCCAACTACCATTAAACTGTTTTTTGTGTAGGCATTGCTAGACTCCATCACAATAAGAAATCCTGTTAACCACCTAAAGGGTGGATTCTGACAGGTTGAACACAAATGGAAAGAGAGGTATAATTAAAGGAGCAAGTTAGGAGTTTTTCAGCAAAATATGACTATTTCTGGTATTTTTTAAATTCTATTTTTGAATATTCTGTAAATCTGATTTGCATTTCTGAATCATCTAGTGCTTGGATATCTAAGCATTGAAAATTAAACAAAAGAATCATAGTTCTTTGTAACTTATCTTCATTTTCTAATGCTGATGAAGTGAACTTAAAACACCCATTCATTTATGTAATGTAATCCACACTTTTCATCATTAAATTAGAAGAAAAAAAAAAAAAGTGAAAAGAATAGAGGTTTAATCCAGTCAAAAGAAAGTCCCTGCAGAAGCTCTGCAGGAGCCAAACAAGTTCACTGCATAACCAACAAAACAAAAGTGAAATAAAAACCCCGCACAGCACTTCTAAGTAATATAATTCACAAAAGGTTTCCAAATGGCATAAAAAATGCCCTTCTCTGTTTCTGATTCTGAATGTAATCTTCTTGAAGCAAGCCATCTGGGACAGGCATGCTAACCACAATGGCTTAGTTATAGTAGTATTTGCTCTTCAATGGAGAGGCTGATTTTCTTCACTGTCATTAGTCTAAGCATCAGTAAGCTTTCTCCTTTTACAGCTAAGTTTCCACTATAAGAAGAATCTTCTAAAATCTATATGAAGCAAAAATGCTATGTGTGATAAAATTTTACAGATGAAGTATTGTAAGCGATGATAAATCTCTTTCAAAGAAGAGGGGGCAGACTGGGGGCACAGTAAGTTTTTATGAAGTAAAAAGCAAGAACTGAGAGAGAATAAGGATGCTGAGTTATGATTTGACAAAACAAGACCACA
Organism: Cichladusa arquata; assembly: GCA_026413545.1. Classification (NCBI taxonomy): domain Eukaryota; kingdom Metazoa; phylum Chordata; class Aves; order Passeriformes; family Muscicapidae; genus Cichladusa; species Cichladusa arquata. The sequence continues at coordinate 24,264,868 of JAOTQP010000870.1, read as the reverse complement.
CCAAAAGGTAACAATAATTTTGATCTCCTCAGCCAACAAAACAACATGTTGAAATTAATGTATTCCCACCTAAAAATATAATTTTTTTAAAAAGTGCTTACACTTCTTTGAATTTATTTATCCTTGCACTAATCTATAGCAAGATTATGTTGCAAACTGGTTTTTCAAAAGCCCTGCACATTTTGATGCCTTTTTTTCCTTAGCACCAACTTAAAAGCTTTTCAGTAGGCCTGCTTTCCAAAGAAGTACTGATTATCAGCCTTTTGAAGACAGCAGTCTTCAGAATGTGAGATACTTAAGTTCACCTTGTGCTTTTGTAAGCATAAACCACTCTGGGTCTGGTCACACTGCTGAACTGTCATGGGTTTGCAAACTAATACAAGGCAAGGCAATGATTTCAGAATCTACACTTGAAACTTTCTCATCAGGCAACAACACCAAAAACTAAGGGTGAAGTCCATCATCCACTTACTGGAGCAAAACTGCAGGTCCAGGTAAAGCATTTTAAGAAAAACTTAAATGATTACTCTAGGTATTAAAGTTTTGATTAAGTTTGCAAAGTCAACCTGAATCCAGACCAAAACGTGTAAGTGAAACACCTTTATGGGCAGTCAAAAAGTGTAACTGGAATTTGTACCCCATGCCCATCTCTAATTGCAGTATAGCCAGTTTCTATTTTTGCTTTATAGCTGCAAACCAACAGTGCCATCCACTGTTTTTCTGAGAAATCTTTCAATTACTTGCCCAAATGGTATTAAATACTGAAAGATGCACAACAAAATTAAAACACTTCTATCACTTTCTGCCTGCAATGGATCACATGGCCCAAACTTTATTTAAGTACTTTAAGCACTTTTTTAAAAATTCAGCTTTAACACCTTATTCCATATTAATAATAAACAACATGCTCATTTATCCAGTCTTTGGTGGATTCTACAGAAGCAGCTGAGTTTGTGAATTCTCTAAAATGGATACAGTATGTTAACTTTCTCTCTGGTGGCTTCACTTCAAGTAAAGGCAACCTTCTACCTGTGTAAGTCTCACACAGCTTTGTATTGTTGCAGAAATCCTTAATGTAATCAAAAGTTTCTTAGTGCTAAAGTCAAAATAGCTGAAATATCAATAGATTTTTTCATTTGAAGTATCATGCACATCTGTATTGACATGCAAATTATGAAGACAAAATCTGTATAATCAATTTTATCCAAGTCCCAATCATGCCAGTGCATTGTCTTAAGTCTTCCCTGAGCCACAAGAGAAATTTAAGGCTAAAGTTCTGCATTAAAAATCACTCTGAACTGTTATTGTTAATCCTGCAATGGGATTTTCTACAAGGCAGCTTTTTTTCCTGTTGATGACAAATATAAGCTTTAAGGGAATGCACATATAGTTCAAGCAATATGCATTTTGTGTTTCTGTAAGTATATGCATTAGTATAAAATGACATTATTACAGCAATTATAGCAATTATAACTTTTATCCTTGCATTTTAGGACTGGTGTTTTTGCTGCACTCAGTTGAGGACTTTGGAAAAATGCTCAGTCTACAGACTCTTAAATTGATTTTTTTTCCTCTTAGTCAAAGGGCAGACAGCGACAATGTAAATTTTGTGTTATCCCACTAGAGGGCCATGGCAAGAGCTGAAAGCATCACTTCTTCCTTCTCCAGAGACACCACACAATGTGCTCGGGGACAGAGAGATGGACTTTCTGTTGTTTGGTTTACCTTTTCTTTTTTGGTTTTTTGTTTGTTTGTTTGTTTGTTTGTTTTCCCTTGAAGTGGCAGTCTCTCTTAAACACCCTGAAATGCTTTCATATTATTATGCTTTCACACAAGTTTTTCCAGCAGGCACAAAACATCTGTCATAGGTTTGTTACTTCAACAGCCTGATCTAAGCCAGTGGCCTGGTATGGAAGATTTTGTATCCTATTACTCAATCCTATAGCTGGTATACACAACTGCCTCATTTTTGCTGTATTAATACTATAAAAATTATTGTAGGAAAGAGAGTTGAACTCACGGATCATTAGACTTGGGGATGAGTGTGCCAAGCTCCTTGATTCGGTAATTAATATTATACCTTCTTCTTCTCTCAACTGTTGAAAAGAAGCAGTTACTATTTTTATGGTGAAATCTTTTAGGAGAAATTCAACATAAAACATTTCAATTAGTTAAAAACAAGTTAGTCAATATATAGCAAAAATCTTCCTCATGTAGAAGTCCCAACATGAGGTCCTACCTGTGTCTGACTTACTCTCAGGACAAACTCTATCATTAGTACAATCTGTATCTTACCTTAACTGTAGGTTTTTCCCTCATTTACAGTTAGATTTCTAGAAAATGAAATAGTCACACATGGTCTAAATGTGAGCTAACTTTTTTTTTTCTTGATGTTTATATATTCTTTCTCCATCATGCTCCCACACAGCAGAGATTTCAGCTTAGTGGAGTCTTACTAGTGACTTCAACAGGGATACAAGACTATTTATCCAGAAATTTATATTTTGGCAGAACTTCTGTTACAGATCACAAGGTAACAATTTCACTGTCCCTTATTTACAATCACCAGCATTAAAACCCACAGAGAGTACATAAATACAACCATATCTCCTCACTGAAACAGAGCAAGATTATGTCCCAAAACCACTTAATCTGTTTCCTTTGGTGATGGACAGCACAAAAGCATTTATGATGATTTTTTTAAAATGTAGAGAAAATGAAAAAAAAACCCCACCATGATTTAAACAATGAAATATATTTTCTGGATTTAAATTTATGCTTTTCCAAAGACAAGCAATGTAGGATATCTTAGTTCACTTCATAATTTAGTTAGAATAAAAAGGAGAAATAAACTTCTTAAAATTAGTACCCTGTCTGTGTGCTCTCAATTCACTTTACCAGCATTGTACTGGTATCCAGACTGGTGTGTATGATCCTACAGAAACTTTACATTTTTCTAGTGAATAGGTCCAGAGAACATCTCATTGCTTTGAGTAATTACTTGTATGTAATTCTGATAAAGTGTATTCAGTGAGAATGTAGTCCCTTAGGACACTGCTGGGTGTAGAAACCAGCAGTCTCTACTGGTGTTCTACTGGTGTGAGCTCACACTTTTGTCCACTGCCTCCACTCTAACTTAATCTAATCTCACTGAGTAAGCAAGATTCAGCTTTTCTCCATTACTAACACCACACTCAGCTCCTTCTCTTGTCCTTTGCATCTTGGAAGACCTTTCCTTGGGCTCAATATGCTAATGCTACTGTACTCTGTCTCACCAGCCCTGGCCAGCCTAGAACATGGGCAGAATGGATACATTCCCTATGTTTGGAGATGCTCACTTTAAGTCTAATGGCCTAATTTTAAGTATAAATACAAAAAGCTCAGTAGAGCTAAGTTACAAGTGTTCAGCCAAGGGCATCCTGGTGGGTCTTCCAAGGCTGACTTCAATCTTTTCATATGAGCATGTCACTTTCAGCCTCAGCCCAACCACCTGAATCACTTTTAGTCCTCTTCTTCCTGTATATAGAATGGTTTACTTCCTGACTGTGTCATCTCCTAGGTTTGTGCAGCAGTCAGTTATTTCCTCCCTTGCAGATTCAAGTTCTGGGAACAACCTGAGTGTTATTATTTACTTTGATGAAGTGCTCTACCTCGATGGGTTGTATTATCTTGTCCTACTTTCTATAGAAACAGGAATTTCACTTAACAAATTAAAGCATATCAGGGTTTTTGGTGATGATTCACATACTCAGAAGACAGGGTTATAATCTTCCTGAGTGTACTGCTTAGTGAATTCCTGCATGGCATTGGAATGAATGTGCTGGATCTTGTAGGAGAGCCCAGTGTACAAAAACACATAGAAACTGAAAAATTTAAAAGATGTATTTCAGTTGTGTTGGCAAAATAATGACATGGCAAACAAAATTGAAGAATGTGCTTTAACTATAATGTCCTATGGCATAATAGCTGTTGTTTAGTTAATATTCACACTGTGGAAAACTCTGTAAGATATTAATCAAAAAGTAGTCAACTAAGCATTAGCTATGAAAGGCAAATAAAAAAATTATCCTTACAAGCGAACACTTAACAAAATTCTTTTTTCCTTATATTTTTTCATTTTTTCCTGAAAAGGAACTTCCAGTGGTTGTGTCAATGAGTTAGGAGGGGAGATTTTTAAGCTTGGAAACATGTTGCAATAGAACTTTCCTGATGTATGTCTGTAACCTTTCCAGAGATATCCTGAGTTATCGGTAATATTTCAAGCATCAAATTATACATAAGCCAAATTAAAAAAAATTACTTTTCAAACTGCATGGACAGGATTATGAGATAACATTCTTTATTTGGAAGCAAAAAAAACCCCAAATTCAAAAACATTAAGTACATTTTTAAACTCTGTCTGTTGCATGAAGGGGTTCCACTTCATAAATCTAAATCCCTTTTCATGGTTCCATTCAATATACAGTCTTTCAAAATCAACTTTTTTCCTTTTCCAGTGCCTTTATTACTTCTTGTTATTAGAACATGCAAGAACATTTCTGTGAAATGTAGACCTTAATTCAACCTGAAAATTGAAAGTTTGTCTAATTCCAATCAACTTTCAAAAACTCATTTTTCAGACACTCACTAAGAAGCCTGATCCTCATAAAAGAGTAAATCACACTGATAAAGCCTTTATATGCAACACATTATTATGTCCAAGCCTTTAGATAGTAGAGCTATGTCCAGTGATCCTTTGAGCTCTGTAGTAAACACCTGGAGCCAAGCCAAAACAGATGCTGCCTGTCCACAGCAGTATCTTCACAGCCTTGAATTTGGTTGCCAGTGGTGAGGAAAGTTCTCAGACATTTCTTCTGTGATCAGCAAGGACCATGACAAGCCAAAGCAAACAATGGAGGCAATAGTAAGAGCTGGCATCCATAATGTATCTATGATGAGCCTCTCTTTCCCCTTGTAGCTCAAGATAACTCCTACCCACCCTCTTTCTTAGTGCAGCAAAACTCTCAATTTCTGCCCTAACAAGACAGACAGCAGCTGCACTGACATTGCAGAGATTATGTGCTAGCAACATGTCCAAAAATCTTCATGATCTGTCTGTAATCCACAAAAAAAATTACAAACAGATATAAGGATGTGGTCTGGAAATTCTAGGTAGCAGAAGATTGTCCACAGTGATTGCTAGCACATTGTGCCAATGGATGTATACTATCAGATATGCAGTTTCATGCAAGTGAAGCCAAATATCTCTCTTTGATTACTGGAATAGCCAGAGAAACAAGATAGAAGTAAGAGAATAAAGATGCAAATAGTGGCTATTAACTAATTAACAATTTAGGTTTAAATTCATAGAATCATAGAATATCTCAATTTGGAAGTGATTCATTAAGATCATTGAATTCAGCTCCCATATTATTTCTGTTGGAAGAGCTGGAAAGGAGAACTTGAAAATTGTAACTACTTTATTCAACACTTTCCAAAAAGAATCCTGAAGGCTTTTTGTTTCAAATCATGCTTTAGGGGGGAAAATTGTGTAATTTTATAGGCAATCTTCTTCCAGTAATGAAACTGATGTTGTTTTCTATTCTATATAAATTATAATGTTTTTTTATTTTTGTAATTCTAATATTTAGACACTGAACTATGAATTTCACTATGTTCTAAGACTGTTCCTCTAGAACCATCATGCCTGCCTTCTGTACATAGCTGCACTGTTGTCCATAAAGGAAACAGAAGTGTATCCCAGATGACAGGGCTATGGGGCTTGTATGGCACATTTAGAACACTGGTGAGTCTCACACAGTCCTGTACTGATCTCCTTTGGTGAAATACAATTTCAATAACTTTAAGAGCTTAGCAGCCACTTAGAAGTTTTCTGATATCCTATGTAAATTTTTTTCCTTCTCCATCACTCATAAAGAGATACAGCCTCTTGCTTTGGTGCTTCAGTAAGTAAGGTGCAAAGACTGGATTTTCACTGTTGTTTTTCTTATTACCTGCCTCCTTTCTTGCCTGCTTTGCACTGGAATTCTTAGAGAAAACATCAAGTAAAGTGTGCTACTGGGAAAAAATAATGGGAGGAGATTATATGGAAATAAATTAATTGCAATATGCAAAGTATTTTGAAAGACAAATGTTCAGAGACAGAAATTAATTTCAAGAAAGAAAGCTTAATGGTTGACTGTGTTTGCAGTCTGAGTTCAATTTGATTAGCCTGCTGAGATGCTGGTCTAAAAGAAAAACAGAGATGTGGTAGCTAATGTATAATGGTTTTGCATTCTCCATACATTCCATTTAATGAGATGGAAGATGAACATATACTTACTGAGATTGTGGTTATCCTTTTTTTGTCTCTCCTTTGCCATTGCTCTTGTATCTGCTTCTGACAGAAAGTAACATTTATTAAAATAGCCCTTAAGATGCAATTCCTGTACTTCATTCATTTTTTGAAAATGGGTTCTTGTCTCAAAGACCAGACTTCCAGTCCTTTTACTACATTAGTATTTTTATTACTAAAACAGATCATAGGCAAATCTTTATGCTACTAGTACTAAATTTTAAGCAAGTCTGGCAGGTAGCTTAACTTTTTTTTTATGGCACTTTTTTAAAATTTAAGAATGTAGAAATGCCATGGGGGGGTATTTTTTTCCAATTTCCTGTATTTTATATCAGGATAAAACTTACAGTACACTAAGCTGAATATGGATTTTCAATATCCCATAATGCAAGAGTTAATCAGATTTGTAAGATATTGAATAAACTCACTGTTTCTTCTGAGTGACATTAATAAACTGTACATGATTTTTAGCATTCTTTGGATTAATTGAATGTAACTTTTAAAGTTCTTAATCCACTAATATAGCTTTACCTTGAATAGCCTTATTGTAAAGTTTTAAAAGAACTATTTGTTCTACCCTGGAACAAATTTAATGGATGATAATTAATTTGTATTTTTGGTCAGGAGCCAACATGTGGAAGAATATACTTTTTTCTAAAATATTAAGGTTTTTTAGAAGCATCATGGTCATAAAAATGTGACAAACATGGTTTCTGAATTGCTAAAGAGAAGAACAGAAAGAAAACATTTCTCCTTGATCTTTGCTCTTTTCCTTAAATGAAACCACAAACTGAAAAATCTCAGGAATTTAATTATGGGTATCTTTTTCATGGGTAAGATCTATTCAAATTTTAAGACACACACCATCACTTATGCAGTTATGTACTAAAATCTCAGAGTTCTTTTACCTGTGAGCTCCCTTTTTACTGGTAGATTAGCTGGGCAAGAAGCATTTGTGAGACCCATATTAGCTGGTGCCATTCCCTGGTCACTGTTATATATATCCAAAATGCTGCTAGATAGCTTGAGGGGTAGGGAAGGAAAGAAGAATAAGGAGAAAAAAATTAAAATAAGTAAAAGACTTAAAAGATTTAAAAAAAAAATACATGCAAGGAGCAAATACCTTTGGATTTGAGTCTGGTTTTCTTTAGAAGGAATATATGTAGATCTACATAAAGGGAAGGTTTCCTGTTACACAATATTAACTAAAATTGAAAGCAAAGGGTAACTGTCTGCCATTTTTCTTCAGGTGCCATTTGTGTGGACTTTGGATCTACAGTGATGGCAAGATATGAGCCACAGTGTCTGTTTTTCAATTGCTTCTACTTTATATTTTCTAAATCCAGGGTTGCCATGACTGTGCTTCAAATATGCATTAGGTTGAAAGTCAGCTTTACCATGCTGATTTTAACCATACTCCCCAGTGTGATTTTTTAACCACAACTCTAAACTCTAAATTGGTACTTTATATGGTGCCTGGTCTAGCAATATAGAGATTCAGGGACCTAGTTCTATGTAATAGTTAAAATTAGAGTGTACAGAACATCAGACAATATGCTTTGAGGAAAGGAACTGTACTGTTGTCAGGATAGACCAGATAACCTAATGGTTTTAACATGTATAACATATAGCCATGAACACCAGTATCCTTATTCCCTTAAAAATATAATATTATTTAAATAAGCCCATAGAACGCACTCTAAGAAAAGTAAGGTTAAAGTACATGGATTCCCATTACTTGAAAAACTTTACATGTATGAAATAACTGTAAAATATGTAGAAGTTTACTGAAGAACAATTCAGGTTTTGCTCAGTTTCTGTGACCCTATGATTAACCTTTCACCATTGATCCTTTACAGTAAAAGACAAACTTTTTTGTTTGTTTTATCATGCATATAAAATTTGTGCTGTGATTTTTGGGGTTTTTTTGTGGCCAACGCTCAAGGACTCAGAAACTGCATTTGGGTTCACATGGCCAAGATAACAGAAAATAAATCCGAAAATAAATCCAAAAGTAAACAAAAGAAAAACACCAAAAACCCCAAAACAATTAAAAAGTGGGTGAAAAAATGTGGATACAACCACTGGCTTGAGACAGAAAAGCATGAAAGGAAATTAGGAGTTATTTAAGAAAATTGTTTTTCATATACAAAAAATGTGTTGTTACAAATTTGCCCATCACCTATGGATCCTGAAACAACTTGAAATTTTCCAGGCAGGTCAAGACAGCAACCATTGGTCTGCTGGGAACCAGCTATCTTCAGACTCATGTAATTTCTCTTTTGTAGAGACTGTGAGCTTCACCACAAGTTACTTTGAATGGAGACAATTTTCCCAATTACTTGCTCAGTGTGAAATTGTTCCATGGCAGTGCTTCCTATACTTTATGTTAAAACTGAAATTTTAAATTAGTTTTATTTCTAAATAATGATTTTATTAAATTAACTAATAACTTTACTAGATCATCTGATAATCTAGTTTGAGTTAAATTCTCCTAGTTCTATTACAGACAGTGAAATGAAACAATCAAAATTCCCATTGAACACATATAAATAATGTGCTCATTTTTAAACTAGAGCTTTATTACTTGGGAAAACTGTAAATTCTTGAATACCATTACAAGTCAGTTTTGAAAATCTGCTTATACGTTTGATCTCTCAATGAAAATACTTTTTAAAAGAATGTTTGGAATTCAGATGAGCATTACTCAGAACAAGCTATGTTTAATATGCAGGATTTTAATGCTAAGAGCATTCTCATGTTAAGTACCTTTGTTTCATTCGAGGGGTAAACTGACAAGAATTACAGAATTCACTGCAGCACTTTCTTTGTTCCAGTAGTAGGATAACTACACAAAAAGAGTGAGCTCATATTAGCTCTAGTCATATTTAATGACTTCCTACATTCATGTAAATTAATTTGGTTTATTGAAATTATCTGAAAACACAATGACATAAAAAATTGAGATTCATTGTAACTCCTACACTTCTACACATCCAGGTTCCAGTGGACTTTGGCAAGGCTGTTCTACGATTTAGGCTACTGTTTTTGTAAAATGCTAAGAAATAGTAACCACTGAAAATAATATAATCAAATAAATAATCTAACAAATGAGAAATACATACTTGTCATTCTTTACATATTTCACACAGCTATGTACATAAGTTCAGTATTTTGCATGAAACTGGTGGCTGTCTTCAAATTAGTAGATTATCAATGCCGTTAATGAAAAAAACAGGCTTGAAAAAACCACAGTTTGACACAAACATGAGATACTTAATTGATTACTTCTAATATTCAAACATCAATTCACATTAATCGCTGGAAGATGGTTAAATTTCTATAGCCTATTCAAAAAGGTATGAATTTAAATGACAATGTCCAAATCCAAGAGGAAAGTTCATGAGTGGCCAATTCAGCTGGCAAGGAAAAAATACCAACACACCTCAAAGTTCAAAATTGTGGGATGGTTCAAAAGAGCATGAGTAAATTCACCTTAAAAGCACAGGTAGACATTTCAGCTGAATTCAATTACACAGCTGGTGAAGGCAATTCCATATAACTGCTGAACAGCTGTGATGCTGTGCCTGATGCACCCCAGGACAGGGTTGGCCCTCCTGGCTGCCAGGGCACTGCTGAGTCAAACTCAGCTTGCCATCAACCAGGACCTCCAGGTCCCTCTCTCTGGCACTTCTTTCCAGCATCTCATTCCTCTGTACATACACTCAGGGTTGCCCCATCCCAGGTGCAGAATCCAAGACTTTGTTAAATTTCATTCAGTGACTGTCCAGCCCTCTAATTTGTCTAATTCTCTTTGCACAGCATCTCTGGAAAATGTCCCATATCATCTTTGTTTCATGCAGATGCTCTCTAGCATTCTTCCCCTTGTCATTTCACAATTTTTATCAGCCATTAGGAAAACAGAATCACCACTCAGCATGGAGATGATGAAAATGAAGCCCAAACTCAAGTAATTCAACTATTGATGACTACAGTCTATCATCTCACTAATTAGAAGGATTCACATAAGCGTTACTCCAGAAGGGATGGGCAGGGAAGAAGAGACAGTGGGGTAACTCTGTATTTTAGGAAGTGTTTTGATTAATGATGCGGATGATAAGGTTGAATGTTTATGGGTAAGAATCAGGGGGTAGGCTAGCAAGGCAGATTTCCTCTTTGGAGTTTGTTATAGACAACCCAACCAGGATGAAGAGTCAGCTGAAATATTCTGTAAGCAGCTGAGAGCAGCCTTGTGTTTGCTGGCCCTTGTTCCTGAGGGGGACTTCAACTTACCAGATGTTGTCTGGAAGTACACCAGCCTAGAGGAAACAGTGCAGAAGATCCCTGGAGTGTGTAACAGGTAACTTCCTGACAGCTGGTGAGCAAACCAACTGGGAGAGGTGACCAGTGGATCTGCTGTTTGTGAACAGACAAGCACTTGTACAGATGTGACACTTGGAAGCCACCTTGGGCACAAGTGATCATGAAACAATAAAGTTTTTGAGTCTTGGGGAAGTAAGGGGAGGGGTCAGCAAGACTTGGATTTTCAGAGGCCAGACTTTGGCCTGTTTAGGAGACTGGTTGAGAGACTCCCTTGGGAGGCAGTCCTGAAGGGGAAAGGAGTCCAGGAAGGCTGGACCAGGAAGGAAATGCTAAAGGTGCTGGAGCAAGACATCTTCGTGTGTGAAAAAACGAGCCAATGAAGAAGACTGGCCTGGCTAAACAGACAGCTTTTGCTGGAACTGAGGGAAAAAAGCATAGTGGGGGAAGAGGCAGGCAACTCAAGAGGACAGCAATGATATTGTGAGGATATGCAGGGAAAAATTAGAAGGCCCAAAACCTAATTAGAAATTAATCTGACCACTGCTGTAAAAGACAATGAAAAATGTTTCTATAAACAAAAGTAAGGAGAATCTCCCTTTTTGTACTGGATGTGGGAGAAAACACAGCAACAAAGGATGAGGAAAAGGCTGAAGTACTCAATGCCTTCTTTGCCTCAGTCTTTAAGAGTAGTGCTACTTGTTCCTTGGGTACCCAGCCACCTGACCTGGGAGACAGAGCAGAATGAAGACCCACAATCCAAGGGAAATGGTCAGTGACCTGCTATACCACTTGGGCACACACAGGTTCGTGAGGCCCGACAGGAGGCACCTGAGGGCCCTGAGGGAGCTGGCAGAACCCACTGATCCATCTTTAGTCATTTAGCAGGAGTCCTGACTGACTGAGGAGGTCACAGTTACTGGAGCAAATGCAACACCCATCTACAAAGTGGGCCAGAAGGAGGATGGAGGAACTACAGGCCTGTCATCTTGACCCAGGTGACAGGAAATGCTATGGAAAGTTAGTATTTGTCTCTTTCTTCTGTGAATTTAGTAGAAATCTCAATGAAATTGTGATGGCCACCATGACAGATAAGTGGCTTTGTGGATAGTGGCACTGGTGGTCTCCCTTTGACACACTGTCCTCATTCACAGTTAGCACAAAAAATCTGCCATGAATTAGTGTGCGAGGAATAATTCTTGGCCAGGATGCAGGACCAGGAGAAAAAATAGAGTGTGATTAATGTGACCTGTCCAAATTAACTGAATGATCTCTGTCTCTTACTCCTGACTGTGAAGAAAATTTGGGATGAATGTTGCAGGCCTCCTATGTGCACCTTCTCAGGAAACCTCACTGGGCTCCTGATGTGAAAATTTCCAAATAAACTCTTACTTTAAAAATCACATAAGAGAGACTTCCTTTAAAATTAATAGTTTTTCTGATTACCAGAGACTTTTATAAAATACAATCAAAAAATGTGTCAAAGTATTTTGTTGAAACTCTCTACCTGAATTTGCTCTGCATTGATATAAAGGATAGAAAATTCCAAGGAATTTCTTTGCTAATGTTACTGAACACTGAGAGCAATCTTATAGTAGAAATTGGCCAATTTTGATACAACATGAGGAAACATACTTTTTGTGTGACAAAGCAGGAAGTTCTTTTAGAAATGTAGACATCTGTAAGCAACTAATTTTCAAATTATAAAATCAAAATATATAGCACAATATATTACAGAAATGGTGAGTCAAAATACATGTTGCTGTTTGCATGTACCAAAACTCCATAAACTGTAATATAATTTATTGCTTATAGTGTCATTTAAGCAGGGAAAGTTTTTGCAGTACTGAAGCTTCAAATAGCTTTTCCAGGCCTACATTAAAATATATATGTGTGTATACACATAATTTTACAAAAATTCAACATGATGTTACTAAAGGTACAAATCACTTAAAATGGCACAATTATACAATATGTGTACAATGCTGATCTTAAAATTCTATAACACTCTGAAACTTGATGAATCCTAAAACTATTTAAAAGTCCAGCTATTTCACCATATCAAAAGCATGCTCTTGTTTTCAGCTTAGATGTGGAAACATAGACATCTGGGTATGAAAATTGCTAGGTACCAGCAAATCATTTATCTTGCAGGTGTCATATTGGTTCACACCTGTGTTGTTCTGAGAAATCCTTGTAAGTCACATATTTTCCAAACCTTGCATTCATGATACTTATGTATAGGTATCTAGGAATTTAGATGCAAGCTGCTCATAAGGAATGAGAACAGAAATATTTAAAATAGCAAAATATAATATGTCATCTTTCCCACTTCTGAAATACAGCCAGATTTGGACAAAATATCAACAACTTTTAGCACAGCAAATGGTTAACTGGGAATAACCAGTGACAGTGTAGTACAGGAAGAGAATAATACAATTTCTAATTAAAACTGTAAGGAGCATTAAAGAAAGCAGACTGTAATTAACGAAGTTAGCATTTGGCAAGGACACTGGGGTTAACATTCTTCCTTTTGTATAAAGTGTCATGGGATCTTCAATGCCTGTGTGCAAAGACTGGAACAGGAGAATTTCCATTCATTGGTCTCAGTCCTGAAAGATACTCAACTTTGAAGCTTAGACCAATTATAAAAGCAAACTTCAGCTGGACTACCTGAGTGAATACACCTCACAGGCTCCTGTGACCTTGTGCTTGCTGACAGTGTCCAAGTGAAGTACTGTGGAGGGATCATCGAGGGAAGATTGTTTTGTTCAGTACTTGGGTCTGAACTGCTGTGCAGGCTGGATTGTGTAGCAAATACTAAGGGTTTATTAACAGCACGGATGACTAGCAATGGATCACAAAGCTGTGATCACAATTTGCAGTCTCTAATACCAAGTTTGGGGGATTTATAAGGGAAAACATTATATGAAAGACATTGCCTTAGGAAAGGATATTATTTGGTATTCCAAATCTTATAGCATGATACCTGTTGGTAAATATCATGTAATTTTAAAGAAGACTTAAACCAATAGCATTTCCATATTTCCAAGAGAAGGATTCTGAATGCAGTAATAAAATGTATAAATACAGGTTGTCTGTGCCTATTCACTTGTAGTCCCTAAAAATGTCTGTCACAACAGTGCTCGCTTGCATGATCACATATTATTTAAGTATTTTTCCATTTTGGCTAATCTTTGCATGATGTGTTTGCCTTACAGTAACATTCAAGTTTTTAATGTTTTTCATGGTTGTATCACAGTGTTGCACAGCTAGAAAATAACAGCCCAACCCTTTTCCAAAGTCAGCTAGAGTTTTCCTAATTTAAGAATTCTGCCGAAAATGGTAATTCCCAGTCTGGAGTAGAAAGAATTTCCTGGACATTGAGTTCATTTAACCTACCATTACATAATCTAGTTCATGAGCCAATAATCCTCTGTCTAAAATCAATTAGGTTTCACATCCCCAATATTTTTATTTGGAGTATGTTAAAAAAGTTGAAGGATTGCAAGTTATTGTCAAAAAGCTTGTATTTTATTTCCATTTGTTGACAAATTTTATTTTGTTTTGTGTTCCTTTAATGCATATGCCATTGTTTAGCATCTCCAGGTGACTACTGGGAGTGAACACAGCTCCCTTAAGACTTTGCTTTGCTAAGTTGGACAGGCCATGATTCTTTAGTCAGACTTCCTATGCAATGATATGTTCTAACAAGACTGTCTCTGTGCTTTTCCTGCTTTGAATTAGTTTTTCTGAAGGGTGGACACCTTTTTTTGCCCATAGCATTCAAGGAGTTTTGTGCCCAGTGAATCTCACACTGGACATTTCCTCATGTCTCTTGGAAATCAGTCTCATGATGGATACTAAGATGATATTTATTGCCTTTACACAGTCCCATCATTTTGATGGCTTATAGTTATCCTCTGAACAACTAATGTAACCAGATCTTTTTCTGTCATCTCCAGTTAATGAGTTCTCAGCTTACCATGGACATTCCTGTTATTAGTATTTAAATGAATGACCTTCCACTCAGTACTATTACATTCCTTCCATTTAGACCATTTTGTCATCACAGTCATATAATTCTTCCTCTATTATATCCTCATCCCTCTTTGTATTTGCAAAATTTTTTACTTTTGCTACCTCAGTAAATTTCATCAGCATAAATATATTTTTTGTACCAAGATCACTAATGAAAATATTAAGTAAACTGAGGTCAAGGATTGGTTATTGGTGCACTTCATTAATATCTTTTTATTTTAAATAAAAAAGCTTTATTGTCTCTTTAGCTGTAGTTGAACCTGTACTGCTTTTTACTAAAATGTGCTCGTACACAAAGTTGTCAACAGCAAACCTTGGATATACAGGACTAGCTAAAAAAAAGATTAATTCCCGTAGGAAACAGCTCTCCATATACCCAAAAGATGTCAGTACTCAAGGATGATGGAGGGTGTGTATATCTTTAAAAAGCAGACACCTGACATGTTCTAGTTGTCTAAAATGGCTGAAACCTAGGATATCAAGAGCTCTTTGTCAAAGGTATCTGGACTGTCCTGACAGGTCAAAACAGTTCCTCAGGTAGCTGCTATCCCTTGAGGAACCTGCAACAGACAACAGGATCGACTGTGCTGTTATCCAGCTACCATTTCTCCCAGGGGATTACTTCCTCACAGTCACACTGACAAGCCCAGGTGTGATTAGAAAGGTCAAGATGTCCCAGAGAAGACAGAGGTCAGGACCAGACTGGCTCTACCACACATCTTCATTCTGCATGGATCAGAAGTGCTCGTGAAAGAGGCAAGTGGGAAGCAAGTTGCAGGAATTGTCCTGCTAGCAGAAACTTCCTTTGCTACCCTTTTGTCTGGATTAATAACTACAAACAACCCACCAAGTGTGCCTGTTTCCTGCAGTAACAATGTATGGTGTGTTTCCCCAGCAGCTGCTGTGCCATGCAGACCACTCTGAGAATGATTGACCCTGTTGCACACGGTCAGACTGCCTGCACTGCAACTGCAGACTCGGCAAAATTAACAGGGAGCCACAACACCTGCAGCTTTCCTGGTCACAAGAAGAGAGGCTATGCAGCTGCCTAACCTGAAAGGCTGAGTGCTGTATCTGCAAGAGAAAATTGGTTTTGGTTCATGGTAAAAGTTGGTACTTGCTCAGACTGCATCTAAAACAAAGGATTAATGCAATATTTTATCACTTCCCACCCCTAAATATATCCCACTTAAATCATGTTTTCACTAGCTTAATGAATAGCAACACTTCAACAAACAGTTTTGTAAAATGAGGCTATTTCTCCTTATTAGCCAAAAATATTTCAGCACCCATCTATTTCAATGTGCTTCTTGCTTATTCATCTTAATTACTGAAAAAAATACCCCCGCCAAAAAAAAAAAAAAAAAAAAAAGAAAGAAGTAGGAATTTTGCAAAATGTTTACATTATTATCCCATATATGCATCACAAATACAAAAATCTCAATCTGAAATTGCGCCCACAGTTCATTTTACATATCTTGTAAAAGTTTCTGTTTGTGTTACTGGGGTACTAAACATAAAAACACAGTTAATTGCTTGTCATGCCTTTACAATTTATTCATGACATATAAACAGAACTTTTTTCCAATCTCTTAAATTCACAGATTGACATCAAAATGTGCACGGAATTCTGCCAAATAGTGAGTTGATCAATAAATGTATATCAACACATATCAACAAATCCATTTTCTAAATAACAATACCTGGTATAATGGGTGTTTGCAGGTTTTGACAAGGGAAAACTGGGGCAGCTCTTGTATCTTCAATGTGTGTTTTAATAAATTGTGACTTTTCATCTTTTCAAATTTATTGCAGACAGGGTGCATAATCTTGTCAATACAAATACTTGTGCTTGAAAGACTAGGGTTCAGCTTTCTTTTTCAATTGCTGTGCTGCTTGAAGAAAGTTAAACATAAGCTGTGTTATCCTTTTTATTTGTAAGGATGTGTTTGCACTATCAATTGCCAAAGAAGTTGTATTATATTATTTTAAGAATCTAGAAGACCCCATTTACAGGTAAATTTTCTTGGTCCTTTTGTAACTGCAATACCAAATACTTATATTTGAGTACATATGGTCTTTAGCAATAACAATTCAAAAATGTTCCAGTATCTCTTTTTATTATTTAAAGAGACTAGCAGAAAATACTCTCCTTCTCAGATTTGTTTTCATCTGAACAAATTATATCTCCTTCTATATTTATCTTTAACGTGCTTCATAATTACACAATCCTCACCCAGGGACTTAATGTTCAGATATATCAGATAATATATATTATGCATGAAAACTGGTTCATTTTTTATCTTCCAATAATGATCATCAAGATGGTTCATTATTCATCAGAGAAAAATGAACTCTCTTCACATTCCAGTCATAGTACATTTCTGCCCTGATCATATACGTAGAAGTCCATTGTCTAGATAAATGTCTGATCAAATATGACTAAGTAAATGAATTTTCTGGAGAATAAACCCTTTGCAAGACTTGCATGCTCTTTCAATTACCACCTTTTAAGTGTATGTTTTTAGCTCTTTTTGTCTTTTCTGGTCACAAAATTAACAGACAGTCCAGAAGTAAAGTGATGTTCCGGTAATGTCATCATCCAACTTGCAGCTGGAAATCAAGTCATGAGAGTACTTCCCACTAACCCCCAGGTTCTGAAAACTAAAGATGGCAATTAAATGGCAAATGTTTGCTATTTTACTATTATTTCACAAGAAACACCAGCTAATGTACTAATTCCTGGTTCCACCTTACTTCAATTTTGTTGGATACAGCATGTAAATACATACATCAAATAATTCAAATTCTTCCTCTAAAAACAATTAATAAATGTCAGCACAAAAAAAGTGGAAAAATTGAGGCTGAGAAGTGAAAAACACATTTATTTATATCATATACTCTATATACTATGTTTTATGTTATGTCCTCTGAGATGTCATCTAACACCTAAGTCTCTGAACACATTACAGTAAGACTTCTGTGTTCTAGTGGATTCACATGGGTGTACCATGCAGAACTTAATTTTTCATTGAAAATCCTTTCTGTAGTGTTTGGTTTCAGATAAATTCACAAATGCATATGTAAATATAAATATGTATAAATTTAAATATAGTGTAAATAGCTACTACATAAACTACTTTACACATATATTAAAGGTCATTGAAGGCCTAGGCTGATGGAAAAGGAAGTGCTCAGATAATCAGTTGTACTTTCAGAAATTTATTTATCAAAATGGACTTCAAGAAATCTTTGTTTTCCACAAGCTAGTTTTGTCTTGCAGTAAAAACTTTGACTGCTCCTGGAGAACAAAGCAGCCACTGTTGTTGTCTGTGAACTCACAAGTCTTTTATTCAACCTATGTAAATGCCATTGTCAGAAATTCATAAAGTTTCTCTCCAGAAGGCATCATAACCTGTATGCTGCAGACATCAGTGAGCGTAATATTATCTTCTTTATGGCCTGTCATGTCCTAAGGACTTCAAGTCTTGCATTGCTGAATACAGACAGCAACACAAGATGCAGCAGAGGCTTTGGGATAACAAAAAAAAATCTTCTTGGTGGCCCCAAATAGCAGGAATTTGCTGGCAGATCCTGCTGCACAGGGGCTTGGAATTAATAAGGAATGAATATTGGGAGAATTAGAAACTTGTTTTAACTATCCTTTTCTCTTACTACTGTTAAACAAATGTTAAGATCCGAGATAAAGACCATGTTTGTAAAAGGTACTTGCATACAAACAACTGTATATTTTTGAGTAATACTTTCATTTCTGTCTATTTACCTTTTAGAAAGAGAAAAATAGAGAGGACAAAAGAAATTTTCCCTTAGTTTCAAAGTTATGGTAACTTCAGTTGCATGAAGATTGAGTCTTTTGACTCCCTTTAGCCAGAGTGTTCTACCCCCAAACCAGAGAAGCTTTAATAGACATTGGTTTGTTAGCATGCTAGAGACAGAGCTGAACTTTTTGGTCATTTTGCACAGTTTCTGAATGCTGCAGGTATGTAAAAGTAGACCACAGTTCTTCTCCTGACCCAAAGTAATGCATGTTCTGTTCTACGAACACCTTTTCTACAGCATGAGGAAAACTGTGCAGGCAAGAGGGCTCTACACTGCCCATTTCCACCTAAAACTACTAAATTGTGTAAAATACCAAAAGCAAGCCTTCATCTGGCATTCATATGACATTCAAAACAGTAGTGGCAGTGATAACAAAAGTTACTCCCAGCTGCAGGAAACAGGTCTCAGGAGTTCTGAATCTGTGCTTTTCATATATAGGTTTTTTTGCAACTGAAGCAACTGAAAGACACAATTTCCTACCTAACACTTTTATAGTATTGAAGGAAGAGAAAGAAAATATTTGCTCACCAGTTTTATTTTTGAGGCATCTATTATTTCCTCAATAGCTACTGACTGTTCCTTCTCCTTCATTTTTCTTTTTTGTTAAACTTGCAAATGATACCAGAGACTGCTAGACAGAAGTTTATATACTAAGGTGAACTTTGATTCTTCCTTGGACTTTAAGACTAATCTAGTGTAGAATGTGATTGACAAAGCATTTTCATTGATGTTATGCAGCCTTTCTAAGTTAGCCAACCTAAGCAAATGAGGTTGTTAATGTTTACTCTGGCCCTTTCTCCAAAATGGTTTTGAACTTTAGCAGATGTTATCAACTTATAAGTGTTGCCAAATTACATCAGTATTCACTAAATAAAAAATACTCATGATTATGCAGCAGGGGGCTGCCTAGATCAGCAATGCTAAATGCACCTCTAATGGAAAGCTGGGTTTACTTCACGGCTGAATAATTGCAGCACTTATTGAATAAAGTACTTTGGAGCATACCAAAGTTTCTTCCTTCTGTATGATTTCTGAGAATGGGACAGACAGAAGCTTTTGCAATCCATCCAGATGGTCACCATCAATATTTAACAAATAATTAATACAAATACAAATTATTAGCGTCGTGATGAGAAACTGTGACCTCAAAGACCTTGTAATAGCAGTAAGATTTTGCAGACAGAGTGAACTATGCTTTTACTAATATACAGTTTCTCCCTAAAATCAAATCCGGATTTAACAGATTTAATCAGAACTTTATGCTAGCTATAGTTAATAGAATCATAAAAATTAAAGAAGGAAAACATCAATCTGTCCTGATCTAACTTCTACTCCATACCTGTACAACACAAGATTTTTTTCCAAATGCCAAAGGAACAAAACAAATACAAGCAAGCCATGCAGCAACTGAGGATTTTCCCCACAAGCTCTTTTCCTGCAAGAGTGGCAGAAGTGAAGCAATCCCACTGACTTGACTCCCAAGCAGACTGGAAATAGACAGTAGCTCCCAATCTTGGTAAAATAGTGAACTATGAGAGTATGAAATGAAGTCCTGAAAGTGGAGCAGTGAAGCCTCAGAAGATCCCTGAAGAGGTGACCATTGCAAGGCATCACCTGTAGTATATCACCTAGAGTATTGCCACCTCTCCCCTGCCCAGCTGTTTCCCCAGCTCACAGCTGGCACAGCCCCTGGCTTCCAGCATGCCCAGGTGCTTTAGCTTCTCCTCTCTGGTAGTGGTTTAATTTTTTTTTCTCAACACTCGTGCTGCTACGGTCATTCAAGGGGATAGTTAAATAAAAAAAAAACCTAAATATTACAAATAAATCATAGTTTCATAGAATCATAGAATGTTAATGGGTTGGTATGGACCTTAAAGATCATCTAGTCCCAGCCCTTCCTGCCATGGGCAGGGACACCTCCCACCAAACCAGGTTGCTTGAGGCCTTAACACTGCTGGGTTTGGGCATTCACAACTTCCCTGGCAACCTGTTCCAGTGTCTCACCACTCTCACAGTAAATAATTTCTTCCTACATCAACATGGAAAAATTTTTTGCTTGGCTTTTTTTGGTAGTGGACATAGAAAAAAAAAAACAATTAAAAGATTTTCCATGAAGAAGCTTTCAATTTTTTTCCAAGCAATCTGAAAGCTACTGCTCCTTTTAGTTTAGACATTCAGTGTTGACTACTCCAGCAACATGGAGCTGAACTGATTCAACAAACCACAGCTGGGCCTCTCCTGGTAACTTTCTGAAATCCAATTTCATGGTAGTGCTCTGCCTGAAGCATTGTTCTGCAGCTACTTCTTAGCTCTCAGTGCTGTCCGTCTGCTACAGACCCTCTCTCCCCAGGCTTCTTCAAAAATAGTGCTGAAAGCTCATGTCTTCTTGTGCACCAGAAAAAAAGACAACTTAGAATCCTTGAAAATGTTGACAAGATTAAATTATTTTTCTCGCTGGTCCCACCCAGGCCTGCACAAGAGAGGCCTGTGCCATTGCAGAGCATTAACTTCCTCTCACCTCATTCTCATTCCAAGCCAGTCAATCTCCTAATGCTTTTGACATAAGTTTTAGTGGACTGCATGTCAGGTAGAGAGCATTGTCTCAATTCTACAGTTTGGACTTATTTGGACTGCAACAGTTATTTCTGAATGAAAGTACTGGTAAATTGCCAATCTCCACTGTGACTGCTAGATTATTGGGTTTACTGGTGAGTCCTAGGGCTCTATATGTATATTATCAAAACAAAACAACATTTATTACAAAGAAGATCACATCATAAGATTACATGCTGTTAAATCACACCCTGAAAAGCACAGAGATCCTATTTTTAACTGCTCTTTCCTCTCTTCACTGTGACTAATGCTGTCCACATCTGCTTTAATATTTTTCTTAAATTTCTCTCTTTGGTGATATTAAAAGCAAAGTACAGCAGAGCTTTCTACTACCTGCCCTAAACTATTAATGATGGTGTAATATATGCTTTGTATTAGGAGACCTAAACATCTAAACTTCCTATGTTCTGAACATTTGGAAGTACTGATATACCTTAAATTCACTACAGAATGTTAAATAGACTGTAAGGATTTTGAATAAGAATGAACTTCTGATAAAAATGAAAAGTATTTACTTTTCAGATGTCTGTCACTATATCTGCCCTACATGAGAGTAATTCACTTCTAAAACTCACGTATTATTTGTTTCATTTTTTTAATGATTCTTATACAGCCAGGAACAAACCTGTTGCTCCTAGTATGACGCTTTGAGAAAAAAATATTTTCTTATAAAAATAAATACTCTGCTGTCTGTTACTAAAAGCTTCATAAAACTAAATTTTTACAACGAGGAAAAATAAATTTAGAATGGTGTCATCTTCAAGGGTCTTTTTTTTATTAAATCTTATTTTCTCCATAATGAACAATCAATTGTCATTAAATGATAGTTTATAAGAATAGTTATGCCTTTATTTCAGTTAGGCTTTATGAACAAATATGTAATTTGGTTTACAAATTCTTTCAGAAGAATCAAGACTACCTGCATGTAGGGAGGACCTAGTCTTTCATTTTAACTGAACTTCTAAAAAAATGTTATAAAAAGTAGGTTTCTGTCATTAGGGTACTCTGAAGAGCAGTAGAAATACAGCCAGAAAATTCCCTAGTTTGAGCAGTTCTTAAGTGACCACCCAAAACCAGACAGTTTCATGAAATTATAAATTTGGATCCAAACACAATAAAAGCCAGATAATCCACTCCTCAGAAACTGTAATTATTTTAATGAGAGATGGAGGAATGTTCTTATGTTCACTTCTCTGGTTCCACTAATACATAACTGTAATTCATTAATTCAGGGTCAGACAATGAGTCTTTGAGCAATTATTCACATGAGTAGTCTCACAGAATTCAATGTCTTCATTTAATGTGCCATTAAAATGGTACATGGGTGCATTTAACCAAAGCAAACATTAGTTCACTGCAACACACAACAGGTTGCACCATAAAAAGTGGAAAGATTACTCAGCCACTATCCATTGAGAATACTGAGACAGGAAAATGTCATCATGAATTGTTTTTTTTCAAGAAAAGATTTCACTGAAAAAACACCTGAGCCTTTTACCAGATTCTGAAAACCAAGTCGGTCCATTTCAGAATCTCAGCAACTACTCTGCACAGTTTGCAAAGTCAAGACAATCCCAAGCATGGAAAGTCTAAGAAGAAATTCTAAAAATACTTAGGCATTATGCTGGAGAATTTTAAAGAGAAAGCCAATGCAAAATCAACCAGATAGAGTGGCAACTCAGTCTCACCTGCAATCTCACTTACTCTGTGTTTGTGTCAGCCACCACAGCACTGCACCTTGTGCAGGTGTCAGAGCTACCATGGGTCCTTGCTGAAGTGCAGGACAAACCCAGCACATCTTTTCAGGGAAATTAGATGTTCTCTCATTCTTGATCATGCCTTCTAATCTAATACTCTTATAATACATACATGCTTGGCTCAGATAAAGAAATTTTATTATGTTTAATGTAATAATGAAAAACTGGATATATAAAAAAAATATTTTCTACCTCCTTCTCTATCTTTCTCTATTGCACAGCTTATGACCAAAATTTTGCTGACTGATTTAGGATGTTGCCTGAAAGATGACATAAAACCAAATGATGTGAGTTAAATGCCTGAGATCATCTCCACATGCCTAATTCTTTTGTACATTTTTTAAGTACTCAATGCTAAAAGTGAAGACAAGAAGCAGAGACACTGCTCAATTTCCTCACACCAATGCAGTTTGCATGCCTTGTTGAAGGCAGGCTTTATTTTGCCATAGGATTGAACAGAGAGATTTGGAAACACATGCTACTCCCTGGCTTACCTAGCAGCCTGCTGATTTCCTCAGCACAAATGAAAATCCAAATACTATTACTTGTCCCAGAGGCATTTCAAGAGTCCCAAATCTTTGCAAGTACAATACCATCAAGGTCTAAAAGACATTGCATATTTCCTTCCTCATCAAGAGTAGGGTATTCAATAAGTTTTAGAGACAGATGTCCTTCAAGGCTGAAGATAAAGGCTAATGAACCTGGAATTAGCATAGATTAACATCATCCAGTTTTAAAAGGTTTTGAGGGAGTATGACTTCAACCCAAAACCTAGAATTCATGCCTCTCATCACCATCCCACACTATCATACCTGAAATTATCCTCCCCTGCCTCACATTAATTTGAGCCAAAATATTAATTCACTCCCCAGGGACCATTTCTTTGCTATTTTCTGTTCTGAGAGATGCGTGAATCAGTCCAGCCGCATTAGTTCTGTAGTTGGCATGCAAATATCAGGTGTTCATGAAAATTTTAATTGGCATTGATGCTAGACTGTATAGGGAGCAACATAGAAGAGAAGAGGTCTTGTCTCCTAAGGTATTTTTGGAGCCAGGGAAGTTCTGTAAGTCAGAAAAAGATGTTCCTCCAGAGGGCGATAAAGATCAAGCACTTGATTATTCTGAAGTAAACTTGGTAGATTGTCAAAGCCTGTGAAAATCCTCCTGCCTTCATCAGGGTGAAGTTCCCCTTTATCGGTGTACAGTTTAAAGCCCTGAGGACAAACAGTTCTGGACATTAGCTAGGGTAGAGAGGACAACATACATCCTTCTGTAAAGTGCATTGCAGTTATTAATGTGTATTACTTTCATAAATAATAACACTCTATGTGTTGTTGTGTCCAGAAATTCTCTATCCTTCCTCTTCAAATATGTAACATATAGGGAAATATAAATAGCCCTTGTTAGTCCACTCACATTTATTCACAAAGAGGCATCATAAAACTGAAGTTTGTTACATTAATTCTTGTGAAAAAGTCACATTCCTCTTATTTGTCCCTGAAATTATTCAACTAAATGCAACTTTTCTGTATGAAAATCCAGAACTAGAGTCTTGCTTCAGGATAAGACACTGGAGAAACCACTGTACCACAGAAACTATTACCTGGGGAAGTTTTGGCTTTTTTTTTAGTTGAGGTAGAAGAATATTTAAGCCAGGCTTTAAAAGGCCTTCTAGGGTCCAGAGACTTTTTATCCTTATTATTTTTAGCACTGCACAGATTAGTAACTCCAATGGGTTATACACCAGATACTTTGCTGAGCTAGAACCCCAAATGATATTCAGACCACTTAAAACAATTGTGTCTCACCACACTGCTCCCCTTTTCTATAACAGTTATTGATAAAAATGCAATCAACTGAAGAGAAAGGAGAACAGTCCACTCATACTATTGCTTAGGCACTGAACTGTGATGTGCTTGAGTCACTAAAAGAAGTTTTTTAGTATAAAAAGCAAGATGAAATTCAACAAAATACTTACAGTTCTTTGCATTAGTAAAGGAGTTTCAGAACAACCTATCCCTTCATCATTAAAATTTGATTCCATATTGATTATGTCTTCAATAACTTCTTCCATCTGATAAAATAATATTTTAAGACAAATCACTACAAATAATAATGGGAAAAAAAGTTGTATTTAAAATACAGAAGAATTAACCTTGAATATCTATTACAGCAATAAAACTGAATTTCAGAAGTTTATATCTTAAAATTCAAGCAATTCAAACACTTCTATACAATATTCACATTTTTTACTTCTTGTGAAAACAGTTGTGGTTTAGCAAAATGCAATCTTTCTCTTAAACAGCAGCCCACAGCCCTATTTTAACCCCTTATTGCAGCACCATGGTGAGGTGACAGGAATGCATTGTTAAACTGTAACTGTGACCTGTCATCTTGATCAAATGTGTCATATCCACAGTGCATTGCTGCATTGGTGCAGGAAGACTGAAAGGAACCTGTGGTTCTGCAACTGTATGAGACACTCAAGGTTTGGTGTTACATGCTGCTCTCTTTGGCAGGTAGAGGGTTTTTTTGTTTAGCAGTACACTGGATACTTTTCCAGACAGCTTATGGTCTCACTTTTGATATAATCTGAGCCAAAAAATATTGAGGCAGATGGAATAGCTCAATGATTACTTGGGATGAAAGGGATGAAACAATGAATACTTTGAAAGCCTATAGAGATAGATAGATGATAGATAGATAGATAGATAGATAGATAGATATACAGATATATAGATAAATTTGGACAAAGTACAACATGAGTTTTCAATGATAATTATGGTCTGGTTCCATTCACAATATAATTTTGGGGGAGATCTCATGGTAAGCATGTCACTTTTAACTCTAGTCTCTGCAGCTCTTGGGAGCTGAAGGAATTGTAGATGCTCCTGTGCAATGAAAGTATCACATAGACATGGGACCTTTCAGCACAGCCTTTTAGGACACATGGCCCAGCACAGCTCATACATGCATTCCTCTCCCTTACTCAAATCAGAGAAGTACTGTGCCAGGAGTTGTGCCCAGACTTATCTAGGAAAGCACCATCAGGGCCAAAAGGATACCAAGAAATGCTGGCAATTAAACAATGTGAAGGAGTGAAGTTTGCTGCATCAACCTGGGTGTTGGCTCTATATTATTTACTAGTGTAACTATAGCCACAAGGCACACCCACATTGAGAAACTACACTGGGACAGTCATCCCCCTGCGTCTGAGATGAGATTATTCAAATCATTGCAAAGCTGCCAGGATCTTGCCAGTACCAGCTATCACCCTCCCAGTTTTCACCAGGTGCTCCCTTGCTCCCCAGGACAGAGCGTGGTACAAGGGCAGGCTCCTGATCAGACCCAAAATACCTGAGAGCAGCTCCAGCACACTGCACTCTGCCAGCATGGAGATGGCCACATATGTGTCCACCAAAACCATTTAAAATAGCATTTTAAAGTAGCTCCAGTAATCCATAAACCTGACTTAAAATGTCAGTTGTCAATGCAGAAGGAATGGAGAGGCCCCAGATGAACTCTCCAGGAAGCTTTATGGGCTCCCTCATGCTTAGCTATGTAACATCCAAATGCTTGAATGAGTCACAGTGTATTTGTAGGATTTTTCTGTTCAATTAAACTCCAAGACATGATACAGCATCTCCATTTCTCATTTCTGTAGGAATTCCCCTTTCACCTAATAAACAGTCTCTTTTGAAATCTATTGAAGTATTAAAAGCCATAATGACCTACATCTTGCAGTGGCTAAGAATCTGATATTGTATTACAGCTGCACCTCTATTAAAATCGATGGTGGCACTAAAGTTAGCATATCTTTGCCAATTTACTCAAGATAACCCATATAAAAATATAGCAGCTAACTGAAAAATGAATGGCTGATTTTTTCATTCTATATTGAAGGTAATCAGTATTTAACTTTTTTATGCAGCTAGGTTAATACCTTTAGACAGAAACAACTCCCATCTGAAAAAAGAATGGTTTTCTTTGCAAAGTGTATATTCAGAAAATGCACAGCAACATATGTTGCATATATAAAAAGATGCATTTTATCTGGCAGCGTCTAAAAGTCTTGATCCTGCAGTAAGCTATTCACAGGCACAGAAGGGAATAACCCACATAATTCAAAAGGACACAGAAAACAAGTGCCATAACCTAAGGCCCCTTGAAAGTTAAGAAAGTCATCTCTTGCCCACTTGTAGTCCGAGGTGGGCCATGTAGCACGTTTGTAGAAGCAGACAAAGCCCAGCTCCCCTGTCCCTTCCCCAGCCCCGCCCTACCGCATTTTCGTGCTCGGCCCCGAGGGCCAGCAGCTTGGTGACAGCGCTTTCCGGGGTGCCAGCGCTGCTCACTGGAGGCATGTGGCCGTTCCGCAGAATGGAGGTCACTCCCACAGGCTGGATTGTGTGAGAGTGGGACAGAGAGAGTGTCTGGCTGGACAGCTTGGTATCGAGGGTCAGGTACTGCTTCACCTGGTGCCTCTGGCTCTGCTGTATGTGGTATCTAGACTGATTTTCCAAGTGCGTTTGTACCTGGGAAGGAATGGAAATAATTGCTGAACTTTCAAGTTGCTTGTATCAGTATTTATACATATGCTCACTTTAAAATACTTCCAAACAGTAGATTCAGCTTTAATAACACTTAAATAGAATTAATAGTATTTTTTTTCCGTTTTACACACATTCACATTTTTTTGTTTACCATTTTCCTCTTACACAGAAGAACAAACACTCTGAATAATGATAAAGAAAAGCAGAATTGGAAAAAAAACCATGATCCTGAGAAAAGACCAGAAATACGCTACACATTTTTCTCAATTATAAGTGATCTCTCTTGAGATCACTGCAATCAAATCTATGTGCATATATGTACTCTAAAATTAATATTGACTCTTTTGTGCATGAAATAGTAAATAAATGCACAAAGAGAAATATCATCCAACCAATTCTAAATATAATCGGCAGCAGACATTCATTCACACCTCAATCCACTTTTGTCTCACCTTGTAATAAGTACAGTCACTAAAATGAGGCATTGCTGTACTTTTGGAAGAGTCAAAGCTATAGTTCTGAATGACTGCTCACTATCACAAACTGCGCAGACTACTTGAAGTGCCTCTTGAGGACAGATCATGTTTTTAGTGGATTGAGCTTTATAAACTGAGTGGTCATGCCAAAATGGATGATTGAGTAAGACTTTGGGCCATCCTTTGACTACAGAGATTGACAGTTGCTGCTTCAAACAGATCCCATTTCAGATCAATGTCACATTCCAGCAATTTAACTACCAGAGGAGCACTGCATACACAGACCTTACTGTCAATTCAGCCCTGTGGCTCTCTCCTCTTCCTATGGCATGACTGGTCAGAAACGTCTTGTAATAAATTTTTCTCAAGTGGTCTCTGTGTAAGCATGATTAATATTTGTTAAATAATAGCAAGACTTGCTTTGAAGACTTTTTTCTCAAAAAAAATTTAGTCATTTAAGCAAACTTCTTTTTGATTCCCCTAAAATGTATAAGAGATAGATAGCCATAAAAGCAATTTGTATGTGAAGAAGTTATATTTTTTTACAATATTGCAGTACCTACTTTATTTTTAATCATTAAGTATAATTTTAATTATGTTTCTTTAAACTAAGTTTCCATTCATATAAAAAGACTAAGCCATGCAGTAATTAATATGAGATTAATTATTTTTATGGAAGCACTAAAGTTGTTAAATAATATTCTATTGAAATATCGATATAAAATCTTAAATACACTGTTTGGATTTTCCCCTGTCTTTCTGTTAGGAAGGTATGCATGATATATAAGGTTGCAAAAATTTCATGTGTATTTGGGATTTACTTACATCATTATTTGCCTTAATTTCAATTTTTGTGTTAGTTTTAGAAAGTGCATAATGCACTGATAGTTTAAGTTCTGATTTATCATGTGTAAGGATACATGCAAAATCATAACAAATAATTCAGATACTTATGCACCTATTTAGTCCTTCATGCTTAAACTCATATTGTAAATTAGATACTCAAGCATTTTCTTAAATGATAATCCAGTAAAATCTATTGCATGTCAGTTTAATTGTAGTATTATTTTTGGGCAAAATCAAATCTATTAAGAGAAAATAATTATGGTCCATTGGATGGCTGGAGCAGGGATTCTCTATGTAGCCTCACTTTCTGCTGCTCTTTCAGGAGCATCCATGGACAATTCATGATCATGCTGGACTCTACCCTCACTGACTGAATCCACACAAAGTGACCACCACCCAGAGCCTTGCAGTGCCTAAACTGATGAAGATCTCCTTCCAGCAGTGCAGAACTCTGCAATCAACAGCTTCAAAAACACAGATTATTTATGAGTCATAAATGGGAGTGGAATCAACAAAAATTTCATTTACTGCTTTTCACCCCTACTGATTTTCATCTTAAATGAAGTTGTTGAACCCTTTGTAACGAGGAATGAATTTCTGCCCTAGAATTTCTACAGGCCTACCTGAAGCATAAAATCAAGAATATTGTATACCTTCAAGTTAAATGGGAAACATAAGAAACTTGCAGTGTCCAAAATCTATACTACCTTGTTTTAAATTTGTTTTTGATAAGGAATTTTTATAGGTCTACAAGAAAACTGTGGAGAAGTCAATGGTTTGCTTTTTTTTTTCCTCTGGGCCCCAGATTGCCAGTGGCAGACCAAAATCTCTGTGCATCCTGTTTTCTTAGTGAACCACCACAGAGCCATCACACTGGGCAAAGGGAAGATCTGTGAAAGACATTCAGCTAACTGCTGATTAGGTTAAAAATAGTTTATCAGATGTGCTTATTTAGTATGATAATCTTTCAGTGATTATATCGTGTCCTGAACTTACACAGGCAGAAAAAGAATTAAAGCTTTCCTGAAAAAAATCTATGTTGCTGTGGTTTTGCAAACCTCTCCACCCCTTTACTGTGCCAGTTACAGAAAGCAGAATTTTTAAGGTTAAAAATGAATCTATGCCCTGATTTTCATCTTTATATATTCTAAATAAGTCTTAGTACTCACTGCTGAAGTAAAGCACTTTTTAAAATCAAACCACAATGTCAAGACAAAGCAGAATGGGAAACTATTTTTATAATCATATTGTTAATGTACCATAAAAGTGGGGTGGGGGGAAGGGAAATTCTTACTGTGAGAAAGGAATATTGAAATTGCAAGTCAAGCTCTCTAAACGCAGAACTTATTTTCAAAACTGTGCATGTAATATGTGTGAATTAGGAGTAAAAGCTCAAATCCTCATAATTCTATAAAACCAGATAGTCCAGTGTCTCATTCCAAGTATGACTGATTTATTGTCCTTTGGGATGTTGCATGACTTCTGTTATCTTTTATCAGTGGTGTGAAGGTAAGTTTCAACATAGACTTTCTGAATATTGCAGATGACTTTAACTCTTTTAAGGAAGTATTGCCAAAATTGCAAATGTTAAACCTTGATTTTATTTTGAGCTTCATTTTGATGCACAAGGAGCAGTTAAGCACTGGCACACATTGCCCCAAGAGGCTGTGTAATCTCCATCCCTGGAGGTTTTCAACACTCTTCTGGACAAGACCCTGAGAACCTGAAGAAGCAAAGGAAATCTGAAAACAGACAGGGAAATTTGAATTGATAGTCTACGTATAGAAAATCTGAATAACCATGATCAAGTCTGGTGAGGAAAAAAAAAGGATAATGTCAGGTTAGGAGTTCAGTGAAATAAATGCAAAAAGTAGAAGATCTGAAAGACTAGTTCCACATAAAGTAATTTCACAAGTAAAATAACCAAGATCAACATGCACTTAGCTGCATAGAGATCTTAATCATGTGAATGTTTTAGATCCACAAAACACAATGCTTCTTAAAAAAAAAAAAAAAAAATGGGGAAAAAGAAAGATTTTCCAGAGTAGAAGGATTTTAATTTTCCCAATAATCCTAGTATGGAATCCTCCAGTAGTGCTGGGAGACCGATTATTCAATTCAGAATCTTTTGAGGAACTCCCATAATCCGTGACAATATTTTACGAGAGCCTATGTGGAATTTTAAGATTCAGATGTTGATGCTGATGCACCTTTTACTGCCACAACAGTCTGAATATAGGATTACTTTATTTTTTCATTTGTCTCTGTGGTTCAATGAATATTTAATCCTTTGTTTAAAGCAGAAAAGCATGAAGGAAGACCCTAAAACAGCTTTCAGGATAGCACATCTAATAATCTGGCACGCTTGTGGAACCTGGATTCTCATCTCTGACAGAAATTAAGCAGTGTGATTTGATAAAGCATATCTTCTAGCTCTCAGCAGACCATTTTCTAGTAAATGTCTCTCTGCCGTCCTATTGTTTTGTGAGATGGATGACCTTGCTTGTTGGTATATCTGATTTCTAGGAATCTCTAGCAAAATATTTTGCTAAGCACTCAGTGACCATCTTGTGATCCAGAGCCTGACTCAGTCAAACCTCAGACACCACCCAGGATTTAGTGTTGTTCTACTGGTACATCTGCTCTAGCCTGTAGTATAGTTGCTTGTCTGGCCCTTGCTGCCAAGTGCTCCTGATATCACATGTGCAAAGTGTAACAAGGTGATGAATTTGTGCAGATGAAGTGCTGGTTCTCCTCCCAGACATTCTCTTGCAGTAGCTGTAGCCATGTACTTTAAATGCTAATTATTCCAGATTGAGGAATGAAGTACAGCATAAAATCTAACAGTTGACAGATTATCCACTCTCTTCTAGGCACTGTTTTTGTTTAATATCTGGTTTTCCTAAACACAGTGAATTTAAAGTCTACTCAAAACCAGAAGCTTCAATCATGAAGGGAATCAAAAGCATCCAACACAAATACAAGTACTATAACTCCACCAGTTCCACAAAGCTGAAACAGAAATTAAAACTTTGAGATGGATTTTGTTATCCAGAAAAATATCCCAATGCACAGGAAACTGGCTGTACCTATTTCTATTTTATATCTCGCTGACAAGCCAGTTCTGGGAACAAGAACATAACAGCCTTTCAGAGTTACAGATGCATATTCAGACTTCTTCAATTGCTCTTTCTAATTTGAGCATGCATCATCATGTTGTAACACTGCAGCACAGTTGTGTAACATCTTTTCTCATATTCACACTAAGTTTGCTTTCATTTCTAATATGTTGCACAATGGCATAGCTAGACTTTCAGTAGTTTATTTGCATAAACAGTAATTTCACAATTTGCTGGTGGAATTTTTCTTCTGCTAGTAAAAGAATATACTGCACATCAAAATTAAGAAAAAATACCTATTTTAGGGGACCTAAATAAGGAATGAACAATGCCACTGATATTCCATTCAGCAGCAGTGCTTCGTCTTTCTTGGTGTTCCACTAAGAGCAAGCAACTGACATCTGTATTCCCAGGCTGCTCAGCCCAACATCATTCCCAAGAGAAATGATAGGAAAACTGAAAAGATATTCAATTAATAAATTATTAAAAGATAGGAATATAATTAATGCTAGTCAACATAGTTCTGTGCAAAATAAGCCTTGTCAAACAAATCTACTTCTGCTCTTTGATGAGATTTTAAGTTAGGTTGCCAAAGGTAACGATGTAGGTATAATACACTTCAACTTTTGTGTGCCTTTTGACTTAGTATCACTCAATATTCTAATTAAAAATATAGCACTGCACAGTATCAATAAAGCGTGTTTTAACTGGATTAAGCATTGGCTAAGGAGCGTGCATAAGAAAGTGATCAGCAAAGGCTTGGCATCAGAAAGAGGGGCTGTTCAGTCCTGTATTACTCAATTTTACCATCAGTGATTTGGGACTAATGAAAAATAAACTGAAAAGCATATAAATATGTTAGGCTAGTGTTCCCAGTCAGAGTAATACAAATCTGCATATACTGGAGGAAGAAATACAAGATTTTACATTGAAGTAAACACCTCAAGGAATGAGTCTAAGGAATTTGGGATCATAACAAGCCAGCAACTCAGCAGGAGTGTCCCACTGATGCTAGAGGAAGAAGGAAAAATGCCATAAAGAGGGTAGTGAATAGGACCCTGGCTTTACTCTGCTTTTATTTATGGCTCAGGAGAGCCTAAAAATATTCCTACCCTAAATATTTTTTGAAACACTGTTGAAAAGTAGAAAGTATGTAGAAAAGAACTATGATAGTAATTGAAGACTGAGAAAAGGATATTTCAATGAAAGTTTAAAAAAAGCTCTGTTATGTTCTTGTTGACAGCTTGTGAAAAAAATTGTGAAATTCATGGGATATGCTGGATGTGAAAGGGAGCACAAAAAGCATGTTAAGAGCCACTAGCCACAAGTTGAAGTGAGATATAGCAGAAATGGTGTGCATAAACAGTGAAGCACTCAAAAGGAAGTGCTCTAACTACTGTTTTCTTCAAAGAAAGGATCGATGACTTTCTGGGAGAGACAGAATATCCAAATCCAAGGTATACTTTTATCAAACATATTCTTGGACTCAAAGCTGAGTACTAAGGTGATAACTGAATGCAATACAAAAGGCCGTGATTTTAGAGAAATTAGTATAAGGGGTCTAATAACTCTTGCTGTGTTTAGATTTTATGGGATTTTGGACCTGGGAGCTGGCTATTTTAATGGCAACCTTTGATGTAAATTGACTCTAAATTTAACAAATGCTTAAATCTCGGCTGCAAAAAAAATAATGTGCTTAAAGATGATCACAGTATGCTGGACAGAACTCAGCAGACTTCACTAAAGTTTGCCATTTATGCTGGGTATTAATTTGTTTCAGTGCTTTTAATAGCTTTTGAAGAAAAATTTTTCACCCTGATAAGTCTGCATCATTTATCATCAATCCTGAGCACAACACCTCTCTGCAATGAGTGATGGGACTTCATGTTCTTTTCAGCCACTGTACTAGAAAATAAGTATTTAATTATCCACTCTTAATTATTAAAATGTTCTGTGAGTACCCAGAAATTTTAATTCCATTTTAAGATAAGAAACACAGTCACAACACAGACTATTTTTGCTTTGTATCTGAGGACTTTCAAATGTATTTTAAGGGTTAGGGAAAAAAGCATTTTTAGTTATGAAATAATCCTTTTTAACATCTATTACAAATGAATATCTGCTGTTTGTTTCTCCTGCTCTCTTTATTAAGCTTTTTGAGGAAAGACTATTTGCAAAACTATTTCATAATAAAATGAAAATTCAATTTAACTTAGGAATTATACACTTCTGTTCTATCCTAAAGACTATCACCAAATACTGTAGCTGTTCACTTTAATGTTTAGTTTATAAAAACATGTGTGATTATGCCAATTAATTACTTAAGCTAAACACAGTAATTAATTTTTAAGTGAGAATATTTTTCCTATAGGAACTTTGATCTGACTAGATGAGACCTTCTATTAATATGCATGAAGAAAGAATACAAAAACATCTAGTCTGGAAACTTACAGCTGTGTTTAGTTGATGCCTTACAGTAGCTTTCAAGTTAAGAAAAAAATTCTCATGTGACTCTAATGCACTATTTTTCATCTTATTTAACCTTTGACATCATATTCATCATGAACTTGTGAATATTCTTTCAAGGGTGAAGGGACTGAAGAAGAAACATTTAGAACTTCATTGACAAATACCATGTCTTCAACAATGACTACTTATTATGTATTTTGGTATCTCAACGTCTAAAAATAGCTGATAAATGTGGGGTAGGGTGGGAGTAATTGGAAATTCTCCATCACACTTCCAAGTATTATGAAAAGCAAGAGGAATGTGGGAGCAAAACAACTGCAAAACAGCCTGTTCAGAAATCAGTGCTAGGTAAGAAAACTTTGCACAGCATAGGTAGCAGAATAGTGTTTCTCTCAGGAGGAGAAAGGCAGCAGAGCTCTCAGGGCTGTGGCTAATAGAAGCTAGATCTTACAGCTCACCACTTCCTGACAAATCCCCATGCAGGCACTGGGATTTTGATAACATTTCCCCATTGTGGCATTCTCTAGCACTCACTGAACATTGATGGAGCTCAGTCCTTTCAGGTATTCCTCTGTGCTAACCTCCTTGTGCAATCAGAAATGAGTTGGGGACACCAACTACCTGCACTGAGCAGCTACAGAGACATTATCAAAGGGAGCACTTCCATTTGCACCCGTGTACCTGAGACACTCTTGGCTTCTTAATTGAACTCCTGCAGTTAAGATACACACAGCTCTGATGGCTCCTTATCCATCACCAGCTTGACTTCTGAAGAAAGGATCCCTAAGGTCTTAAGGCCAGCTTGTCATGTTTTAAAATAACAATGAGTCTCGATGACTTTGTGGTCTTCACTGGTAGAAAAGAATCAAGTTTTTAACATTGCACTATAAAAACATCTTATAAAGTTAAGCAAAGTAAGCTACAGGAAGTATTTTTACAAAACCATCCCTTTGATTTAACTTGGGATTTAAGCTGAAAATCTAGACTGCGAATAAAACCAACCCCTACAGGTAATAGGCCACGCAAGCATAACAATGGTTCACAATCAAATTAAGAAACCCCAGCTAATATCCTTACTTTGACTCTGCACAGTGACCCTGTCCATGCTCTCACTGATTCATGAAATCTGCGAATATAATAAATCTTTCCAGTTCCTCTTTATTGTTGGTGTTATTACAGGATAGTGAATATGACTCTTGCATTTCAATAATGTAAAGAAACTTTTTGTATGGCTAGTTACATTTAAGAGCTGGGTCCTGATACCTTTATTTAACTACTTGTCTCTGCCTCCAGAAGTTATTCAAATTAGGTCAGCTACTAAACTGCTATTAAATGGAGAAGAGTGTACCACAAACAGATTCAAGGAAAATCAGTTTTGAATACAGAAAGCAAAATCATCTCCTTTTGAATTAAAAATGTTAGTGTCAGTGAATTCCCATCAGTGTGGGTTGTTCAGTCCTTGCAGGAGAAACAAAATAGCAACATTAAAAGTTCTGTATTTGTCAACTCCAATGACTAGCACATACCCATAGAAATTACAGTTATAGCAGCATGGGAAATCTGTAGCCAGAATGATGTGTTTTATTCAGCAGTTCCAGATTTTCTGGTAAGTGTCATAAATCTAAAGGAATTCTACTTCAAAATATGGGACTCATGTAACACAGTCTAATAGACAATAAGGAAAAATCTTGCAGACACAAAAGCTTATATTTTAATTGCAGCATTTTTAGCCATTTAACTTTCAATGAAAGCACTCAGAGAAGACAAAATATGATTGTGTTATGAACACTCATATAGTCTATTTTGTTATCCATCTGTAAAGTCTGTAATATAGGTCTGACATTGGAGAAATGGTATGTGTAACAATAATTTCAGAATATTTTGGAGTTTCTTTGATTTCTATTTTTTTTTCAAGTGGCAACTATATTTTTTTTTTCAATTTTGTCTCACATTAAAGGTTAAGAGAACTCAGAGAGAAGTCAGCCTTAAAAAATATGAAGAGAGATCATGAAGTAACAATTTTGTCATTGTTTGCTGCACACTTTCTCTGGCTCCCCAGGTGAGCAGACACTATCTTTTGAGATTAAGTGATGGCAGTAGTATCCCTCTCGTTCAGGTACCTACAGCAAAACAGTCCTTGAAGCTAGATCTAAAAGGTGTATTTTCCTGGTACATAAAGATATGCATATCAACAATAACGTGGCAGAAAAGTACTGATGGTAAAACTGTTAAGAGTGGGAAACAGTAGTTGCACATTTGAGTATGTATCTGAGGGAGGGGTTTGTCTTTTTTTCCTTACTTCCTCATTCCATTGTTTTGGCAGTGCGAGCTGAAGAATATTCCAAAGCCTGAACACAGTAAACCTACCCCTGGTGTGATAGTCTCCCACAAAAATGAAGTTTAATAATTTTCGTGATTTTGGATAAAATCACTGAGTTTGCCTGTTTCTAATATGAAAGATTCATGAGTGTATGCCAAAGGGACTGCACCAACATCCTCAACAAAAAAGCAGCCTGTTGGTTGAAAAGCGTGGTCAGTTTGTTAAAAGTGGTAACAATTTCACCACCAGATGACAGCACTGCTTGTTACTACCCCTTTTTTGTACGTATCAGTCCTCTCTCATTTTGAAAACAAACTGTAAAGAAATGTGCACCCCCCAGTCTATGCACTGCAAGAACAGAAGAAATAAAACCAGTGCCTTAAGGTGGTTTGGTGAGACAGTCACATCAGGGAAGCTAATCTGTAGGACAAGATATTTTAACCCTGTGAAGGGTTATAGCTTCTGTAAAGGCACAGACAAAACTAGCTTTCTCAGAACTGGGAAATGTGCTTTCTATTCCTATTTCCTCAGTCTCAGAATGATAAAGAGGGCAAGGGGGAAAGCTTTCAAAGTAGGAGTCTTAGGTTCAGCTTCACAACACGATTTTTGTGAAGTCAAGGCAGCAACAGCATTTTGAGCCAGCTTAGGATCTGGCCACAGAGTGTGCTTTCATACAAAGCGAGCAGATTGGGTTAGCTGACAGCAGTAGGTGATGCTTCCGTCAAAAACAGAATGGAACTTCAAGGACAGCTATATGAGAAAAAAGTAGAAAAAAAATAATTCATGCCAGCTGGTAAAAGCATTTTTTAAAAATCTACCTGGCCTATTTTTTTGTCCAAATATGTTTTCTGGCTGTAAGTAGCAGTGAGTTTGAGTGTGTTCCTGCCCCAAGGATGCTGCTGACAGTCTGTTCATGGGGTTAGCAAATACTACTTTCATTACCTGAACATCAGCCAGAAATCTGTGTACTCTTCTAGCAACACACTTCCACCTATGAGAGTAGTAGCAGTGATTTACAATGCATTAAGCATGTGGCCCTTGAAATATTTTAATAACTTCAAAGAATTTGTGTTTGTCACTATTATTAAAAATAAGAGTGAAATAAAGAGCCTAGCTGTAAGTTAAAATTATTACCAGAAGTGATCATGAATATAAATGTTTGCTTAAAACTTTGTATTTGATTTTGAGAAATATTTTCTGAACTATATTTTTGTATGTTTGAGTCAGAAAACATTCATTTCAGACTAACACTGATGACCATCTGCTGAAGACAAGGCAAGCAAAAAATTTATTCAGGGACCACTTATAGCATGCAAAGCTCCAAACACTTAAGTTTTGCTGTACTCTACAGTTGACAGGAAAGCTCACAAAAATAGCATAATTGGTACTTTCAGTACTGAACTGAGAAAGCAGTCTTGCCTTTTGATGTGTATTTAAACTAATCTTAGTTCACAATATGTTCCATTCAGCACTAACTCAATTAGTTAAAAAAAAAAAATAAAAAGATAAAATGTTAATACCATTTCTAATATGCAACAGACCAAAATTCAGCCTTTACATTCTGGAATCAGCTTTAAACAAAAACAAACTTAGAACCAGAACTGCTGTAAAAACACCATAAATAGAATCAAAAGTCAGTCTAGCAGAAGCAAGAACATGTGCTTCAATGTTAGAGTTGTACTCTACATCATTTCCATCTCAATTTAGGTACAACAAACCTTTTTGCACTCAACAGACACTATAGAATAGGAGTTGGAGGAGTGACATTAGGCTAAGCTCAAACTACTTAACAGTTTCCAACTAATAGCCACTAAATACAAACGTTAATTAACAAAAGATGATTGATTTTACTGGGATTAATCAAGAGAAACTCCCACTTAGTTTAAATGAGACTTCTGTGTGAATATGGAATTAAAGCTTACTACTGGTAAGCCATTATTAAGAGCATTATTTATAAGCTGTATTGTATAGAACCAGTCTTTCAAATTAAACGATCCTAATGTGGAAAGGAATGTACAATTCAAAAAGAAGTTGTTAGAGTTGCCTAGAAAAATTATTGTGATATCTATGTATACGTGTGAAATATTTTTAGTTGAAATAAAGAATATTTAATAACAATAGCTATTTTAAAGAGTCCTTTGTATTTTGCCACAGAACTTTGAGCAGGAAAACGTCACAGTGTTTGCACTGCAACAAAATGGTGTGCTGTGAATTTTAATGCTAAGATTTAGTAAGTGAGTTTATTAGTATTAACAGATTTATTTAATTAACAAGTCTGTTAATTAGCATTTTGCTGCATAATCAGTAGGCCATGTCTCTGTGGTCTGGCCTAAGAAGCTGGCAGATAAAACTGTGATTCCATCACACACACAAAATAAAGTATTAATCAATTAGCCTGATTTTCATCAGGAACCTAAAAGCACAGAAATATTGATTGGCCAGCATCATCACCTACCTGCACTGCCTGGACTTCTATCAGTTTTATCACCTCTGTACAACAGCATCACCCCAGAGCCTGGGTACCCAAACACAGAACAGCAAACAAGAAAGGACTAGTACAAATCTGGCCATGAATAATGTATGTCTATGTATATCCAGTCGGTTTGAGGGGAAGAAAGGAGAAATGGTTCATAAGGGCATTTCCTTAACTCTGGCTAGAATTTCAGTTAAAGGGGAAGAAATGGTACCGAACTTTTAAGGAAAGAAACTTTCTATCTGTGTCTTAAATGCAGTATTAACTGAAGAATATGTGCTAGTAGAAATCAATAGCATAACAGTATGGCCATATTAGCAGTTTCCTTCCATCATTTTTGTCATTCTGTCATCACTGTTGCCATACAAAAGCCCACAAAGCTTAAATGCTTTGTGACACAGAACTCTTCCTATTGTAGTCTTTTGTTATTATTTTAATCTGGAATGAGATAATTATCTTGAACATCAAACACTAGGGTTATTGTCAACCCAGTTTACAATCACAGATTATTCAGCATTGTCTCAAAGTAGTTTAACAACACAATTCGCTGGCATTTACTCAGGCTCATCCCATTTTCACTAGCTGGATGCAGAGCATATACCTAAGACAGTTAAATGTTGGTAATACTCCTATTTTTCTCACTCAAGTCTAGATTTTATCCTTACATTAGTGGCCCTCAGGACCATCCCACTGAATTAACAGATGGATAAGTGCTTGTCAGAGAGAGGAAGGCTTTCTTACAGAAAACTAACACTAAGTACAGCATAGGTAAACATGGCTTCAGACTATAACTGTGCTGGTCTCTGAGATATTATTTCCTTTTACTCCTTCTTTGACCACCCATGAGTGCACAGCCCACAGTTAGTTAGGATGATCTCTTTATTAGGCAGGAGTATCCTTCTCTAAAGATTACAAAATCCCACTACTTGAAGTGTAAAATTGCTGCTGCCCCTCCTCACGGCTGGATTTCCAGCAGAAGAATTTAGCTTGTCACATTAATCCATGAGTCTCCAGCCCAGATAATTCAACTTACATTTTCAATTATTGGAGCAAGATTTTCGTGTAGACTACTGAAGTTTCATATTCACTTACAAAAATATATTTTAAATGACTGTAGATTTTCTCTCTTCAAAAACATTTATAGTGCAGTTCAGTGGAAACTTACATTTAACAAGGGAAATGGAAAGGTCCTTTTCAGTTATATCAGCAAACCCCTTTTCCCCTGCAAGATCACTTGAATGAGAAACTAAACAGAGTAGTATCAACAAAGAATACTCAAGTCATCTGAGATTTGCAGATGGCATTATCCTCCTATTTACTGGAAAACTTTGAGGCAAGGTTCAGAGTAGCTGGAAGAGGAGGATATGCTGACTCAGGATGAGAAGCCACAAAACAAGAACTGGGTTTAATATAATTGTGAAAGAGGAGACACTATGACAAATTACAAAGGGAAAATTTAGACCATTTAGATAAAGCTGATAATGTAAACAGAAAAGAAATAGGCCTTGATAAAAAGCTATTAGAATACAAAACAATAGAAAAAACATTAAGATCACTTTCTACTTAGAAGGTATTTTGGGTCTCCCTCTGTTCCTAACCATAGTACTTGAGGGCAAAAAAAAAGCCCTTTAAAAGAAAATAAGTGGAATAAAACAAATGTCCTGGCTACAGCTGAGATAATTTTCTTCTCAGTAGCTGGTAAAGTGCTGTGTTTTGGATTAGGTATGAGAATAATGTTGATAATACACAGATGTTTTAGCTGTTGCTAAGTAATAGCTACTCTAAGTCAGGGACTTTTCAGCCAGTGAGGAGCTGCACAAGAAGCTGGGAGGGAGTATGGCCAGGAAAGCTGGCGTGAAATTGCCAAAAGAATATTCCACATCACAAAACATCATTCCCAGTATATAAACTGGGGAGATTTACCTGCAGGGGAGAGCCAGTTGTGGCCCAGGGACAGCATCGTTCAGCAGGTGTTGAGCAACTGTATTTTGCACAACTTTTCTTGGTTTTTATCTCCTGCTCTCCCTCTCCTTTCTATTACAATTATTAGAAGTAGTATTAGTATTGTTGTTGTTGTTGTGGTGGTGGTTATTATCTCTTATTTGCTTCAATTATTAAACCTTCTTTATGTCAACTGATGAGTTGTATTTTCTTTTCTGTCCTTTCTGATTTTCCTCCCCTTCCCATCACTGGGTGGTGGGGGAAGGGGAAGTGAGCCAGCAGCTGTGTGGCATTTAGTTGCCTGCTGGGGTTAAACCACAGCAACTGTAAAGGAAAAGAAAGATTAGTCTGTCATCATAATGAAAACTAAACAGCCTTCACAGAGTAAAAGGAAAACTGGAGAAGAGAAGACTTCAGTGTATTCGTACAGAACAAAGGGTCCTGATGCTAGACATGAAGCTCAAGACACCACAGGAGTATACCAGCCAGAAAGTTCTTTGCCAGCATGAGCTGGGAATCATACAAAAGACTACCAGCAAAGCAAGAAACAGTCATACTCTCTGCAGGGGTTTTGATCATCTTATGGATCCAAACAATATGTCGTTGTTTGTTGCTAAGGTTTTCTTCAAGGTGGGAAATTTTGGACAGACAGAGGATGGGCAAGCAAATAATTGAAAGCTTTTATTGCTTCATTAAAGCAAATTTCAGCCTATCTCATAAACAAGAAGTCAGTATCACAAGCATGGTTTCACTGTTAAGAGGATGCACACAGGAACTTATTTGAAACAGATTTTATGTCAAAATGTGAAAGGTGTATGTCCAGTGTGTAAAATACTACTGTGGACTGGAGGAGAATAATGTCTCATGGAAGAGAAATTCTGGACAGCAACTAATTTTTTACTAACTATACTTCAAATACTGAGCAGTAAGGGACCTGGGTATATAATTTTTTTTGGCTGAGGACTCATTAAGAGTCATAGAAAATTCCAGGTAACATTTTATTCTTGATTCCTGTTTACAAGTCTCAGTTTCAATGTATGAGGTGTCCAGTAGTCCTAGGATTTAGACTTCAGTAAAGAGAAATGTGTACTAAAAGAAAGGTGAACATGGATATTAATTTCCTAAACCTACTTTTAAAGTCCACCATTTGGGAGGTCTGATATAAGGCACTCTGTGATTCCCTTGATGTGACAGATAGAGAAAAAGTCTGCACAGAAGCAAGACAAGTTAAAATGATTCATGGTGCCCGTGGTGCTGTACAGCAAAATTTTTAGTTATTTTACTGTAGGCTTCAGATCTGTCTCTGAAGATAATGTGTGGAGAGTAAGGAAAAGAGAAAGGCTGGTAGGAAGAGAATTGCAGCAAAAACTGTTCTGCATAGCCACAGGAAATAGAAGTCTACATATAATCCTTCATGTATAGAGATTGTTTACAGCATGATCAATGACACAAATTACGGATTCTGTTTTATAGCTGAACAATAAAATCAATCAGCATTAAAATAAAGTATATAGAGTATTGCAGATGAGAAATGGGGGGGGTGGGGGGAGGGTGGTTAGGGGTTCCCTACTAGTGATCAACAGATTTGAAGTCCTCAGGCAATGTGTCCTTCCTCCTATGTCTGAACTCAATAGTTTTAGCAACACAGACAACACAGAAGGTGGATGCAAAAGAAGTAAGGGATTTGTAGAACCATAAGAAATAAATTTATTTCATAAATATTAATTCTCAGTTATTCCTTCAATTTTTCTGTTCCTCTAGAACTTTTTATAATTGCATCATTTTTGATTCCACAAATAAATAGTAGGGGTTTTTTTACCTACTTATTTCCAATTCCCAAATTTCCTTGTTAAGTAGCAGCTTAATTTATTTCCATCCATCTCATTGGAGGTAGGATAGTCAAAGTATTTGCTTCCGTTTTATCATTGCTTATAGGTACAAGGTGTCCTTATCCTTGCTAATACCTTTCTAGGCCCTGATCCTTCAACTGCCTAAAGTTTTCCATTGTATCCTGTAAAGGGCTTTCACTGATTTCAGGGAAAATAGTCATAATTGCTGTAGGACTCGAGCTTTAATCAGTAATTGTCCAGAGCATCCTGCATTACAGAGCTATGAAAAAAGTCTTTGAGAAGTGTACCGTGCTTCAGTTGTGTGAAAAAGAATATTATATCCCTATTTACGTTGCTGAGAATTGTTCATGAAACTTTGAATAGCAAAACAATATGTATGTCTTGGAAGAAGTAAGACAACTAACTGGCATTTCTTGGCTCAAGTTAACATTTTTTAATCACCAGACCATGATG
Organism: Cichladusa arquata; assembly: GCA_026413545.1. Classification (NCBI taxonomy): domain Eukaryota; kingdom Metazoa; phylum Chordata; class Aves; order Passeriformes; family Muscicapidae; genus Cichladusa; species Cichladusa arquata. The sequence goes on along the minus strand of JAOTQP010000870.1, from coordinate 24,221,466 downwards.
TGGCTCCACTACACTAGGTTCTTCTTGAATGCAGCAAAACAGTCATGCCATTCACAGGAAAATCATTCTTTCCACAGGACTTGCCAGTAATTTAAATTACAGTGGATTGGCACTCAAGAGTGCTTTATATTCCCTGCCCCTGGTACGTTTTCCCTATACAGCCTTGAGCAAGACTTTGAATCTATTTTCCTTGAGAAATTTGAATAACAGTATCTATTTATCAGTATTAATATATCTTCTTCATCTTGGAAAATTCTGAGGGCAACAATTATTTCAGTCCCCTTGGGACAATGTGTCACCACCTCTTGACTGAGATCTTGAGTTGAAACATTTCTTCTTCTTCTACTACTATTACTACTACTACCATCACTACCACCAACAATAATACCTTACTTATTTGCAGGAAAAAAAACCGATTAGCAACTTTATTTTTTAAAATACAATGTAAGTATTTGAGAATAAATATAAAAATTCTGTTTTATCTCTTGCATAATTAACTACAAATCCCTGTTAAAAAATTGGTAGTTTATAGCCAAGAATAGACAGGCAAACATTTTCCTGACCTTTTAAGATTTATTCTTCCAGTTTATTAGAAAATTAATTGTTATGTCACAAGAAAATTCATGGCAACCAAGATTATTTTTTTCTTTTGTAACTAATGAAACATTATCATATTTTCTCTAAAATATTTACAATATTTTCATCTATAAGGGCTTCAAAAGAATATATAAAACTCTAGATATAGCTTCTCATTTTGTCCTTTTATTGATAGAACTTGATGTTTCTATCCTTAACTAGAAATGTCTTGTCTGCTCACGTTTATGCAAAACAGATTTTTTGGAAGAGAAGAAAAAAAGAGGTACTGTAACATCAGAAGGAAACATCAAAGCACTAGTGGCAACATCTTAAGGCTTTTATCAAAGTAGTGAGGGAATGCATTAAAGCAACAATATATGTAGCGTACAAATGATAGGTCTATCAAATTCAACAGTATGTCTGATGAATATAGAGGACATATTTTTACACAGTCTTTGTTTTAGAAGAAAGAGTTTGTCAGTGGTTTTGCTTTCAAAACTATGAGAGGAAAAAAAATATTTATACATGGGTCTTTAGGTTGTGTCATTTAATGCAGCTGCGGTGGAGCCACAGGCAGCCAAGCCCACTTACACCTGATAACAAGTTACACTTTTTATATTTTTCAAAGTCTGTGTCTTCAACACACAGACAAAATGTTTGGGCTTTTTAATCCCTTTCACTTTTGTATCTATATGAGAGCTGTGTAAGAAACTACTGGGACTTGGCCTATTGAATAAGAAGTTTAGATAGTTCTAGTAGCTACTACACTACTTGTATAGAACAAGTCTGTTATGAAATGGTGGAGCATGTCCACAAAATACCTGTCAATTGTTTCCCAAAAACTGTTTCAAGAGTCTCTAATTTTGGCTTCACTTATTAGGGAAATGTTGTTCTTTATTCCTACTTTACCCTAAAACTTAAATTTAAAAACTTTATTCATATAAGCAACACCACCACATGATAAATTCCACAACTAAATTACAGCCTCACCTTGACCCTTAACCTCTGTGTGGAGCACAGCTGCCTGTTGTGTTCAAATTCATGTGTTTTGCAGCCTACTGTAGGAAAAATTATATTAAGAATCTACCCCAGGAATTTATGGCTCTGCTCCAAATCCTTGCAGTAGTAGTCAGCATCAAGCCCCAGATAAGCCCAGCACCCACCACAGCTTTTGGTCCCAGTGAGTCCATCAAATGCTCCTAATATTTCTCTAATGCTGCCATTACTATTCTAAAATGCTTAGTGCATTAATGGATAATAAATATTCACAAGTTTTACAGCTAAAATACTATGGAAGTAAGAGTTCCTACACAGCTAGTTCAGACACAGTTAAGATTAAAGCCTAGGTCTATGTGCATGTGTGTGTATACACATTTGTGTGTATCTGTGTATGAATATATGTATTTTAAAAGCCTAATCTTAGTCACAGTGTCAAGAACTTGGGAGTAAGGCTGCCCTTCATAGCAGCAATAGCAGCAAGACAATATACAGGGAGGCATGAGAACAAATAATTTCCTTAATAAGACACTTGTCCATTTAGTTTACATCCATGTAAAAAAGTGTTCTAGGTCCTGTTCTGGCAAATTACTCTTCCTGGATCACCATTACTGCAGTTATGTTTTATAGTTTATGTTTTATCCTTGAATCCCAGTCAAGAAGAACCAGGAACAGCTAACAAATATTCAGCATCACTAAACTCCTTCTGGGTGTCTGTTTGACCTCCCACTGAAGTGCCATGAGTGTGTTGCTCTGGGTAGGGTGCTGTAGGGATGCTAAGCAGTTGATTTCTATTTATTTGCAGCTCTTACAACATATTCTGTGGATTTGTAGTCTGAAAGTTCACAGGCAGATGCTAGTCAATGTGGAGGTGAAAAGCAGTGGGTTAAAATTAGTACAGGGACTTGGAAATCACAAATCTCAACTGCTGAAGTTTTACTGCAAAGTGTAGAGTTTAAAAACAATCTGATGATTCATCTTCATTGTGTCATTTTTATTTCCTTGTAATAAGGGCACTCTCCTTATTATTATAGGATGTGACAGAGTTAGGGTGTATTTGAGGCTGGCAGCAGTGCCTGTATAACCAGATACCAGATGGCTTTTCTGAAGTAAGAGGCTAAAATTCAGGAATTAGTTATTATTCTTGAAAGCACAACTAAAGTTCATGGGGGAAATCAGGGTATTTGCTTATATGCATCAGATATCCATGCTGTGATGAATGCTCACAACAGCAGGGATTTATGAAGCTTCCTTCCTCATACTTCTTATGTGAGGCCAATAAAAGATGATTTTTTTGCACATCATAACTCATCAGAAGTTCTCTACCCATAATACTAGTTCAAAATATCAGCAGGCAAAATCTGTCCATTAGAGCTTATTATTGTTTATGTATTGCCTTATAGCAGCACAAAGCAGTAGGGGAGCACATGAAAGGATTGAAATGTGGTTCCAACCCATCACACCACTTGTACCCACTTTCAGGCAGCTTGGTACCTGCCACCTCCTTGATCCATGCAGCTGCACTCCTCAGTAGCCATGTTACTCCTAAAATCCTGTGATATGTCAGAAACCCTTCACACTACACATTTTGCGAACTTGGAAGAGAATTTCAGGCTCTGTCCTGCATTGCAGGCTGCCCAGGAGGCATAATCAGCCTATGGTTACAACCACCATGGGGTGATAATAATACACTGTGCCAGATTTCCCGCTTTTTTGAATATGCTGGAATATTTGGGGCTCCTATAGTGAAATTCTGATTTTGGAACAAATTCTGAAACTTGTGTCTGTAATGCTGGTAAAAGTCCAATATATAAAAAAACCTCTTTGTTAAAGCTGAGGAACCCAAAAGCGATGAGAAATTAAACAAACAACCATTTCTGTCACAGCTAATGAAATAATGTCAACTTTTTATGAGTATTCAGAGCTCTTTTGTTAATAAAAATAAGAAGGCATTATAATTGAGCCCACAGAAAGGCTGGCACCAACTGTTCAACTTTTCTAACAGAAAAAAATAACTGTGTGCAAATTGTTTTGCTCATGAAAGTGAGACAGATGCAGGAGGAGGTCAGACAGACACCACAACTTGCATCCCACCTCAGGCTCCACCTGGAACACCAGTTATTCTATTACTGGGGCTGACCTCAACAATCCACACAACCTTATGCAGCTTTGCACAGTAGGGTTACATGGATAATGCTTAACACATGAAGACAATTTTTCAAAACTACAGCACATTTGTAGACCTGCATCTTCCAATGTAGGAACGTTGAAACAATCGTACTCAATAAGGTTGAGACTAAAAAAACTAATATTGTCAATTTATGGGCCAGTTTAGATTCAAAATTTTATGTGACGTTTTACACTCCCGAAACAAGCATATCAACAAGTTTGTGGTTTCTAAACATTTCTAAGAGATATGGTAAATATATAAAGAACACAAGGATTCCTACTTAATTGTGGCTTGCTCTCTTCTAGAGGAAGAGTGGACAAGCTGCTGTTCATGAAAAAAGCTGTCTCTGGCAGACCTACTTTCCCTGCAAAGAGTGGTTTTCATTTTCAGATGAGGGAATTCTGAATTTGCATACATAAATGGATGTAGTTGTCTTACAGCTGACCAGGATGTGCCTAACTTGAAGACATCTGCTACTCTTTTCCCTCACCATCCTCCCTTCCAAATGAGAGCTCAGAGCACAGAGCAAAGACAGACAGGCATTTACAGCATTGAAATATTTCATTTAAATTTTCTAGTCTAACTGAAAATTAGTAGTGGTAAAATAGGAAGTTCTAAATAAGAGTTTTCTGAACTCATTTTACTTTAATGTTCCTTAACATTCAGTTATGAATATTCCACACTTGCACAAATTCTGCATATCTGTAGGCATATTAAGTGAAGCTCAAAAATTTGAATAACAATATTTATATATTTTTAATTTCCTTGATGCTTTTCCTTGTACTGTTTGACAAAAACGATCAAAACAATAATGGTGCGCACAGACTTTCAGTAGCTGCTAAATATGTATATATTTGAAGCTATCTTGTTGAATTTCATTTAATAAATTTTTTGGTATTTTACAGACATGAAATCATTACTGTCCTCACTGACACACAGGGGTTTTTTTGCAGTTTCTGGCACAGTTTGCTAACATAAACATGTAACATAGCTTAAAATAAAATCTAATTGAAATGGTATAAATTGAGAAATGGCAATGTGGAGAAAAATGATGAACCAATGCAATTAACTTGAAAGATCTTTAAACATAAAGTCCTTTGAAAAAAACTGATAGAAAAATGTTTGTGCATAAAAAATAGCTTAAACAATATTCAAACAAACAGAAAATAAATTGTTTCAATTATTTTCTGACATAAGTAATTATGGTAATTCCAAAAATTGAATTTACAAGAGTCAAGTTTTATCATTATGTATGAAGAAGTTACATTATTAAATATAACAGGAAATCTACAGTTTGACTTTAACCCTGTAGAAAGGCTTTTTATCATTTAAATATGATTTGAAGGAGGGGGAGGTTCTCCTGCATATTTCTGCGTTCTATTTCATCTTTAATTTAACCCTTTGAGCATTTTGCAGAATGAACAGTTTTCATGTGCATCAAAGAAAAAGATAATTTGGATTAATTCAGTTTGGTTTAAAATGTAGGAGTATTTTAATGTGGTATCATGTTGGTAACTATAAAGATAAGTTAAATTCTTGTTGGTGTTTATAACCGGTGGACATCTTTTTTCAAAGACTTCACTATAAAGCAAGAGAAGCTGCATACCTGATCAAACATTTGTAGGCACTAAGGTAACACATAACTCCCTCTATCTGTGGGTGCACAGGCTCTCTCCAAATTATTTACTCCTGGGAGGAGAACACAGTATATTGCTTCTGTCTTTTCTCAGGGCTTACTTTCAGAAAGAGTAACTTTTTTTCCAGCTTTGAACAGTTCATGGGTCCCCATGAGCAGCAACCAGATCATCCACTCTGAGGGGGAGCAGAAAGCACCCCAGAGACATTAGACAGGCACATGGCACAGCCAATCTCAGTTGCCTGCAATTCCCTAAATGGAACAGGAAAATCTCACTGTGTACCAGCTTTACCCACCTCAAGACATTACTACTTGAGGGGATCTTAAGCAGCCAGATACCAGGAATTATAGTACCCTAAAGGTCCTGCAACATTTCTGGAAGCAGAACTTGAAAATTTCTCACACTACAGTAGAAAGGTTTTGTTTTGTCATCATTAAATATATTAATGCTGTTGAGCTGCAGATGCTTTCAATTATATGGTTCTGGAGATATATGAGTAAGGTAAATGACCATCCTTATTTTGTATGCTGGTCACTTTGACTGAGATCATGACTTATTATAACTCATTTCATTAAATACTCAGATATGGTAGCTGAGTATCTGAACCTCTTTAATTAAAGTTTCTATGGCATCATAATTTATACAACAAAAATTTGAGCTGTCTTTACTGAAGTTCTGCCAGAAAGATAGCCTAGTATTAGAAAATAAAACTGAACAGAGCCCATCCTTAGTTTGAGTTAACAGTGGGCTATAAGAAAAAGTCGTCTGAGTCATGCCATTATTGCTCAAAGTCATTATACTTCAATCTCCTATTTTTAGTAATTTTTTAAAAATAGATGTCAAGCCCAGAGACTGAAGATTTAGGAATGTTGAGATGAAAAAGAAGATGGACTTCTTTTATTTGAAGATTCACTTTAGAAGAGGGAGGCAACATGTACTTGATTCACAGGTTAAATTTTGTGTAAGCAAACATCAGAACTACAGATGGTTTTAAATTTTATTAACATCTTTGTTTTTATTTCTTTTGCTACATCACTCCTAGTTGTCATATTTTAAGTCTGTCACCTCATTTATGTTCCTTTCAGGTGTTGAACTGCCTGGTTTTCAAACTCTTCCCATGTTATTTCTGCATTCCCTCCTTTTTTCCCCATATGAAGCACATCTCATGTTGAATATTGTCAATATAGTCTGTTTTGATGGCTTATATTTACATTTGCTTACCATGTATGATGCTGCTAAAGCAACTGCATTTCTGCAGAAAAGAGCAGAAATTATAAAATAATATTTCACAGTTCTCAGACATATTGATTACATTTATGGAATTTGTGAAGAGAAATGGAAGTTATGTTGTCAACAGAAAGGAAGTTATATAAAAAAAAGTGCAAATTAATATCAAAGATATTTCCACATTTTTAATCCATAAACTATGTGTGAGATCCTGAATTTCCACTTACAGCACTGTCATGATCAGTTCATACAATAATCAGTAAAAAACAAATTTTCCTGTTTATTTGGCCAGTTCCAAACCAGTTCAACAGAGAACATATGTAGTAAAATCTGTTGCTGAACTGGTTTGCAGTGGAATTGTGTTTGGCTCACTGCTTTCCTTAAACAGTCTTTGAAATTAGCTGTAAAACAAACTGATTTTTTTTTTTTTTTTAAGGTCTGATTATCTTGCAAAATGTCCTGCACTTCCTTTTTCAGAATAGGCTGAAAAGTCTGACAAGACTCGTCTCATGCTTTGCTCTCCCCTTCTCCATCCAAAACTTTCAGCTATTGCTTAAGACTGTGTCTTCAGAGGAGTATGACAAAATCAATAATGTACACTCGATTAAAATTTGATCCAAGATATATGGTGAAGAACTTTATCTTAGGACAGCAAGGGTGTATTCCCATGCAATGACTGAGGAACTGGATCCTTCTGGCAGATGAAGTGCCTATAACACATCTTGTGTAGCCATTTAGAGTTAATAAATCTCTGAGTTGGTTGGATTTGTTTTAATTGAACAGAATTACTCTTAATTTCTAAGTCACAATTCACTGAACACCCAAAAAAGGGGAAAAGTATTTTGCACTACAATATATCACTTCATCCTCTAAAGACTTTGTTTGCACATCCAGCCATTGCAGGGAGTTGAAGAGGGGGATCCACTTATGGAAAAGCAAACAGCTGGATCGAACACCCTCTGAAGAAGTGAGGCTTTGAAACATCATGTGAAACTGAGAAAAACTTTAAGTACTTCCTACAAGACATCTAGCCTGAGACTTGAGAAGCAGCTTTCCTTATCCTAACTTGATTTTTCCTGAAATAAACATCAAACCAACAGGTTTTGAACACACCTATATAGTCTCTGCCAAGATGAAAAGTTAATAGATCCCAATGGTATGGCTGCTTGATCAGCAGATGATTTTGTGCTTCACTCTGCTGGGCTTTGCAAGTTCTCTTTTACTGAACTGTGGTGTAATTATCACTTGCAGAAAAGAGTTTGTTCAGTTCCCAGTCTTGTGCTGACAACAGTCTGCAGCCCTGTGCTTTCACAGCTCAGCAGAATCTGTCCCATTGGAACCAGGCCAGTGACAGGCAGTTGTAACCACAAGACTGACCAGCTCTGCTTGCCTATCATCTAGATGGGCAACATACTGGGGCAGTTCCAAGGTGCCTCCCAAAATAAAAGAATGACTGTGAAACAAATCCTGGTCCCCTGCTCACTTGCTCCTCACTTAGTGCTTCAAGGTAGCTTCACACACAACCCTCCAATGCCTTTTTGCCAGAGGATCCTCACAGTGTTCCTGTAGCTTTCGGTGCAGGGAAAAGAGCTGCTTGGGAAAGCTCACAGTCTCATGTACTGGCAGTACAACTCCATCAAAGTGAAGCAGCTTAGAGCAGTGGATTAAATCAAAACAAACCAGGACAACAAACAGCTCAAGGGAAACTTCGCCTTTTACCAAGCTGGTTTAGAAACTTCTGATTTGCACCTTTGTTTTCTTAAATACAATACATTTACAATTATGTACACCCTCACACTTGCATTCACCCAACATAACCTGTTACCCTGGAGAAAATATGGAAGAGTGTCTCTAGTAAGCAAGGGTCATTCCTCACAGCTCCTGATCACATTTATCATCTCCTACTCAGCAGAGGTGTTGGGCATTCCTGACTTTGGGGAACAGGTGGCAGGTCAACATGAAGAGAAAATAATGGCTTCAAATATAACATAGTTACCATTTTTTTTAATTTCAATTTTTTTTTTGCTATGTTTCTCTCATACAATTTCATTTCAGTTCCAGAATGCAAGTTTTGTATTTTAAAATAAATTAGGGAGTAGTGTCCTGGTTATGTCTAAAATAGGCAGGTGAATCGCTCTGTCTTAGATCTTGCTTCTCCACAATGTCAAGTGGCTCAGCCCACATGTCAATCTTTTAGAATGACACAAATAAGATGAGCCAACTAGAAGCAGCTTTACTATATTATTTGAGATAAGTAACTGTGGAATTTTTAAGTTAATCTTGATTTAAAATTAGGCATCTAAATTAGTACTCAGTCCTGTCAGTTGCCACAGTAATGCCAGAATACCTTTATGTGTAGCTCTCCAAAAGTCAGTTGCTCTGCTCAGCATTTCAGGGAGCTTACTGACTTTGATGAGAAAACATACATTCAGGATATTATTGTGAGAGCCACAAAAGTGACTAAAGAATGCTAGTCTCCACTGATCTTAGTGTAGAACACACTCTTAAATCACTCCCAGGCTTTGAAAATTCATTTACATTTTGGACATCCAGATTTAAAAGATTTGTCCATGGCTGTGGAGGCAAAAAGACCAAGTATCATTAAATTCTTTAGATACCAAATTGTAATTAGAGGTTAGGGGAACAGAGAGGCATTATTAGGGTGGTTTTTTTTTTTTTTAGATCAGTGGGTTTTATTTTTCTTTCCTTTGGGGACAAATTTCCTACATTTAAAATCAAGTTTTTTATGGGGGAGAGTTTAGTTGTGAATGAATATAGCTGTCTATACATCATCCATAATCATGGACTTAACATCTGTACATACAATCTTTAAAGTCACTATAGCTCTAAAAATTATTTAATAATTAAATATAAAATGGATCAGTGAAAGCAGAAACTGGACAATGAAAAAGTGTGCTGTCATGCAAATACTGTTTGAATAGTCTTGCTCTGAATTAGTCAGCAAAACTTCCACTGAACTCCACAGAAGCTCAGAGTAAATAAGCAGTAAGAATCATGTACTCTTTTCTGTAATGCAGCAAGTTTAATTTTATAGCACAGCAAAATCAGACCTTCTTTTCTCCTCGGAAAGCAGTTTATTGAGTTAATGGTCTAACTTAAACCCCATTAGCTATGGTGCAACACTACGGCTATAGAAGTACAATAGTTTAATTGTAAAGTGGTCCAAATACAGAAGGCATTGAAATATCTTTTAAACCAGTTCCTGCCACAAAAATACACTGCAGCTTCAATGGTAGTAAAGATACAAGCATTAAAATTGATTTTAATGACTGCACTGTTGAGCCCTGTTGTGCAGTTGCTGCACTCACACACACACTCGCTCGACCGGCGGGCGCTGCCTGCCAGGCTTGGAGGGATTATTGGGCTCTCCCCAGAGCTGCTACCACCACTGTGAGGTCCTGCATCCTCTCCTGCAGTCCCTGAACCCAGATTAGTTCCTGCAGCTGGTTTTGCCCAACACCAAGAAGGAGGATAATCGCTAGAAGTTGCCTCTCCCAGTACTCACCCTGGCTCCTCAGCCATAGCACGGGTGGCAGACATGGCCATGCAGCTGGAGGTCAGTAATGCCAAGAGAAGCAAGCACAGGGGTTTCACAGCTCCTGCTTCCCTTCCCGTGAAGGGTGGGGACAAAGTGTGCTTCTTAAGGAACTACTAGAAATTTGCTTCTTTATTTGACTTTCGAAGGCTGTTATAGACAGGGCAGAGTTTGCATAACACCACCTTCTTCCTACAAACAAACATGTTTTTTGAAGTGAGGTGGAAGTTTTAGGTATTATTTTAACAGTTTAAAAATCTCAAAGATATATTATAAAGCCTGTCCCAGAAGCTATAGCATAATAATATTCATAGTATATACATATCTAGACAAAATTAATACAAGATTAGATGATACTTTCATCACAGCAGGGAGACTCAAGAAAAGAGCTTGAATATGGATCAAGGTTTTCTGTATTTAATAGAGAAACTCAGGTCTATGTGGTGTTGAAGACGTTTACCTCAGATTGAGATTTAAAAATTATGTGATCAAGATAGTCTCATATAATGCAATTAATTCCTCCAAATTACGAATAACTAGAAATCACACTAAGACCCCTAGGTTTGTTTGGGATTTTTTAAAATTATTCTTGCAGTAATAGTTTTATATTAGAGCCTTAAGAGAGGCACTTCTGCCTCTTTAAAGCCTGATTTTAACACTGCTGTAAGTGCTATGGGAATATTTGAATCGTCACATTCAAATACTTTCAAACATGGGAGTTTCATCCACAAGTCCTGTTCAGGGAACATGCATTTTCTCTCACACTGTACTATTCTCTGTGTAATATTAAAGGATTCACCTAACCCTTCATGAGAGGAAGAGTAATGGAGGACACCAGTAATGAAAAAAGAGCTACACTACAATAAGCATGGCATTTTCCTGGTTTAATTGCTCTTTGCTTACATGAAAGCTACAAAAATACCTTGAAAATTCTCACAAGCAAGTTTTTATTGCATAACACAAAACCAAATGCAAGGAGGCTGAGATTTGAACAGCAGTTCATAATTTTTAGCAGCAACACTGGGAGAAATTAATAGTGCTTCTGATATCACTAAAGAAGGAAGAGATCCAATATGCCAGAAGTTGTTCAGGGACAAAAACTTCAGACAGATAAAACACTTGGACACTGAAACAGAGCTGCTTTCTTAAGTGCTGTAGATGTCATTGCTATCCTCACAGCATTGCAAAATTTAATATTAGGACATGCACTTGCCTTCCTCTGAACTCTGTTCTTAAGAGGGACAGCCTAGCTCCCCACAGGGCACTTGAAAATCTTAGATGGGTTCAAAGGTCTACAAACAAGACAACATTCACAGAAGTTTTTTTCATTTTTTTTTCATGAGAAAACACATTTGAACCTCCAGCCAGAAAAAATTCTGGCAAGTGATATTAAAACCAGCATGGAAGAGACAAGGAGACAAAGGGCACAAAAAATTGAAGGCCTGACCCTACGGGAGAGGGGAGAGATGGGCTAGTCACACTCTGCTTGGTTGGGCAAGCCATGTTAGCACATATAATATCTAAAACATTCTCCTCAATTGTTCCCTGTTTCTGTGTTCCACCTTAGTAATTTCCATGAGAAGTGGCTGGTCAAGATTCTTTTTTCAGCATCCTTGTGCCCTTCCACATCCTGCCATCCTTTTCCCTGAGATCCAGACATGATTTCTTATTCTTTTGTATATGCAACACACTTTGGAAAGAGGTACAAACATTACTGGTTACAGAGGTCAGCTCCCTTCCAAAGCTATGAAAATTTATTTTAATCACTGTTAGAGAAATAATTAAATTTAAATGCCATTATTGTAATATTTTCCTACTATATAAACCTTTTACCTAATAATCTTAGAGGGCTTTGTCATGGTGAATATTGTTATCTTTGGAGGACTCGTTAATAAATTTGGTATATGAAAGTTTAGGAATAAAGCTTAGAAACACAGTTTGTACTCTGTGAGTCTAGTTACTGCTATCCTATGCTTTCCCCTTTATGGTAACTAAAAATTTGAGAAAAAAAATACTATTTTCTCTCCCAGAGCAATTCAGTCCATATTTAGCTAATAGTTCCTGTAAGGCACTGTGCAGTGGATATCAGGCCAAATGAAACCATACCAAGTTGTGATAAAAAAATTACAGCAAAGAAGAATCTGGATTTTGCAAAGTTACAGCCTTTGAGATTTTCCAGCACATATCAGCCAAATGAAGACTGTGCTTCAGAAAGTGTCCGGATCTCAGTCAAAGACACCTGAGGTTGCACTGAAATGCCTTTTCTTTCAGGGAGCAGTGGCTTGAACGGATGCTCAGCACTTCCCTGACCGCAGGCCAGCATGAATCCAGCCCCTGGGTCCCTTCCTATGGGAACACTAGGCAGAGAGACCCTTTTCAAAGAAGGTCAGCCTTTGAAACATGAACTGACCTTCAGCAACCAAGACTGCCTTCTCTTTTGCAGGCTTTGTGCACTCTCTATTAGAAAGCAATGCAATGAGTTACATTTTAATTCTCATCTGCTAAACGTCCTTAAAAGTCTGGAGTTGTTCCTGTTCTCACTAAAAGACAGGAACTGAGCATGTTTGAGAGACACAACTGTCCCTCAGCTCCTCTTCCTCTGCATTTCCCATTTACAGTTAGTTCTGCTACCAAACCAAATCCATCTTTAGTGCAAAATAGTGATTTTGACAATCAGAAGGTATCAGCTCCCTGTATGTTTCAGGGAAACTTTCTGTGGTCCAAAAGGATGCAGGCTGCTCCACAGTCATGTGCAGCTTTCTGCCATTTCCCTGGGCTGCAGTTACTTGAAGGAGAGGAGAGCAGGGAACAGGCTTCTCCTGTTGTCACTTCCATCAGAGAGAAGAAAAGCAGAGGGTACCTGATGGAAAGGGTGCCCTCAAGGGGGTCCAGGTCCCACAGTCCAGCCTAGGATCCAGAACTGTATCCAGCTGCTACAGTCAAAACTCCCACCCTAAATAAAGATACTCTTTCTTTCCTAGTCTCATAAAGGGGAGCTGTTTAGTTAAGACCCACATATAAACACATTGTGATATCCAAAGTGAGAATAGCACTTTTCCCTGTAAGAACATCCCCTTTTTTATGGAGGCTGATAGGTGAGAAAATGGAAAAGTTTTACATTTCATTTAAAATTGAGCGACTGAGCTTTCTAAATCAATATTGGTGCCCTCAAATCTCAGACAAAAAAAAATTTGTCAAAGGAAGAGAATGACTGAACTCATCATTCTAGCCATCAAAGTTATTTTGATCAAGTCTGTGTGTATTTTTAATAACGATTTTCCTTCTCCCCCAAAGTCCTGTTATTCACTTGAAGGCAAAATTATACAAAAAGAAGAGCTACTTTCTGAAAAAGTGTAAGAACCTCTGAGACAAGATCAATCAGTATTTTGTCATCTCAGGATCTTGAAAAATATGTGTGACAGAAGGCACTTGGAGCATGGGTCTTCAAAATACAAGTAGTTTTTAAATATTTATTTTAACATATAACAGTGGCAAGACTAAAAAATCAGAGTTTACTCTTGCTTTGCCATCCTTAAAAGTTATTATTGTGAAGATATATATATTCATGGCATTCATGTCCTAGTGTGAGCAGATGGAAAAGACTTGCTCAGTGCTATGAAAAGCCTCAGAAAGAACTACATTTCGAACTTAACAATCCTGAAATACTCTCAAAGTGTTTGATATATCATCTAAGTCATGCTGAGATTTTCACAAGAAACCTCCGCCAAAACCACTCGGAATCACAAAGAGCAGAGAGCAAACATTCTGACTAACAGCTTTGTCACACCAGGCTTGGAGCACTGAACCCAGTGCTAAGCAGCACTTTAAAACAAACATTTAAATTTTTTAAAAATTTTAAGAAATGTTGCTCAGAATTTATCAAAAGATAACTATTCAGTTTAGAATACATGCTAATAAAGCCTTTCCAAAACTGCAGTACTTTTGCCAATAGCACAAGCCAAGCTATTGATGAGGCACGTGTTCTGATGGAGGAACCTGTGTAATAGAAGGCAACAGCAAAGAACAACTACACACAGATCAGTGACATCATAATCTCAAACAGTACAACTGCACTGGAAGGGTTGAGGCTGTTGGTCATGCACCACACAGTTGAATTTAGAGCTGCACTTATACACTGGAAATCCATATATGTACTTGAATATTTAATACATAATTCCTATTCTCTGAAATATGACTAAAATGAAAATGAAATACCACAAGTTGTATCAGAAACTTTTTATCTAACTTTATTAGTACTCAATATTCTACTATATGATTTCACAATCATAAAACATAGTCCTCTTGAAATGAAATTCTGCACAAAGTTCACTCAAGCTCTCTCAGATCAACAGTGGCATAATGGAGATCAGAATCTGATCTGTAAGACTTAGAAAATAGTTGCACCAGCAGCTAGCTCCTCACAGACTGTCAAAGGAAATGGGAAGCTTTTATGTTGCTATGTATGAGAATAAGGAGCACAGTTTGCTGTTTAAAACCATTTACACCATTTTGTGAATTTGCTATGAACCTAAATTCAGAATAACATCATTAACCAAGAAGAAAAATAATTTCACACCTATTTGTGCTTATAGGCAAGCTTATAAATTTAAACCACTTCTCACATTTCCCAATTACTAAACCAAAAAGGGCAGTTTTTAACTATTGTGCCATACAGATTTTAACCATCAGTGCAATTGTATTTGCTAGTATGGCTAGAAAATAATATTTACTAGGGAGAAATGACCATGGCAAAATGACAGCAGAGAAAAAATACACATCATTCACTCTTTGAAGATGACTGCTCTAATATCCTGCTTCTTCTTCTTCTTCTGTTCTTTATCAAAAGCCATTCTAATTAAATACCTCCTCAACAGTTATATTAACATTTTACAACAGCATTTACACTAGAAACAAACGGAGCAGTGGAGATTCCGTTTCTGATTTCAGAAAAGAAAAAGAAAAACTCTCACACAAAATTTTGCAGATCAGAAAGCTATTTTTATGGATTCAAAATAATAAATTTTCCCTTTACTGCAATGCCACCAAAACAAGGAGAGAATAGTCTCTAAACTGTCTCCATTACTATGCAAATAATGTCATGTACATGTGACACATGATGTCAGGAATTCTATTTAATTTCTTACAGCTGAAGGAACAGAAAATAGATGCTGCTACTATAATAGCATTTGAAGCAGTTATACATACCTGCCCATACCAACTGTATTCCAGCATTGTAACCTCAGTGAGCACCAAGTCTCAGAAAACTCAGAGCAAATTCGTGAATACCAACTGTTTCATGTAAGACAAAGCCTGTGACTATGCTGCTACTTCCCCTTTCAAGGGAGTGTGCTACACTCTACAACTTTTGCTCAGCCACCAGCACTGCTACAATCATAGCTTTGTTGAAGTGTTGTGCTCTTGCAGCTAAAACCTGTTGATAATGAACCTGAACCCATTATTTTGAGTCAATGAATTGAAAGAAATAGGGCAAAGAATGAAAGCCACAGGGCCAATTACCAGCATTCTTTGATGTATTACTTGCTAGCACCCACCAAATCACTTTGTGTCTTTGTCTTGATCCCCTCTGTTATTCATTAATTATTCTGGAAGGGTTAGAGTTCAGATAGCTAATTGCACAGACAGTCTTACTTGGTGGGGATTCTCCCTACACTGACACTTTCCCCAGCTGTGCCCAGCCACCTTGCATTATGCCAATTAATCCAATTCTTGGCATTTTTGTACAATCCTCCAGGTTCCTTTAAAGCTTTGCCTAAAATGTTTTTCTCAGGCTTGTAAATAGAAACTGAAGAAGGTTTGTGAACTGGACAGATAGTGTTTACAACTGTCTTGTTTATTCTTTGGGGAGGTCGCTGGCCCTAGTTACTCTGTTTTCCTCCCCATATGCCTGTCACTTTATTTGAAAGCATGGTGTCTACTACTCTTTTTAATTTGTAGAAATAAGAAATATTTTGCATTATTTCATTTTAATTTTCATTTTTTCCCTGCACTTAGCCACTCTTCACTTTTGTCAGAAGTGATCTTTGTTAAATTGAGAGATAGATATCACTTTACATATTAAGAGACAATTTCTTGGAGAATAGTCTTCTAGTTAACAAAAGGAAAATACCTAATTTCTTTGTTGATTTTAGTACTAGGAATATTTCCACGTACAAATTTTTTTAACAAAGAAGGAATGAATTTTAATAATGAGAATACAAAAAGGGGAATTAAAAGCTCCTGTTCTGTGAGGTGAAAACTCAGACTCCTGTTTACAAACTCAGAACTGTTGATGGGCTTCTAATTCTAGAATATGCAACTTAAGACTTTTTATTCTCACCCAAAATGGGAAAGATTATGTCTTTTTCCTCAGTTTGGACACCCATTATGTGTTTGTTATTCCCCTGCCACAGATACCCACATTCCTGCTCCTACAACTCTAGAACATAAGTAAGTTGGGGCTATTGTTTGGGGGTCATGAATCAGAAGGGACAGAGTTAGGACCAAGCCTATTCACAATTAGATATACCCTATTTTTTAGGTGCTACACTGCAGGCAGTTTTAGTGTCCTTTTTAGACACTTCCATATGTCTGGGAACTGTGTAGTCAATGGCTTTACCTGAAAGGTTAGAATGTAAAGACATAAAACTAGGTCTTCAGAGGGTACTGTGAGATCAAGTATTCACAGGCAAAAAGTCTTTTAAGAAAGCAGTCACTGAAATAACCAGGAAATAGCAACCACAGAGAATACCTTCTAATTATTTTTAGTTCTTTTAGCAGTACTTAAGTAATTATCCAACTAGGTAATTACTCTGGTAACACCAGTTAACTAATAAAATTGTACTGGAGACCTTAAAGAGCGTACTATAACTTTATCCCAGAAATATCATCCTCAAACTACCCTGAACAGATAATACGAGTTAAATGTGAATGCTGAAGTCCAAGGCAGGAAGGAAAACTAAGTTTTGTAATAAATCTGTTTTTAAAAAAATTACCAGTGTTTTAGCACTCCAGATGATCTGCTTGGTAATCTCCATTTGCAGATAAGAGAAATCCAATATCCTTCAAGCAACCAGGTCAAAAGAACAGTTCAATAACTACAGGAGTCTTACATTAGAATCTGTAAAACACCCAGGAGCATAGGTTAGTTGAGGAAGATTAAAGAAAGAAAGTTTGTTTATAGATTTCATTTTTCTGCCACAAGAATCTAAATAAGCTGAAGATGGTGCTTCTTCCCCTGTACAAAGTCCAAAGAGAAAGTTATTAATCACGGTTCTGTGTGACAAGTTAAACTTTGCATATATATTCAGAACCACTCAAGCTCCATCTTTGGGTGAACAATGTGCAAAATATTTCTGTTAGTCTAAACAAATTACAATCTCTGACCATGCTCCATAGACTGCCCAGTTGACTGGACTAATGCAAAACTCATCATCCATTAATTCAGACTTAAATGTGTTCCATTTAAATTTGGTTTTCATTAGCTCTTTTAGCATCAAAACTAAAAAACAGAGAGGTCTGTGAGGTAATTTATTTTTCATAGTTGTGTCCATGCAGAAATTATGGAACTTTCATGCTCCATGACTTGACTTTTTCCTCATTAAATACAGCTGGAACATAAGGCTTTGTCTCATTAATATGCAATTCAGTAATACAGTTGTAAATTCATTTCTCTTCAAAGAACTGTAATTTTTAACACCTGAAAATTAAGATAGCTTATACAATTAGAAGAATGCTATCTAACTCTAAAGCAGAAGAGTTCTTTACATAAATTGTGCAGAGATGAGCTTGTGATACTATAGTCAAAAATTTAAGAGACTAAAACATCCCCAAATAATCATTCCTTAAAAGAGAGATTTATGTTAATTCCATAAATCACCAAAATTTGTTTTGTACAATTCAGCCTCCAAATTCTGAATCCCTTGAGAATGTTGAGTATATCACATAAATGGGGGAGCCACCATATATTATGTTTCCAGCAGCTGTACTGAGGAGCATTTTCACCTGGCAGAGGACAGTAGGAAGACTTCTGGTGCTCTGAGACCTTACCTCAGAATGCTGCCCACAGAAGAATAGACACTATTCCAGCATGTGGCTGCTCTCTACCAGTAGTTTCTGCTCTCTCACGTGAAAAATGTGTCTGGCACAGTTACTTACAGTGCTGTTAAATTGAGGCAGTATTTGCAGGGGCATCTGACCACACTAGTTGACACCTCACTCAGCTGGAACCCATCACAGCATTTAAAGCAGAGATTAAATAACCCATTCTGGGCAAGACAGTGCAGAATTCGCAGTTTCACTGCAAAGATTATTTCTATATGTCAGTTTTCTAAATTTCTAAGTATTGCTTTTCTACACTGAAGAAGCCAATTAAATTTTCTTTATACAGAGTCCTAATTTTTGAGGTAGATTTCATTTTTACAGGAGTATTTCAGGGCTTTCCAGAACCCCCAACCCCACTAACTGAAGTGACCCCCTGAGCCAGGAATGGCTCTTTATTTCAGATAACTGAGAACTTTTTGTTTCAGATATAGCTCCAACTATTTTTTAATGCAGAAAAGTAAAATATCAGCAGCAGTACTTAAACAAATATGCAATTTCAGTATCTGCATTGAATGATTACTGCTATCCTTTCCACTTTTTTTCTATACTGCTGGATTTGACATTGAAACTTTTAAAGTTTAAGATGTGCTTTCTGTCAATAAAGTCTTTTAAAGCTGTAAGGCCCTTAAGGAAGTGGCTCACTATGTCTGTATAATGTTTCACGCACTGGGGCACTGATCTGGTGGAACAAACTAGAATTATCCAATAACTTCTGACTACAGCCTGTTTCAGTCACAACAGAGGCTTCTGAAAATGCTCTGTTGCTGAGGTCAATATCAGCTCCTTACAACTTCCACGGGAGCAGCCCAGTGCAAAGGTCTGTCAGAAGTCCCACATCATGTGTGCTAGCTAAGCTTGGAAGTATTCTAGATTCCCTTCTCAATGTCCAAACCTGTATGAAATGTAAAATATTTTCTCCCCGAATAATCAGGAGGAACAGAAACTCATATTTTTACAGCTTACAGATTAATATTCAACTCCTACATCAGAACACTAATAAAAGGCCACCAAGAACCACGACATAAGCTGAACTTGCACTAGATGTGGAATACAGCAGGGAACAGAAGTAGGAGTTGATTGCCTGCAAGAACAATCGATTTGAGCTTGAAAAAGAGCACAAACAGCAACAAAACTTCTTAGAGAAAAAGTAGCTGTTCTCAACTAGATTCTTAACTGTATGTAAAATATGTTGCCCTGGCAAACTTAAACCTGAGTACCTGAACCCTGTAAGAACTGAACATCAATAAGGTAAAAAAACACCTGTTTTTCCAAAGTGGAAACAAGTTAGATCTCTTGTCAGTAATGTGATAAATAAAATACATAAAGGGTTCTATCAAACTACTTCCTAATTTCATTTAAAATGCTGTAGGCCAAAGCCAGATGTGTATTAAATACAGCAAGATTGATTCTGAAATTAGTCACACTAATTAATCTTTCTACTTTCAGTAACACAATTCAGAAATTCAGCTTTTTTTTTTCCCCTGGGAATTGCATCTTATTTTAGATCCTCTCTCTTTTCTAGTAAGCAGGATATAATTTTAAACAGTAAAAAAAGCCTATTTTTCTCATTTGAAATTATTGGTATTGATTAGGAGCTTTGCCTGAATAATAAGTACAGGAATGATGATGATGATGATGATCACCATCATCATCATCAATATTATACATTTTCCATGAACTTTTCTGCACTGAACCATAGTTCACAGAAGTAGATGAGGGGCTTCAAGTGTTCAGATGAAAAGGGTATCTATTTTCAGATGTGGAACATTGTAAGCTTAGCAAAAAACCACAAAACCTGGTTCAAAATTCAACACACCAGAAAAAAAGCACTGATTTGTTACACTACCTTAAAAACCTGTGGTGCAAAAATAAAAACAGAGGACCAGCCTCAAAATGAGTGTGAGCTGAATAAGTATGATAAATAAGATATTGCAGTGTCTCTAATTATGAGAATTTTACATATACACAGCATAATTTGAATGTTCCATATGAACAAGCTCTTCCATGAGTAGTGAAACCAAAACACTGCTGTTTCCTGCAGACTTCTGTTATATTTCCCTGGAAGCTTTCTCTCCCAAGACTCCAAGTTACCCAGTTCTGGATTGTTTTTCATGATCACTGCCCTGCACCTTCCAAGAGGTGATCACATCTCCTGCCAGGGAAGGGAGCTTTCAGCTCATGGGCTCCTGAGCCCACAGAAACCTGAGCATCCCCACTCATCTGCTGCCCTTGCTCTTTACTCTGAGGACTCATTAAAAGCTATCTTTTCCCATTGTACAGTTTTTGCTTTTTTTATCTGCCTGTGGATTTCCATGGCTTCTCAAGGCAGTTCTACTGAAACTGGACTGCAGGATCAAAAACATTGAGATGGAAGGAAAGGAAGGTTTATGATGAGCAAACTGATGGCAGCTGCCATCAAAACATGCCACATTTTTTTAGGAAGCTATGCTAGAAAGGATCAAATATTACTGCCTTGGGAGGGCAATGGATGTGACTTTGAAACTGAACTTCCCGGAACACTGCTTCACTCTGAGGCATATCCAAAAGATTTTTATTTATTAAATACAAAACAACCACTCAATACAAAGGAACCACACACTCTGTCAGAGATGACAAGGAAATATAGATTTCTTCAGTATAACCCCTTATTAAAACAAAAACCAAATATAGTTATCGAATCTGAGTTTGCAGGAATTTTAGGAGGTTTTACCCAAACTCTCAGCTGTTTTCAGAGAAGTTACAAAGTCACAACGGTATCCTTTGAATCTCAGAAAAACTACAAGGCCTCGCATCTACAACAATATGATGAGACAATACAGAAGGAATAATGCTCTTGCTCTTTCAACAAATATTATTTTTTTAAAATACCCTATTTTCTCTTAATGTGAAGAACTCTTATGAAACAACTCTCCAACTTTAATATCGACTCAAAGGTAAAAAACAGATATGATAGGGAATATAACTTCGTTGGGCTTAATATGTAGTAAATAGCATATATTGAAGGTAGAAAAGGATTTAGACAAGGGCATGTACAGGAGAAAAAATCTGTTGCCGTAAAACTCATATTAAAAATACTAGAGGGGAAAAAGAAACATAAAACCTTCTGAAAATCAGACCTGAATCAGTCTACAGTAAAGCGGATTTCAAGCAGGTGAACAGAAGCTCCAATCTTTCTTTTAAGTTTCTGAAGTCTTAGGAGTTTCTCAAATTATATCATCAGCGTCTTGTATGATCAAATTTCTGAATAATATCTAATAATTGAAATTGCAGTGACTTGCATACTGAAAGACATTGAATTAAAAATGCATATTGTATTTGTTGAAGTCGTGAAGAGCACCATTTAATATTTCACCTGGGTATATTCCCTTTTCAGTGACTATTTCGGAAATATTTTCTGAAAGAACTAACACACATTATGAACTTGAGTCACAAAGTAATCCAGTGAACAGAATCACTGCAAACAGCCAACACTGGCAGCAAGGAAGCTGCACAAAAGAATACACTTATATTTGGAGGAACACCATGA
Organism: Cichladusa arquata; assembly: GCA_026413545.1. NCBI lineage: Eukaryota > Metazoa > Chordata > Aves > Passeriformes > Muscicapidae > Cichladusa > Cichladusa arquata. The sequence continues at coordinate 24,199,678 of JAOTQP010000870.1, read as the reverse complement.
AGTTATAAAGAAAATCCATATTCATCTTCCAACTGAGAAGAAATTGATTGTAGAAAAAAAATTAGTAGTGTACTTTAGATTAAGTAGATTAATATTGTTGACACTTTTGAGAGTTTAGGTACTACTGATGAAAAGTAAAAATTATATATTCACTTGTTTGCCATATAATTCAGCACTCACTGATTAACTGAAATCATGGAGACTGCATTTCCTAGCCATAAAGGCATTTTTGGGAATATCAGTTTAATGTGCTTCGTCTAAGTACCTGATCTAGTGCAAATGCAATAAACAGCATCTCAGCTTCCTCAACAGCAATCATAGGCTGCTTGTCTGTTTGATTACCAGGTGCTTATTTCTGTAATGAAACTGTTGATCCATTATGAACAAAAGAGGTAAGACTCTTAGGGAGCAGGCATTTGGGAGCACTGGTTCAGTGCTCATAGCCATATTTATGGTGTCATATTCAGTAGAGTGACAATGGACCACTCCTCACAGCTTTTGACCTTCACATACACTTCCACACATACATATAGAATGTCTTTTCAGCAGGTATATCTATGCTTACAGGGAGTCATAGGTATATTTACATATTAAGTATACCAAATTATCAGGGAAAAAGGGGTTGAAAAGACCCTTCTCCTTCTCATAGATTCTCCTCTTATTTTTGAGAATAAAGTCCAGTTAAGCCTCATTTCCTCCAAGTCTGTGTTCCATGGATAAGGTTTTTAATACTTTTTTTTAATCAACAGGCATAATGCAGAAAAAGATGTTTCTATCTGCAGCAGATCATTTTTAGAAGCAATACTGCTGCTATCACAAGAGTGGCCCATTAACTGGAGCACAGCAGTGAGGGAATCACTTCTGAAATGTCATCAGCAGTTCTTTTGGTAGAAACTGTGCTTAAAATAACCCTGTACACACTGAGCCCTGACTTTCACATTTCAAGTAACAGTGTAGAAAAGGTTCATGGGTTTGTTTGGGTGTTTTTCATTTTACACCTGTCCAATTTTATTCAAAAAGAGATAGGGCTCTAAAGAGCTGGATTGTCCTCAAGTTTTATTGCCTATGATCCAAAATAATACCTTCTATAGCATGTTTTTTTAATAATGTTTTAAGTACAGATCAGTGGATTGTCTGGTCGGACCAAGACTCTTGAAAGTATCACTGGCTGGAATGCTTTCAAAATGTTTTCACAGCTATTTTTCTACCTGAAAACAGAATGATTCTTTATGTAACCCTAAAAATTCTGCTTTTGTAGACTGAAAGTAAAGCTCAATAAAGTCAAAAAGCCACCAGTGGGTTTTGAAATCGGTCCCAGGTCTTTTGACTTGCAGGTGGCAATCCTTAGCCAGCCTGCAGGGAAGTGATATTTGCTTCACTGCAGAACCACTGCAGAAAATTTACATTGTGGGTACTCCCATAAAGTTAACATACAACATCTAATATGAAATATTTTGTGTTAGATATCAGAAGACATCACATTACCAATTCATCTTGTCCTACTTCTACCAGTGGTCAGTGTAAGATGGGCACAGTGTCAGGCAGGTGATAAAGTTTTCTATATCACTATCCTAAAAAATGCTTTGGCATCTCACAGTCATTAGTAGAGCAGTATTTGTTGTAATCCTGCTGTGAAAGAATGAAATGCACATTACTGACTTGAAGGGAAGAAAAGACTTCATGCTTCACTTGGCTATAAGAGAAGTGGACTCAGTCTCTAGAGGAAGATCATCTGGGTTGCAAGAAGAATAGCTCAGTGGTTACCTGTTACTCAAAGACATTAAAGATTCAGGTGCAATTTCCTACCTGAACTTGAGTCCCTGGATAATTTTGAGCATTCATCACAAGTGACATTCATCTCTAAGAGGTAGTTTCCTAGTCTACATTATGAAAAAGTCTGTCTTTTGGACAATAGCAAGAGAAAGAATCTCCAGAAAGTGAATCACTTTCAGATACCCCAGGGAGACTTCCTATAAAAGCAGGATTTTTATTTTTTTTCCATTCCTCTAGACATGCCCCTCTCTTATGGTTCATCACAGAAGGAGACTTGGGCAACTAACTTTAATTAGATGCCTATTATTTACATGACTAAAAAGCTGGATCCATGTAGGCACTTACGGAAGCTAAACATTGTACTATGAGGAAATTAATTTATGCCTCTGCATTTCAATTTTTACCTGCAGCATGTGACACCTTCCTCAGAGTCAGACTATGGGGCATGAAACTTTACAATTTATATGATACGGTCAAAATGTCAGTGGAGGCCAGAAAATTGCTTAACACAAATAAATAGAAAAGGATACTGAAGTCAAGGACCCCCAACCCTCAAAATCTATAAACTGAATGCTTGTATTCAAATCTTGATGGCATTTTTACTAACTGAAGAAAAAAATCTAGAGAGGGAAGTAATTTTGGAACTTGAATAAACTAGATGATTCTTCAAGCTAATGTATGAAATATATTTTAACTATCAATATCATCACTTAAGCCATGAAATCCACATTTTCAGTAGTATAAAGTGGATGGCTTATTTTTATTCAGTTCCATTCCATATTCTTGAATTTTTCAAGGCAAAATTCTCACCAAGTCAGTTGGAGGTTGTAGTAGCAATATTTTTTTCTTTCTCTATGTGTTAGATACCATAGTTTATCTCAAGACCTAATGCAATCTATTTTTTAATTATTCACACCCTTTATTCTGCAACTATAGTCTGCCACTTTCAATATTAAAAAGACAGGACACAGTTCAATTATTAATGGTCCAGATATGAACAAAAAGTGGAGTTTGTTCTTTAGAAATATATCTGTTTTGTAAGAGCACTAATGAGTTATAAGCTTATATTTATCATGTAGTTCCAACCCAGTATTAGTTTCATAACCTTTTGCCAGATTTTAAAAAAAAAAAAAAAAAAAAAAAAAAAAAAAAAAAAAAAAAAAAACAAAAAAAAACCCCCCAAAA
>JAOTQP010000870.1:24142227-24189909 GCA_026413545.1 Cichladusa arquata | reverse complement strand
ATACTTTCTCTGAAGCAAAAAACATAGAGGATGAATTTATTTGACTGTGTTTATGACAAAATAAAGATGCCTACATACGAGCTAATTATCTAGACTTTTTTTCACTCAACAGGGAGAAAAATATCACTTTGACCAATCCATCTTACTTCGAAATACATGCCTAGGATAAGCCAGAAAAATTGCATCTTAAATGGATCTGCTTGCCCCATGGTAACAAAAATTGTTAAGGTACCTAGTTCAGATGTAGGCACCTGTTTCAGAGGTAGGAGAGAACCCAGTCAAGGTATTCTGAAACAGATTATTAAGGTTTATGAACAGCTGATCTATTCTATCTTAAATATTCTGTGTGCTGCTACTACATCATTTACACAGCAGTTTTGGCCTGTAGCAAAGCCCTATAATGGTATTAGAGAGCCTATGGAGGTAGATGGGATACATATATGGATCTGAAATGGTTCTTCTTGGACACAGGCTTTTAAATTATGTATTTTTTTGTGGGAGTAGTAAGACACTGCCATTCTGTTCTCACTTTCATACTGTCTCCTAATCTGTCAAAAATACTTATGTGCCAATCCACAAAAAAAACCCCATATCAGTTTAAGAAAGGGTTTGCATTATTGTATGAAGTGCAGGAGCATCTGCAATCAAGAGAGCACACCTGGAAAAGAAACTGGAAAGGTGCCAGTATAGCAGACACTGGGTAAATGAGACTCCCTACGTGGGAGATACAAGGCAGGCAGCACAGGACATTAAAGGTATTTGTGACTTTCAGAATACTTTTAAAAAGCCATGACTTCCCTCCTCGCAATGTCTGGACTAGATCTGTTCTGTCTTTAAATACAAAATTTGCCTGCAGAAAGGTTTCAAAAGAGAGAGTATTAAGTCCCAACAGCCTAAAACAACTATTTCCAAAAGAAATATTACCATTTATAGACAGACATGTTTGTGAGAAGCTTATCTTCAAGCTTCCTTAGTGGCCCAGGTCATTGAAACAGTATTATTCTTCCTAGACACTCATTGAGAAAAAAATAGTAGAGTGAGGATTTTAAAGTGATTAACAGGCAGACTCTTACAGAGCTTTTCCCAGTATATGCAGTAAAATATTACTCTTATTTAATTACTCCTTACTCAGGTACCTGAAATCAGCTTCCCATCACTATCTGCAGCATACCTTTGCTGTGTCTATTGGAGAGCATGTTCTCAGTGTTCTGTTATCTCTTAATTATTGGGGAATTTTCTGCAGGTTGCTTTTAAATTCCATTTTGCAGCAGTTAAACAGATAATGTTCCCAAAATCTTTCATGGTAATTTAGAACTTTTTTATACTTGAATGATTTACTGGTCTCTGGCTAGTCCTCACCTTCCTACCAGCTTCCTACTGGATCTGTGGTGGTATGAATTGACACAGGACCCAGTAATGATTAGATCAGCCCCAGATACACAGCTAAATCAGTATCTCTAGTCCTACTCGATGATCATTTATTTATTAATATGCATTTTTGTGTTGTTATAATTTTGTGTTAGAAAGATGAGACTTTTTTTCATGTAGTGAAAAAAGGCATTGGTCTCATTTTTACATTTTATTATAAAGAGTTTTATAAATATATTGTGTTTCTTTTTAATTGGTTAGTAACTAGTTGTTACTTTGTTGGATTGGTTAGTTTATTATCACGTTTACGTGTTGACTAGTGGATTTTTTTTTAGATATTATTTGTATTTTTTTGTTTCATGATTTAGGATCTTTTATATAGGTGTGAGTAATTGTTGCAATTTTAGAATTTTTTTCTTAGGGGAAATAAGCTGTTTTCTACTGTTATAGGATTCTGTTTTTTGGAAAGGTTGACAGATTTTCTTATGGGTACAGCTGGTTAGTTAAAGTCAGATTTATGAAGCCTTACAGGCCTGCTGTTCAGCTACCACATTTTTGATATAGAAATTTGGTTTATTATTTTGCTGCAATGTTGCTCATCTCCAAGTGATCAAGATCATTGACAAAGTTACAGGTTTCCAGTATAAAGAACCCCAAGCAGAACAAAGGAAATGACCTCAAGTTACTCCAGGGGAGATTTAGATTGGACATCATGACAAATTTCTTTGCAGAAAGAGCACTGGAACCAACTGTCCAGGGAAGTGGCAAAGTCACCATTCCTGGAGGTACCTGGAAAAGGTGTAGATGTGGCACTTAGGCACAGGGTTTAGTGGTGGCTTTGGCAGTGTTAGGTTAACAGTAGACTTGATGTTCTTTAAGGTCTTTTCCAATCTAAACTGTTCTATTCTACTCCATTTTATTCTATCTTGTTAGTTTGTTTTAACTGATAGCTTGAAGAAAAAAAGATACCAAAATTTCTACCAAAACTAATATTTGACAAAAAATACTCCTAGAGAAAACATATTTTCCATCAAAGGGTGTTCCTAGTCCATATTTAAGGTGAACTTTCACTAATATAGTGGAACACTCCTGAGGAAAGGGCAGCAAGGTGTAAACTTTGCCCAGTGACTGATGGATGGCATTTCTCATAACAAATTGCCTTTCAGCTTATCAGGCATTCATTCAAGAGCAGAAGTCACTTTTTGAGTCACAAATGGCATCCTACTTTCATCTGTGTTTTCTTTCAGAACCTTCAATCATGATGTTTGCTAAAGCCAAAGCTTCTTATTTTATAGATCTTACGAATACTGCAGGGGAAAATCTGGTGGCTCTTTTACTGCCTTGGGTATTTCTATAGGTTAACCTGTCTTCCTGGAGAGCACAGGTAACTTCCCTTGATCAACACAGAAATTAAGTTGAATCAAAATTTTGTCACAAAGAGAAGTGTCAGTCTTCAAACTCTTCCTTGGGCCTTTGCTACTGTTTTTTTGAAGTACCAAACTAACCCTTTCTTGCTACTTCCCAAATCCTTGATCTCAAAGAGAGTGTTCTCAATGGCATTCTTTGGTAAATCTTCACTCAAGATGGATTGCCCATTAGTGCTTGCTCTGGACAATGAAAAACTGTTTAAGGTTTTTTTTATCACTTGGCTGCCATGCAAACATACTACATCTGTAAGCACAAGAACTTCTAGGGAAAGAAAATTTGAGACTTACCAAAAGGTACAAGTCTCCGTCCTTACTTGCTGTTAACCCCAAGATCTCACTTTACGTGTTATTGATCCTCAGAGATTTGTAATTCCTCCATTCTTCTCAACAAATCCCTTTTCTCCTTCCAAACAGCCAACAAAGACTTTGTTGAGAAACCTCCAGTAGAAAATTTACTCAGTAGTAAGTCTTACTACAGGGCAATGACAGTGAGCCCTTAACAGTGTACTGGCACCCCAGAAAGGTGAAAAGGAATCATGTCTAGAAGTCAACTTATCTATAGGTATATAACTTAAAACACTGCTACTTAATTATGGATTGGACAGAATTTCTTGTCTAAATCCTGAAACCTGCCACGAAAAATACCTCCGATCTCCTCATCTTCTTTGAGTTCTTTTGGAAGTGTTGCTTCCTGTCTGCCCTGATTTAGGTACAGGAATATTTCTGGCTTTCTCTTTTTTTTGTCTTTGAGCCTTGCTCTCCAGTAATTATGTGATTTTCCACATCTCTTTTATTTTTTACTTCTTTATCTATTTCTCTCCTATTATTTGTTTCCTCAACATTTCTCCTTCCTGTTTCTCTATCTCCTATTTCTTTCACCATTCCTCTCTCCTATTCCTTTAATTTTCCTCAACCTCCTTTTCGCCATCTTTTCCCGCTTTATTTGCATTGTGATTTCTGACCTGCAAAGAAATGCTATCCCCACAGGCTCTGCAGCACCCTTTGATCACCCTCTAGCCTCTGCAAGCAAGCTCCTCCAGCAGTTCCAGGTGCTCCAGTTAACCCAGAGACTGGAGGTTGAGAGGGACTTGTGTTGCAGCAGGAGCCAGAGGAGGTTTAGTGCTGCCCTGAAAGGTGAAGCAGAGAAGGTCAGTTTGCCAAAGCAGAGAGATTGGCAAGAAGACAGTGCCAGCCACATGCTGCCTCATTCATGTTCCCCCAATTAAAGCAGCCTGTAGGGAAAGTAGCGTGCCACTGTAGTGCACTGGTGTACTGACCCCTCCGAGTGCTTGTTAGTGCTCACCATACTCAGCATTTCCTCTCCCTGATTGATAGCACGATATGTGTGTGTATGGCAGAGAGCAGATTCATTACAGCACATTAGCCAGACAGGCAGACAAATGCCCACAGGGGCAGAAAAGCTGTAAGGAATAAATAAAAACTTTATTATTTTTCTAAAACTTTTTTTTCCCCAGGCTACAGTGAGGAATACTGGAGGAATGGGAGAGTGGAGAGAGCCCAGAAGAGAAAGGGAGTGGTGAGAACTGGAAGGAAAGTTTATTAGTGGTCAAAGAAAGTTTTAAAATATTCATTGTTGGATTCTGAGTTTTAATCTCTATTTATATTTTTTTTTTGTTCCCACTGCTAACTAGGAAAAAAAGGTTCAGTGCATCAGATACCAAGTTATCAGAACATTCCTGATGTAACATGTCTGAAATGTCTGAAACCTAGCTGCTCCACTTACTGAAATGCATAATTCCTCAGTTTTAAAAATGAAAAACAAACTAGTACCAGCCTTTATCAACAGCTGCCACCATGTGGTATTTTAAATACCACAGTTACTTCCAAATAGAAAGAAATATGGTGGCATCATTTAATCTGTTCAGTGGAGGGTTTTTAGCCTCCACTCAGTAGCTCACAGCTCATAAGAGATGATGTGGCTGGAGGGCAGCTCTGCAGCCCTGCATAATCTCTGCTAAGGCCTAGGAGCAGATAGCCTGAGCAAAATTGTCCTGGGCACCACAGCCACTGTACCAAACCACTTGCCCATCACCCATCCTTGGAGATGGGAGACCAGAGCACAGTCCAGAACTGCCCCAGGATGTCAACAACACTGCAGGAAAAAAATGTGTTCCTGAATGGCTGGTGCCAAAACCTTTTCTGCCAGGCACAGATTTACCAGGTTGCTGCATCTCTCTCCCTCTGTCATGACATGTTATCTGCTGTGACACAGAGCAAGAAAGCAAACATGGAGCTGCTGGACTCTGCTCTCACTGCCCTCTGGCTGGATCTTAGCCTGTCTGCTGCCTGGATATACCTTGTGGTGTTGAAAGAAAACTCCAGAGACATTCCACTATCCAAAAGGAAGATAGAGTGTAAATTGTCCTCCCTGGACCATGAGAGGGTTGATCCAAAGATTAATGATTTAAAGAACATGTTTTGAGGCAGCACAGGGACAAGTCCTAGTTACTTTAATTCCTTAGTATTTGCTTGCTTGAGCCCTACTTATTTTTTAGAACGTGTTAATTCCATGAACTTCATCCACACCTCTCTCCTGATTTTATTTCGGTGTGCTCCAAAATGAGCTAAATGTGTTACAATTAAGAATAGCTTTTGGCAGATAACACAGCATTCTGAAATCTGCTTTGTAAATATCTGCAGGTAATATAGGTACCTCTGAGACTGCTGGAGCTTTGTCTGATGAAAAGTGTGTTCCCATTGGAAAAAATCCATTGAACGCAGGACACTGAGAAACTGGCATATGACACTGTGAATAATGTGCATGGGCTTCTTCTCGAGGGTGCTTGTCTGGCCACTTTTGATCCTGTAGCTTTCCTCTGAGCTGAAACTGTAGTCCAGTAAGTGCCTGCAGCATTGCTTTCTTTCTTCCCTTCCCACTATTCGCAGAGCTGAAAAAATCACTACAAAACACACACACAAAATAGAACCAGCAATTTAATTTCTTGAACAATGTACATCTACTATTACAAAAAAACAAAACAAAACTTCAGTTTAAACCCAAATGAATATTATGTTTATAGGGCACCCATAAGAACACAATCCCTAACCTAGTACTCTGAAAAAAAATCTAAAAAAAAAAAAAAAGAAGAAGGGGAAAAAATATGAGAAGAAACAGTTGGCATTCAGTTAACAATCATGTTTGGAGGTTTGTGACTGACTTTGTTATTCCAAGAGAAGCCAGGTACCAGGCTCTTGGGATTAGGTACAAAGGCGAGAAAAAAGTGGACACGTATGAATCTCAAAGGTGACTGCTGGGTTAATAAAACAGCCTGTTTTCTGTTCACCCAGTCTTCCTCTCTTCCTCTCAGTGTGCAAGTACATTAAAATATGTCAAAAGGAAAGCCATTTGCTGGGGAAAAATAATACAGCTAAAAGTCAAAATTTCCAGCTGGTGTGTTGCCTTGGTGTGTGCAAGTGCGCTAACAAAGTGACCCACACATCTCACTGGATGAAAGTTGGTATCCTCATTAAAGTAGAAACAAACACTTGAAAACAGGAACAACTGCCAGTTAAAAAAAAAAAAGGACCACAATTGAAATGAGAAGCCTTCATTTTTCCCTACTCTGTTTCCTACTTGCTCTATAGCAGATACCATATATATATATATTTAAGTAACTGCTTAAAAATAATGAAAGAAAAACTGATTTTGTATGCAGTAACCATTCCCATTTGCTGGAGGAATTGCATTGCTAACAACCATCCACATTATCATTGTGTTTTTAGAAGAAGAAATATTTTCACAGTCCAGTTTCTAAACTGCCACATCCAACACAACGCCTGGTTCCTGCAAAGAGTCACCCTTTCAAAAGTGAGTAGCTCTGGGGAAAAAACCTTATATCAGAATTGCTCACACTGGAAAGTGATTGTAGGATCAACCTCCAACCCTTTAAAATAAAAGCACGTTTATAGTGGCATATACTGCCTTTGCCCCAGGAAGCACAATGAGACTTGAACACAATCACTAATTCACTGCAGAGTGAACATTTTATGTAATATGAACAGCATGAGACATTAGATCTTCCTTGGCCCAGGCCTTGACAGAAAGCACTTTTAGATAGACAGAAAGCAAAATGAGGGAAGTGGTATACCACAGTGTGAACAGCCTTTTGTTTACTGATGACATGATTTTCCCTGGGGGTAAAAAGAAAAGAAAAAAAGGAGTAAAGTATTCCAAAATCTCTAATGACCTCAGCAGAGTTTATTATTATGAACCACAGAATCCCTTCATGGGTGAGGTTGGAAAGACCTCTGGGGATCACCTAGTCCAACTGCCCTGCTCAAAGCAGGATCAGCCACAGTGTGTTTCTCAGGGCCATGTTGAATTTTAAATATCATCAAGGACAGAGATTACACAGCCTCCCCAAGCAAACTATTCCAGTGTTTGATCATGTAGGCACTAAAAAAATAATTTTCTTTTGAGGAATTGAAATTTTGCCCATTTCAGTTTGTGCCTATTTCCTCTTGGCCTATGACTGGGCACCAAGACCCAGGCTTCACCTTTTTTCCTCCCCATCCAGTAGATGTTTACACACATGAAGGTTATCCTGAGCCTTCTGTTCTCCAGGCTGAACAATGGTAGCTCTCTCACCCTCTCATAGCTCACAAGTTCCAGCCCTTCAGCATCTCTGTGGCCCCTTGCTGACTCTGGTACATCCATGTCCCTTTCATATGAGGCTGCTCAGCCCAGGACCCAGCGCTCCAGCTGTACCTCTCCAGTGCTGAGGAAAAGGATCACCCCTAATGCAGTTATGCAGCGTGCACCCAAGGAGAGGCTGTTGGACTTTCTTGTTGAAAGGATGTGCTGTGGGCTCATAGCCCACCAGAGTCTCCAGGGCCTTCTCTGCAAAGCTGCTTCCCAGACAGCCACAGATAGAACAAGGATCTGGCTTTTTCTTTCAGTGCACCTTCAGTTAAGGCTCTGATGTTACATACATCACAAAACTACAGCACCGCTTCTCACAGCAGCCTCTTCTAATAGATACAAGTAAGAGAGAAAGCTGAGGAACAGTCTAGCTAACACATCTGTGCTGATTCAAAAATAAAATGAAATAAAGTACTATATAACCTGACTGCTGATGTCATTCCTGAGCCAGAGAATTCTTTCGTACGCAGGCTTCGATCCATTGTGCCCCCATTATTTACCAGTTCTACAGGTATGTGCATAGTCAGCTCCAGACTAAAGCTCAGCAAAAACTGAAGACTTCCCATGTGCCCAGAAAGTCACCTTGCTCTTGTGCCAGAGCACCAGGCTACCTTAACCATGGGACTAGCTGGTGTTGCTTCCCAGCTGTTCCGCAGTGTGAACAGCTTCTCTTCCTTACCTCCCTGGCCCTCTCTCCTATTTTGGAGAGATTACTTCAATGTGAATACCTGTAAAGTTCTGAAATATGGAAAATGAGAAGCTGGCTGTACCTGCCCCTTCCTGGTCACCACAGTCTTATCATGTCTGTTTGGTGGTCACACTTGCATACTAAAAACCTAATCTTACAGTCCTTTTGCAAACTAAACTCCCCATTGACTGATATGTCTTTGTATTAAAAAATTTACTGGATATGCAGAGCAGCAGTTCTGAACAAAGGAATTTAGTCATTTTTCTTTTCGTTTTCGCTTCCAAAAATGCCCTAAGGCAGTCATCTATTTCAGTCAATGGAAGGCTGGAAATGTTCAATCAAAAAAAAATCTATTTTTGCGCAACAGAAACATAAAAGACATCTAAAAGCCACAAATATAATTTTTGTACACATTGAATGCCAGATGTCTTCACATTTCATTGACCTTTTTGTTAACTCTTTACTTGCCAACTATTTGCCTGGAGCTACTTTTGACACTGAAGGAACATGTGTTTATTAAGGAATACACACTTTTAGTTATATTATTGAGGAAAGAGGAGGACAGTTACATACACAAACATTAAGTATAAAAGACATACAGAAACTTCAAGCATGCTTCCATTTATAAAATATTCATTTATCTGAGCAATTTTGCAATTTAAAAAAAAAAATTTAAAAAAGTTAAAATAATACTTTTAAACTGAAATCCAACTTAACTTACATGGTTTGCACAATATCTTACAAGGAGCCAAAAAAAGTAAATGGTAAAGCCTATTAATTTCTACAGTAATTTCAAATACAATTTGCTTTATTCAGAAGTAATCAAGTAGTACCAGGAATTTTTTTTAAAAAAATCATAAAATATCTTTTTCTTTTATTCTCTATAGTTTTGGGCCTTCAAAATTTTCTAGTCAGACCATCAAGTCAAAGAATTGCAATGGAAAAAAAAAAAAACCAAAACTGAAAGCTCTGTTAAAATTAAAACTATGTATAAATTATGTCAAAGTAAAAAGTATCATAAGAATTTTGCATGAAGGTTAGGTTTAAGTAAAAGGCAAATATATACTGGTTTGGAAATATTCAAATATAATCCATTGTAGCCTAAACTCTGATTTGCAGCAATGGCAAGCAATAAAGGCATATTTATGTTGGTAGCAGTTTAGTCCTTGCCACTCCAGTAAAAATAAATTTATGATTAAAAATTCAATATACTTTATATAATGCAAAGTCTTGCTGCTGCTTCTTTTTTTTTTTTTTTAATTTCCAGTTTGAGTAAAATAAAAGATGCAAAAATTCTGAAAAACAAAAGAAGTTTTACACTCTACAAAGGACATAGGGAAATAAAAAGGATGAGTTCAAATACTAAGTGATGAAGATAATGAGCAAATTGGCTTTCTGGAGAACTGGAAAAATAATTCAGAATTAACAGAAAATAAATAAAAGAGAATTTCAGCAGTGGGGAAAGGTATATTGGTGCAATAAAAGACAGGAATGAGAACTGGAAAGACAGCATTAAGTTAAAAGAGAGGACACTAAGGAGATTTGGAAATACATGCTCAAATGCATCACATTATGACTTAGACAATAGCCCTGCTGTAGAACACTAACACCTAAGAATCACAGCTAGAATAATCTCATGAGCATTACACACATTTTTGAGCAGTCTATACCAGAAAGATTAATAAAGTGGAAGGAAATTAAATGAAAGTAAACAGCAAGTATTAATAAGGGACTTAGGATCTGAGCTATGATGAAAGATGAAAATAATTACATGATAAATATTTCTAGCATATATGTTAACATATATGATTCTAACATATATATGTGCTTCTAACATATATATTATGTACATAATAAAAATATATTATAAATTTTAAAATATATATTCAAAACATGCATGCCAAGAAAGAAACAACTATTAAAAGAAGAAAATAATTTATTCTTGTAATTATGGTGATATTAAGAGTATTAAGTAGAATATCACAACAATTCTTCATAGAAAGTATTGAAAAACAAGGGTATATTGTTCCCAAGAAAAAGAAAATAGTTATATAATCCCCACCACTTGATTTGTTTAAATTGAGACTTGGCAAAACATTAGTGAAGTGATTGTACAGTAGGTCATGATCCTGTATTGGCAGGGGATGGACAAAATGACCTAGCAGGTCTTTTCCCTCTCAATCTTCTTTGATTCTAAAAGGCTCTGAGTCAGATGCTCCCATCGTTTGTCTACAAGATTAGCAGAGCTAGAGCTACCACAGGGAGACCAGTAAGGGTGAGGGTGAATGTAGACTGGCTAATAAAATATCAGAAGCCCATAAAAGTCAAGAAATTCTTTCTCTTTTATTGTTATAAATATATGAGTGTCTTCCTTTCAGGGTTCAGTGTGAATGACTGCTCAGAAAACTAAATTTTAAGGCATTGAAAAGCAAAATGCAGAGGGATCAGGCTGGACTAGCAGCAAAGAAAACGTGCAATCCCCTGCCATCAGCTTTTTGAAAATGGAAGTCTCAAAGGTAAGGCAGTAGCAAGATTTCATGCACAAACTTTTTTCCTGATTACCATTCTCATAGAAACAAGTTTTTGAAGAAAAACTTCTATCAATACTTTCATTGATGCCTGCCTATGCTATTTCCAGTTTTTCTTCAGCAATCAAAAGTATTAGAAAATAATGTTTGAGAAATAACCTAGAACCAAAGAAAGCTATTTCATTTGAGGATGTTCAGGGAGAGCCTCGTGACCCTGGTGAAAATTAGGGTTTGTTGTAATGAAAACAGGAGGTGGTGACACATGATATAACCACTGGTTATAAAGATCTGCTGTGGGCTGTGTCTGTGGTGAACATAGAGTCTGAACACCATCCCTGGAGTTCCCTGGGGGCTTCCTACCTCCACGCTGGGTCAGAAGTGTGTTCAACTGCATTGGGTGTCAAGCTTACAGTGTGTGAATGGGACAGCTAAATATTACTGCTTATAACCCCATTAACATTGTGTGTCACCTCTGCAGAAGTTTCTAGCCTAATGCACAAGAGTAAAAAGACATGGAGAAAGGGCAGCATCAGTAAGGCTCCAGCTAATGACACTCAGAAGTGAGGGTGTCTGTGCATGTGGCCACCCTATTTTGCGTCCTCTTGAAGCTGAAGAAAAAGCTCTGTTGCTGTTACCTTCATCTGAGGTCACATATTACGTTCATATGAGGGAAACAGAGAAGAGCGTCTCTGGGGAGAGAACATGGAAAGGAGTATGTAGGATAAAGTAACAAGGTACTTACTTTTGCAAAGCAACACCCATTTTTTCTCTTTTCCAATGTATAACAACTAGATATTGACACCTTTTTAGCATTATTTTAGTGAGAAATAGCCTATACCTAGTTGTATTGAGTGACATTGTTGGTTTTAACTTTTTGCTGTGTTTTTGGATTGTGTACATGCACACTCATGTAAGCACAAGCGTATTTTCTACTCAAACTAAAATGCATCAGAGCCACCATAAATTTACAATCTAAATTTATTAGCTAATATATTCTTGTAATTCTAAGGAGAGTGTTTATGGAACAGAAGTTCCATGGTCTTCTGGAAGGGCATGTGCTCTTTAGTTAGCAAGGGGGTTTGAAAATTCCTCTTCAGTGCATCGCCCTGCCTTCAGCATCAAAGGCAGATTCAGGACCATAGGACATAAAATCCCAATAATTCATTAAATTAATATTTTAACACAATAACAGACATCAGAGACTATAATACAATTAACAGAGAACCTTGAAACACCAGCTCTAGATGCCATCAATCATCACTGCACTTTCCAGTCTTGAAGGTGTTTCTTACAGTATTTGTCCCAGAGTCCTTAATATTAATCCATTATTCAGACTACCAAAAAAGGGAGTATCTTCTGTTTTTGAATCAAAAATCATTAAATTTCTTATCCTGAAAAACGAACTGTCAATATTTTCTTTTTTAAAAAAATACTGCTTTCTCTATTTTTTTCAACAGTATACCTGCATAGTGGTAATTTTGCAATAATTTGATTAATTGCTCAATTAATTAATCCTACAGATTAGCAACAATCCACAGTTCATTACTGCAATGCATTGCCTTACAGCACTCAAAGTGGAAATTAGAACTGCACATGGCCAATTAGTATATTGAAATGCTGATTAGTACTGTCAATTTTGTTAATGAAAACATTAGGGACTATGAATACTATGTACAGGCATCTCTTTAAAAATAATACATTTGCTGTAAATTATCAGTATGGTTATTGACATAGAATGTGTAGTTTGATTTGAAAAGCTCCTTTTCAGCTTGGGACAACTCTGTTTATATGCTGAGATTTAGGTTTCCAGCTCACAGAGCCAAAACCAGATATGGTAATTACCAGCACAATGGCAACTCCTCTGTATGAGGATTTTGGGAGCAGATGATCCCACTGTGCTTGAAAGTTCAGCCCTGGGGAAGGGGCTCCTAATGGATGTATGAGGGAAACCAATTTCATCAGCAATCTGGAGTCAAGATGAGCAATGTAACTTTGCAATATAGGTGGGTTGGTTTTTTTCCATTTATGTGACCCACTAATCAATACAACTAATGGTGTTCGAAGAGATAAAATCATGAACATTTATAATACAATAACATTTATAAGGATACATGTTTGAAGCACTGTGTAACTCCATAAAAAAATTAATACTTTTCACCACCAGCAATAAAGAAACAAACACAAAGTCCTTTGACTGGTACACTTTATAGTGTCAAGACACAAGAATCCTGTCTACCTCAAACAGATGGAAGAAGTAACCTCTCTTTGTCACACCATGCTTGTACCTCCACATTGTGAAGTTCCCACCTCAGTGACGCAGCAGGATTAGTTTACATTAAATGCCTGGGACTGTATATGGGCTAGAGATGCTGAGGAAACTCCATGCAGATGGGATAGCCCTCTCCATCTTCATTCCCAGAGCCTGCCTCACAAGGTACACCACTTTGCTGACAGTCTGCAGGCATCCTGATCAAAGCTAGGTGTGCTGCAAGCACAGTGACACAAGCACAGAGGCATCTCATTGCAGTCAGAAGGCACAGCTGTGGTACACCCCTTTCCACTTCCACCCAGAAACTTCAGCACCCACCTCAGGCTGCTTCCTCACCCAAACTGGGCCTTCTGCAGTCCCTTCAGTAAGAGCCTTAGTACCTCCTAGGAAATGCAATGCAATGTTCTCCATGACCTTTGATAGAACATTTGTCTTTCAGATGTACGAAGAACAAATTCAATATCCATGGACCCTCTAATGAAAATACATTCTATCCTGTACAGAATGCAAATTCAGGTCAGATAAGTTTGACTGTCTCTCCTTATGCAAAATATATCTGAAACAGTGCTATGAACCCATTGAGTTCAATAATGTATAAAAAGCATGCTATTTCATGCAATATATTTTTTTAAATCTTTGTTTGTGTTTAAGCTTCTTAACTATTCAGGCTTTTGTCAGTATCAGAAGAGCCATAAGCTTTTATTTTTGAAAGACAGAATGTATGAGATACTACTGTATTCATAAAATTTGAGGGAGTGAGACATTAAGAAAAAAAGCATCTAATACTAATAAAAATATCTTCATTGTATATACAATCACACTAATTGTTACGGGCTGCATATCAGAAGAATACATCTGGTTGTATTTTTTGTCCAAGTATTAAACTTTTTAAGCTAAGTATTGAGGGAGGAATTGAAGAGAAAGTAACACATTCAAGAAATGGGTAAATACGGCTAAAAAAAGCTGCCTATGACACGAATAGTTATGTCAGGATGTCCCAAGGAGGCTTGCACTCTAATACATTGTGTGACCTTTCTATAGGAAAAAAAAACAGGTCTTCATGCTCTAGACCTTGGTCTAGTCTTGCAGCAGCCACCCACACAAATTGAGAGCAAGGCATAATCCTGTCAGTTTTACATTTTCTCTGCGAAGTCTATAACAATGTGTGCAGCAGACCTGTTACCAGAAGCACAGTTGCTACATGTTAAATCAGACGAGGAGGACAAAAATTCCTCCACAGACAGCCTGAACACACAAGTATTCACAGAGAGTGTGAATACCTGCTGGCCAGGTTTAAGTTCCTGATATTTCTCAACTTTTCAATAGGAGACTTTCTTGCTTTTGTGTTTTTCTCCATCTCCCTGTCCCTGTTCCAAGGGGAGTCCTGGAAATGAAGATGAAGCATCTCTTTGATCTTCATTTCGTGACTTTCAGCAGGCAAAAGATCAGCTGTGCGAATTTTTTTTCTCAATCTCTGCAAATACATGCTGCAGCAGTGCTCAAAGTAATAGAAGAGATTTTTTGCTGTAGATTAATTATTTCCAGAAAATTATATGTAATCTACAGCTATTGAATCTAATGATATGATTGATATTATATTATATGATATGATTGATATGATATGATGATAATATCTATTATTATTATCACCATCATCATGATCATTATTATGTTTTACATACATAAGACTTTTCTGATCCTCAGCCTGCTGGACAAAGGTGAAGTACCATTTTTACCTCATGGTAGTACAATTGTTTTTCCAATAGAAAACTCTAAGAGGTTTTAATGTTGGCCTAGAGTATTTTGTCCAAAACCTTGCTCTCAGAGGTGCTTTCTGTACAGTAGCATGCACACAAAAATTTGCCTGGGGCCTGTCCAGGAATGATCACATTTCAACTAAAACAGTCAATAGTTCAGAAACAGTCACATGGTTAACAAGTTTAGACAGTCTGAACAACAGGCACTTCTGTCAGATTCACCAGAATACACAGATCTTTTTTAAAATCTTTTAATGAAGCCTAAGTATTCCCTCCTGTAGGTTTCAGAATAATTTTCATTCTAATGCAATAACTTCAGTCTTTGAGCGTCACTCTTTAAGGGTGTCCTGTACTAAAAAATATATTTACTTGTTATGCCTTGCTTACTTGCTCCTCACAGTAGGTGCTGGTATGGTGAGGAGCTTGGATGGATAGTCTCAGTGCTGAGTTATGTTTTCAAGTAAATGCTGATATACACTTCCTACATTCAAAGCTCATTTCTCAGGACAATTGATCTCTCATAATTCTCTTCCAATCTATGATGTTGTAAAAATGATATATGCAATTGTGCAGCTTTCTCATTAGACAGTTATAATATCTGCAAAACTGTCAAACTTTAACCTGGGCAAGATTATAAATTACCATTTTGTAACTACAGAAAGCTGCTTTAGAAGGAGAAAAACCTGATAGTTTTGCCTTCTTCCTGTTTCACAGGCTTTATTTTTGCCTTTTCAATTCTAGAAGACTCATGGAATATGAATAGAAACACCTATCTCTGTGGAGCTGAAAGGACTCAGGGGCTGAGGACCCCACACATAGTTTCTTATCACTCATATTCAAAACAAGGGCTTACATGCAAGGGACACCTCCCAATTTTAAAACTAGAATATGTGTGTGTAAGGCTGAGAGAAAGAGAAACAGAATAAGTGTCTGAAACCTTTTTTCTAGTATAAGTAGGAAAAATATCTTGCAGTAGATTATAAGGAAATATAAGCAAATGTCACCTGACTTCTCATACTGGGTGCTTGATATGATATGTGCATGGCACCAGGTAGAACTTCTCTCAGCTCAAGCAATCATGAAGGGAAACCCAAAGTGCTAGAGAAAGGGAACAAAGCTTCTGCCTACCCTATTTAAAGATATTTAAATAAAACTGTTTAAAATAGTTATAATATTTAAATGAGTCCTGAGTCCTAAGATTTTAAATCTCCTTGATTAAGTTTTAATAAATACCACCACAGATACATAGTTACTATATTTAAGCTACCAGTTTAAGTATGAAATTGGCAGAATCAGGCTAATAACTCCAGTTATGAGAATCTTGTTGTCTCACTATTTACCTTCCCTCTGGGTCTTTCTCGTCTCACTTATTCTCCCTGAGTAATATTTTTCCATGCTGGATTTGCAGGGATAACAGGCCAATACTTTTCACTCAGACAGTTCCCTTCTTGTTCTTCTTCTGGGATAGCTTCTTTTCTCATGACTGCCACAAAATGGAAGTTTGGCCTCCTAAATTACTGTATCTTAATGATAAGGCCATTTACCTTCACATATCAGGGCTCCTTCAAGCAATGTGCTGCCCTTGCCTCACTATACTGTGTCTGTCTATTAGGTTGCTTCTGTGAAATTTCTGAAAGATTTTCTCCTCTTCTCTTTCACCTTTCAGTCTTTGAGCATGAACCTGCAGGGCTGCATGGAAGGAATGCACAGAGGGCCCTGAGGACAAGAAGAATTACTCTCAAGGGAAGACTAAATGCCATCCCAGGCATTCTCTGCTGACAGAACCAGAGATCAGTGCTCCTGTCTTGGAGCACAGTTCCAACACTCTAGAAACTTGGACCTAATTAAGTGATTGATTACATATACACTGTTGTTATACAAATAAACATCTGGGTTAAAAAAAATATATATATACATATATATATGCACACTGCTGGAAGAAATATCAGTTACTGAGTTCTTGAGAATTATTCTGTATTAATTACAGCTGCTACTATGATTTCAGATCCTGTCTGTTCACCTGTCTCAAAGTACCCATTACTAATGTGTTTTTCATGTCAATACATTTATAAATGGCCTCTCCCATTTAAGTACAAAGAATTTCCTTCTAAGAAGGTGTCATGGTTTAACATAGTTTGGTTTTTAACTGGAAAAATCCACAAGCTATGGAAGTGATTTCCTGTAAGGCCCTTGGCAGCTGCCTTCGGACATGACAGAACCTACACTATAGAAGGTTGCAACCTGTGGCACATGACAGCTTTTTAAAAGATAAAAGCAGAACTGTGCAATAAGTAATGGAGTGAGAAACCCTGTGGATGTGTTGAACCTAACAAATCCATCTGGAATCCAGTTAGGGTATTGTTCAGCATTCCTCAGCCTGCTAAAAGTACCTTGGAGTGTGGTGCTTGCAATGAAACCCAATGTCAGGGTGTTCTTTTCATTCAAACAACAACTCAGCAATGTAAAATGTCTCACAGCTCCCTATGGCAACAGTGGTACTTTATTAATCAGCTAATCATTTTATTTAAATATTTCCATAGTGGTGTACAGTACTTAGGCTGTCCCTCTGAGTGTCTCACACTGGTTAAATAACTTCCTTAGGTCCTAACAGGATCATAAAGCATGCACAGCATAATAATGCAGTGCACAATGATACATAGATATATACACCTTCTTGCCAAGGACCCATCAGGTGTAGCTCACTGGAATGCTCTCTTTCCACTGAGTTAACATTTTAAAGAAAAATCCAACAAGATCTACTGTATTCAGCCCAGCAATATTAAAATGTGGGTGCAGCTACTTCAGTACCAACAGATATTTCCTTTAGGAGCAGTAGACATTTAGAGTAGCTTCTTAGTAGAAAATTCTGTGTTAAAACACCATGTTCTAGAATAGAAAAGTCCTGTGAAACCTTTTCTGTTTTAGGGATTGACCTCTCTTTTTCAAGATCTGCTGTAATACATTGCCCAAAATAACACATTAGTCTGCTTTAAAAATATCGCAGACTTTTGTTTAGTAAAAAAAAGTTCACACCAAGAACAAAAAAAATATGAAATAAAGTCGCAAAAATAATTTTGATACAACAATCAATTATTTTTCTGTACAATTGATGTTTGATAAATATTCAGAAGTTATATACATATATGAATTTTTAAAAATATTACTAAAACTTTTAAACAATATGTTTATGCAAGCAAATAAAATATTTTTGCAGATGCTCAAATCAAACTACAGTTTATACATTTTGGTTAAAAAGATAAAATATATGCCGGAAAACCATAAACTTATTAATAGCCACTAGTAGAACCACAAAGAAATACTCAGCTAATGTCACATAATGTTATACACATATACCATAATGCTTCTATAATCTTACGGTATTTTAGTTTATGGATCATTCCATTTTGAAGATATATATTTGCCGTTTAGTGAAGAACATCACTTTATGTAAACAAAAAAAATTAAAATACTTGTTTTTTATGTTGCTGTGTATTTTGTTTGTTGTTGTGCATTTTTCTTGTTTTCTTTACCAGAAACCATTTTAACAGAAGACTGGTAGTTTAAGCTCTGATTATAGAAAAAAAGATAGATACAGATATATAACAGATATAGTTTTTCCTAGATTATACCCCTTAATTTTAAAATTCTCTCTAAACGTGGGGGGCTTTTTCAAAATTTAATGTCACAATAAGAAGTTAGATGTCTGTTGCAGTCAATGAAATTAATAATAGGATTTGATGGAATTCAGTTTAAGAATGCTCAGTAGTCTTGTTTTATGACAATAATATGAAAGTTTCCAAGAGCTGCCCACATTTGCTATCAAAGAACCCTACAACATTTTTGCTTTAGTCAGAGGATCATTGATACTCTAATTATAAAAGCATACTTACTAGTCAAACTGCTGCAGGATTTCTACATCACAGTTTATTCACTGAATCAAAGAGTCTTTTCTCCTATCATGTTGATTTGTAAAACTTACATTGTCATTACTGCTCTAGATGTAGTTTGGGATAATTGAAAGTAAAATTCAGAAATTCAGAATCTCTTTTTCCTCCCCTCTCTTTTTAAACATTTATTTTTCAACGCTTTGCTTACAGTCCTGTAACAAATACTGCTACCATGCTGGTTAAAATCTCTATGCATAACAGCTAATTGGCTATCTAAGACATCTTCTTTCAATGAGCAATGGTTATTGAATAGAATACAGTGGTATTCTTGGAAAGGGAAAAAAAAAAGATAAGAATAATGGGCACTAGAATGACCATACAAAAAGAGGAGAAATCTCAGATTAGCCCAAACTCCCAGGCCCTAATCACTGACAGAAGAATCTGGTAAATCAAGGAAAAAGACATCAATCCATTCAAACAGGATTAAAGGTTTAAACTGAAAACCAACAAACTTGTTAGCCTTTGTGTGAAAAATATGCATCAAGATTTTTTTAGATATGGAGCAGACAACTAAAATATTTCCAATTGCCTATTTAGTACCTCACATATAAGACAAGAAAACAATACCACAGAGTATAAAATCAATGCTTAAGTAAACTGATTCATGTGAGAATGTTGCAGAGTGCAACGAGCAGGCAATAATTAATATTTGAAGCTGTAAGATTATTGGCATAAAAAAATATTTATTACTAAAATGTATTTTTGAATGAGATCATTCCTTTGTTAACAAATAGATACATGGGGGTTTTTTAGACTTTAAATCTTTAGGTTAAAATGAAATAATTCTTGTGGTGGACATTTACTTCTGCTCTGGAAAAAACTGAGAGAAAATGTTATGATAGAAATTTCCTTTCTGCCTACAGAAGACAGCTACCAAATTTGTTTTACCTCTTTATTTAGTGAAAAAAATAGAAGAAAGGTGTTGTTCATTATGGTTTAAGTTATCCTTAGCTCTCTTGCCATAGTGACTATAATTTAAAAGGACATGCAACAAAGGGATGAAAATGAAATTTCTATGCCACATGCAATACCATCTACACCAGCTTTATGTCATTGTTGCTGATGCTTTTCCGAATGAAATTTTATTTCAATCATTCTAAAAATAAAAAGGCCTGTTATATAGCCTTTTCTGTTTTAATGAATAGATAAGTCAATTTTTAGCCAAATTATTAACTGTAGTAGCTGATTCATGAACATTATTTTACATATATTTGTATTCTTTCTTACCATTGGAATCCTTTGAAAAGGAGGGAAAGAAATCATTATTTTAATATCTTCTTTTTCACAGGAGCAATTGTTTATCAGGAGTAAAAACTCTTGTCAATTGCTAGTTATTTCCTTTTTTCAATAATTATTGGCAATCCTGATGCCATTCCAGTTGTGAGATAGCCATAACTTAGAATAATTATTTGATTTACCGTTATCTTCTCTTTGCTAATAGTCTCTCTAAAAATTCTTAAGGAAGCTTCTTTTACAATAAATGCATGGTAGTACACATCTTATTTATTAAATTTATTGTGGACTTCTTCAATCCTAGCCAGCATATAGAGTATGCCAGAAATTTAAATAATGACATTCTATGTGGAACTTGTTATTGGCCTGGGAATATTTGACCTGGAATGCCATTAACTTATCTTATACATTTTAAAATCATGTTTAAAATGCTGCAAACTAAGATTGTAGTGAATTTAATTTCAAAGTCATTTTGGATGTCCTTTCAAACTGTATGTGGTAATCCTTGATTCTTGCACTGATGCTAAATGTTAATGAACAGAGCCACAGTGTACCATTTCACCTAGAGCAATGAAAACATTAAAATCTCTTTAGAAGACTGAATAAAACTTTATTTTATAAATATAATCCTTGTTGAAGCTCTATCATTTCACTGTACTTTTGAAATAAGAGCACATGGAAAATATGGAAGAGCTCCTTTGAGATAGCTAA
Source organism: Cichladusa arquata (assembly GCA_026413545.1). NCBI lineage: Eukaryota > Metazoa > Chordata > Aves > Passeriformes > Muscicapidae > Cichladusa > Cichladusa arquata. The sequence continues at coordinate 24,169,318 of JAOTQP010000870.1, read as the reverse complement.
CTAAAGCTACAAAATGAGCACGGTACAGTATTTCCAAGGAACACGGTTCAAAAGTTGTACGATTACTACTAAGGTTGTTTTATTCTTTACCACATTTGGAACAGGAAGTCTGTGTTGTTCTTGAAGAATTCTGAAAAGCAATGTCACAGTCTGATGACCTCTTCTCCTCATTAAAACGTTCCCAAAGACAGCTCTCTGCATGATGTTTTGTAGCTTCAGCAGCCATGAACTAATTTGTACCTCTTATTTTGATCATGCACTGGTGAAAGAACCAAACAATATTTTTCTTTAAACACAGAGAGGTCTTTCAACAGCTCAGCATGCACTTCTACCCTCTTTTTAATCTTGGAGCACCTATTTATTTGCTCTTTTCACCACTAAATCTTCTTTGCTCCTTTCTGCCCCCCTGCAAAGCTGCTAGTTAAAATCTTCAGTGTTTTTTCTTCATAGGCTTAAACCATTAGAAGGGTATTACCATAAAAAGGGAGACAAGGACTCAGAGACATGGTGCACCAGAATTTGCATTTCTAATTTTTAATCCAATTAAACTAAAATAATATTTATTTAGCTACAACCTTTCTATAATGGGTATAAATTCACTAAAACTAATGGAAAATTTTCTTCCTGAAGGAAATTAGTTATAGGTATTCACTGTGATAACTGATTGGCTCTGCATACTGAGTGTCTCCAGATTTTGCATTTAGGTAATTAATATGCAGCTAGTCGATGTGTTTATTTTGCACACCTTCTTTTTTGTGCATGTGTAATTCATTATGCAAGTCATTTTTGCTCTCCATAGTGGATTCTGTATATGCAAATCGTTAGAGTGTCCAAGGGCAATAGTTTTCAATACATACCTGGAAAGAACGGCTGTGTGTGCTGGCATATTTGCATTACAACCAAGTGTTGTTTTTGCTACTGCATAAAAGCTTATGGCATTATTGCTTGTATTTCCTTTTCAATCAGTACATTTTAATCAGTAATGTATACTTGGTGTACAAAGTATGCTTTTTGTAAATCCAAACCCATCTAAACTCACAGATAGCCTCATTCTACTGTCATTGATTTTGGCTCAAGTAATGAAGACAGGCTTTTAGCCTCTGGGTTTTTAGTATGGAGAGAGGATAGGAACCACTTGGAGAGAAAGTATGGAATCTTTCCTTTTAAGGGGAGAAAAAGTCAGTGTTCTGACTCACGAGCCCAGGTGTAGCTGCAAAATGGGAAATTCCTTGCCCAGAACTTTCCCCTGCACTCCTGTGTCCTGTGTGGGCACATGTCCACAAGGGACCACCCCATGCCTGAGCAGACCCCCTGTGCACAGGGACTGCCAGCATGCTGCCACTGGACACTGCACACTGGCATCTGGGAAGATATCCACTGCTCTTGAGGAAAGTCTGCCATGAATCACCATTCTTGCTCTCCCACCCCGACTATGTGATTCCAGAACTTTGTGGTCCAAACCACTAAAGGTAGTCACTCTGGGAATGATGCCAAAGACTGTAATAACACCAAATCAGCATTCCCTTTATCCATAGCTCCCAGACATGGCTATTCACCTGGAAAAGCATGTGGGAGGACTGAGGATGAGCAGGTATTTCACTCATTTATTTAATATTGTACTGGATATTTTCCTGAAGTATGAAGAACCATTCCATTATCTGGAGAAAATGAAACCACAGCCAGGTAAACATTCCTGGTTGCTGCTGTGTATTCTACAAAGCAAGAAAATTCATGGTTCTAGACATGATGTTCTTATCTAAAAAATTACTTTTTGAATTTTGTTTTTATTTCTTGGGCTGCAGGAAGTTTTTCAAAAGGGCACATTAACAAAACAAGCAAACAAAAGCAGTTCTCAGCCAACTCTTGCATTATCCTTGATGTAAGTTTTTCAAATCCAAATAATCTTAAATTTACAGGAAAACTTTCTACCTTGCATTATAAGAGGAACGGACATGCAAATAACAATTTAATTTTTCAGAAGTCCAAGTAGACAGGGTCATATTCACAATTTCCCTACTTAGTTATATGTATCCTGTGTGCATCTATGGATCAGTGAATGGGTGAATGGTCATCAAGTACGTTCTTGCTGAGAGGTGTTGTGCAGTGTTTCTACAGAAAGAATAATGTTTTGAACAGTATTATTCAGAATGCTAATCCTCTAGCATACTACTCAAGAGACAATTTCATATTTTAATATGTCTCCTCCAACCTTTATGTGAATAATGTTTTGTTAGAGGATATAATTTATTCATTTTACTTTGAATGCACTTATGTTTTTCATAGAAGAAATGTGATTGGACTGAATTTTATCAAGGGGTATTTCTGTTTGGGTTTTAAAATTAAGGCTGAAATAAATAATATGGCCTACATTACAGTGAATTCTAGCCAAAAAAGTCTGTTTTGTGAACACAACTCTAACTGAAAATGGGCTGTATACCATTAGACTGGTCCCCCACCACACTCTTGTGTGGCATTTTTCTGGAGCAATAAGACTTGCCCTTGTTGAAGACTACAGAACATTTGAAGCACATTGGTGCACGTAACTTAGGAGCACATCATTTGTGAAGCCTCTCTTGATTCTTTCTTAGAAGAAGGCAAGTGTCAACCCCAAAGAAGGGCAAGAAGGAAGAGACTGGGAAAAACAGACATACACAGGCTTATTGAAGGTAGGAAGGCAGAAGACCATGAAGATGACGAGATAGGTGACGAGGCTGAAAGGGCTGGGACTAGTCAGCCTAGAGAAATCTAAATCCCTGATGGCAGGGAGTAAAAACATAGAGCCAGACTTCTCAGTAGTGCCCTGAGACAGGCCCAAGAGACAATGGGCAAAAGTGAAATACAGGAAATTCCAATTAAATGTAAGAAAAATGTGGTTTTTTATTTTTCAAATAATGGAGCAGGTTGCCTGAGGAAGTTGTGGAGTCACCATCCTTGGAGATATTCAAAAGTAAACTGGACACAACCATGGGCAATGTCTACAGCTCACCTTGTTCTGAGCAGGGAAGGTGGATTGGTGATTGCCAGAGGTCCTTCAAATTAACCATTCAGTGATTCTGTGTATTTTCAGTGCAAGTGAATCAGAGATACCGTGAACAACTTCTGACACAGGGATAAATGCTCTGAATTTGTTTCCATAATCATGCAATAATCCCAGAGAAGCTCTGTAGTTGTCATACACTGTTGTTTGGATTAAAACTATTTACCAGACAGGAAGAGGTTGTATTTTCCATCCTGAAATTATAAAACACCCTTGCAGTGTTGGGAAGGATGATGTCAGGATTGGTGTGGCTTGTTCATAGCAATCCAAATAACCCTCACTGGGTTAGAGAGATGCACCAATTTTTCTAAGATTTCTGTAGCTTTGGGAATAAATTTGCTCACAGCTGAAGAGAGCCTTCTGCAGCAGGAATAGGTTAAAATTTTTAAAGGAAAAAATCAGTCCCACTCTGCTGGAAAATTCCCATGCCTTCCTCACCTAAAATCTGGTGTTCATAATCCCGGTTTATTATAAGATCTTCTGACCAGATCCAGACCAATTAGGTCTAAATTTAAGGATGTAATATTCACCACAATTTTGTATGGTGTAAATAATTAAAGGGGTTTTTTGCTCCATAAACTAATTTTCCAACTTTGCTAAGTTTCAAGCCTTGTTGAAACCTTTCCTTCTGATGAACAAACACAGATAAGTGTATGACAAAACTGAGGAAGCTTCTGAAATCTTCTTTTTCCTAGAACTACTAGATTTACTGAGGTAGCTATTGAATATGGCACAGAAACAATCTCAGTTGGACTAAGCAGCTGCCTGTGACTGCTGTGTAATGGTTCTGTTTCCATGCTGTTTCCTCTAACTGCTGGCTGAAAGGAGTACACTTTGTTTATGAAAGACAGGTTCTAGGGAGAAAGAAGTAGATGCCACACTGTACATCAGAAATGTAGATCCTTCCTCAGCTGCCAGAAGAGGTGAGAGGTGCATTGAACATCTCAAGGAGAAAGGTTAAAATGAAAAAAAAAAATAAAGGCAGTGTCATAGTAAGACAGAATAGGCTAGAAATAACCTAACCAGTAGGATATAGAAGAGTGGGGCTTGGTACATTTTGGGGTAGGCTTCTTTTTTTCTTTGCAAATAATACAAGCATCCAAAGGGTGCCCTCTTACTTGTTACGGGAGACTTGGATCATACACAGAAAAGTGCTGCAAAATAATGTCAGGATGAGGGAAGTAAGTTTTCAGAACATGTTGAGGGCAACTTTCTTTTAGGAAGATGGAAGAAGGTGCTAAGAATTTTGAAGCTGTTTTATGACTGATTCTGACTAATAGGGAGGATCTGGTTGAGAGTTTTGAGGTAGAAAGTAATCTTGGTTAAAGTGATTACAAGACTATGAAGTTCACAAATCTGAAAAAGGGAGAAATCAGAGCGGCTGAATAAGGGCAATGGAGTCCAAAAAAAACCAAAATTCATCAGATTGGATGGAAGGTGGGGTCTCTTGGCAAATCATTCTAAGGGGGAAAAAAAGACCAAGAGTTCATTGTTACTGAAAGGGACTGTATTAAAGATACAATGGTAGACTCTCATGATGCAAAAGAAACATGGAGCACAATAAGAGACCAATATGGCTCCATCAGAAGCTCTTTAAGAGACAAGAAAAGGAAAAGGAAAGCAGAAAAGTCTAAATATAAATAAAACTACAATAAGAAATACACAAGCAGGAACAAGGACCTACAAGCATAGATGTAAGATTATAAAGGAATAACACGCAGTGTTATTGAAATCAAAATGAATATTGATTTTATCTAACAAGAAACATAAAATGCAACAAGAAAAACAGTTTAGGAGTGGAAGGACAGCAAGAAAGAGAATGCCTGGTACTTAAAAAGGAAAGAAAAAAAAGAGCAGATAGTAAAGGCTGAAAAGTTAGTGCTCACAAAGGGTGAGATTTGATCACATATTGGTAGACAGTACACTTAGTAATGCATAGTAAGACATTGTTTTAAATATCATTCTTGCTCACAAAATGCAGAACTACAGAGTACAAATAGATAAACTTTGATAAATAGGTCTATAACTACCCAGGAAAATGCACTCACAAGGTGGCTACTAAAAGTTATCTGCCCAGTTATGGGAAGAAATCAAGCGACAGGCAGCAGACATCCATTGCAGGCTGCATTCAGCAATTCCTCAGTCTTGGATGACTGACTAGAGAACATACTTGTCACATTTGCAGAGCTGTTCAAACTAGAACAGGTTACAAATGTTCAGCAGAACTGGTCTAATTTTTTTTATTAATATTAATAAACAGAAAGCACATCTTGAAATCAATATGGCAAAATTCAGCATAGGCTAAGTGAAGTACTAAGTAAGGAACATTCAAGTTATTAATATGATAGGGAAATAGTTGACTATTCAGCCCATACTGAAAAAAGGCTTTGGGCTTTCAGTGAATCAGACATTTGATTTAAGCCAAGAATGTGATTCCACTGTAAAAAGACATTCAAGGACATATTCAAGGAGCATCACAAATAAGGCAAGAACTGTTTAGTGTAGGAGACATCACCTAAAGTAGTGTTCATTTTTGGGTACTGTAATGTAATACAGAGATTATTTCTCCTTTGAGACACAGCCCAATAGGTAATAACTTAGAGATACAGAAAATATTACCTCCAAGGTCTGTTAAAAGAAATATTCTGCTTTATTAAAAAAATAGAGGAAATGGGAATATTCTTTCAATATACAAAAGGGCTTTAGAGACAGTATGAAACCCACTGTCCTTTATGCCCTCTGCAGATTTGATAAAAGCTAAAAGGATTAAGATTTGCTATCAATAAGAACATTTTCTATTTTAAGATGGTTAAGTATTTGAACAGGCTGCTTGGAAACATTCCATTAGAGGTGTTTAGGAGTAGGTTTGATAAAGAGAATGACAGGACTGAAAAATCCCCAGTACACTGTCTGGTTGATTTTCCCAGTACTGTCCTATACTATCTTGATTTATTATAGCAAGATTTTAATAGACTGCTGTTTCACTTATTCTTGAAAAAAATCTATGCAACATTTCTAAAAACACCCTACGACATGAGGAACATGAAGAAATTGGCAGTAACGATGGTCAGATTTTTCAAATCAAGTAGCTAGAATACTAGAAGGGAGTGTTTTAGACAAAACAGGTTAAAAAGAATAATGACTAAACAAAAATACTCTCAGGATTTCCATATTTAAAGAATTTTAAAATGCAGGGCCTTCTTTTCCAAGCAGTGCAAGTAACTTTCTTGTCAAACAAGATTATTCTTATTTTTCCAAGTACACAATTGATTATCTCCCTTGCTTCGCAGCACTCTGCCACAGCACAGTACTTTAACAAATCTGTGACTGAGAAAGGTCTGGAAGTTTAGTCAAAATCTGAATTTGGAAGACCTGAATTTTTATGCTCTGCTACTCTAATTGTCATGTAAAAACTTTCCACAAGTTTTCTGAAGTTTCACAAGTTCAGAAAGCATTGTCTTTTTTATTGCCTAAGCCAGCCATTTTTAAAAAGAGCATAGATCTCCCATACAATTCCAGTGTTTTAAAAGGGGACAGGTGGATAAGCACCTCGCCTCAGTAAATCCCACCTATCCTACACGTGGCTTTGTATCATTGTATGCCACTTCGATAAACCAGTCCCAAAAAACTCACTTTATATTTTCCAGTTTTTGCAATCAGAACCTTATCTTGAATGTTATCCAAGCCACCCTTAGCCCAGGAAATATATTTTTCTTTTGTTCAATAGATATAAGATGTTGTTGATGTATCATTGGGCAAATATCTTCATTCTCCCCAATGAGCTGGTTCACCCAGTGCTGAAACTGAGTCTAGAGGGCAGTAGCACTTAATTAACTTTCTTCCATAAGGAAGAAAGCACTGTGCAGCTTTTCTAAAATCTCATCAGTCTGAGAGTGATAATTTAAGCCTTTCTGTTTTCACAAAGATGCATTAGTCTTGAGTTCTTGTAACACTAGCAGGGGAGTGAGCAGCTTGTTTAGCCTCTACCTTCACAATATCTGCAATTTCTTGGGCAGTTTCCCCAGTAACTCAGACAAGAGTTAGAAAGTCTGACCTTGGACATCACCCAGAGACAACCACCTGCTTACAGGACTGACTTCTGTTCTTTTTGATTTATTGGAAGGACAGACTCTTCTATTAAAGAGGTCAACTGATCCAAGAGGGACTCTACTTACAGCCAGGAAAAAATCTCTGGTGTGATTTTATCTAACAGGGGATGAATTTTTTCTTTTCTAATCCACTCACATACATGCCCAAACTATTTCCAGTTCAAATGTAATTTCATCAGAGCTATAAATTAAACTCTCTCAGTGTGAAATGTCTGAAAAAAGTCTCCAAATCATAGTATTTAGCTACTTCGTGATGCCAATGAGCTGGTTCCCACTGGAGGAAGAGTTGGAATTCAGTGTTGTATGATTTAGCTATATGATGCAGAATCTTGGCAAATCTTACATTTCTCTTAGGCTTAAAATCTAATTTAAATAACTATTAGAACTTCACTACTGATTCTTCCTCCAAAGAGGCTTTTACTTTACCCGGGCCTATTAAATGAAGGATGGAGAAGGGAAGATTTCAGAGGACAATCCCTGGAAACAAATAGCAGATAAAGGAACAGTTTATCACAATCCCATAGATTCCAATACACAAAAAGCTGAGTCTCCTCTTTTGCTGATCTTACAGTAGAACTCCATAACAATAATGCCTAACCACACAGAGTTCTCACTAGTCTCTGGAAAACAGTAGTCAGGACTGTTGAGAATCTGACTGTGTAACCCAATTTGTGGGAGAGAGGATTATCATTAGATTTATTTGGAGAGAGAAAGGACACTCTTCTACAATTCTAAGGAAGTAAATTTTACTCCTGCTTATGGATAACCTCAATCTACCTGCCTACTCCTGTCTATGGACTCCCTTAACCTACCTGCCTTCTTGAAGATTGCTTTTTTAAATAACTCACAATGGCTCAGGCTTCATGTACTTTTTCCATTCTGAAGAACGACCTCAAAAACTCTATGCTAAACTAAAAATCTGTGGCACCTTTCCCTTTATCCAAAAATCTTTTGATGCACTGAGAACAATAACAATATATAGTATAGACTGAGTAGAATAGCTTGACTATTACTTCTGAGGAGCTGCAGTTTCCTGATTCTCTAAAATCTCAGACGCATTGTTGCCCAGTTCTTCCTTGAGGTAGTTGTTACACAATCTGTGTTTCCCTGCTTCTCTACAGAGGCATTGCTAAATGTCCCTGTCTGAAACCACTGCTGTTATTGGCCAAAAAATAAAACTCTTTTACCAACAAAAATGTAAATCAACACATATTGGTGATGTAGTACTTCCCTGAAGATCCTTGGTATAGCTCAGTTTAGTTGCATCCCATATTATGGTTTTCTACATGGCAAGGGAGTTGGAACTAGCTGATCATTAAAGGTCCCTTGCAACCAAAACTATTCCAGAATTCTAAGATTGTACTATAACACCTGCTCTCCCATGTGTTCTAGTCTGAAACTTTGCTTGGAAATAGGTGCTTTCCTTGGCTTTGGTTCCTGAGATCAGTCTCAGACTGCTCCCATAAGAAGTGATTTAACATGTCACAAACCTACCTGTACATACCTGTGTGGGTTTCTTACTAAGTGAATTGAGCATATGAGTGTAGTGAGATACACGGGAAGATGGTTACTGTGTTTATAAAATATTGTTTGGCCTGTCTATAATCATAATGGCATGTCAGTAATTGTTTTGATGCTACTCCCAAGTAGCTTCTAAAACCTGCAGGCTCCTTCAACAGGCCAATCTCTCATTGGTGTCCTTGCAAGTCAATATCCCAGCTCCTGGAGATTTAAAATTGCCCTGAGAAGGACTCAGGATTCTGAATCTATGTTTGAAGTAGGAAAGTAAGCATTTTTCTTGCTAGTACAACAGTACAGTTCCAAAACCAAGTTGAGTTGTAAGGTCATATATAAAATGTCAAATATGAAATATAATAACATTGGTAGTATCAGTAGTATAAATCCACTTAATTGACTGCTTTAATTCTGAAAAGACTGAATTCTATGGTTCTATTTTAAGAAAGGAATGTTTGAGCTACCTGTACATACTACTTATAACCTCTTCCATGAAAACATCTCAAAATTAATGAAATAGTTGGCAACTATTATTTGGCAAACATTTTCTTTGTTTTATGTTACATGAGGAAACCAAAATAAATGTAAGCAATTTACTTGTAAGATAAATTAAGCAACAGGAAAAAGAAATATGTATTATTTAAAGACAACTACAAAGACACAATTGAATCTTCTACAAATAGGAAACAATTTTATTTTGTCCAGAAACATTTAATTTAGGGTTTAAAGAGAGGGAGTTTCTGTTCAGTCGTGCAAATCCTGATTTCGATTTTAGGGCAACAGCATTCTTAATTCCTGGCATTTTTAGTATTTTACTATTTCTCCACTAGATGTCCCCAGCCAGTCACAGTACAGTTGGCTTTCACTGATCGGATATTCATAATCTGAAAGGGTAGATACTTCCTTTGAAGTTCATATTATTAAGATATCATGATCAATGACTTTCACTCTAGAGTTCATTTTATCCAGAAGATTAGCAAGACACTGATCCCCGAGAAGAACACAATGATTTAGTTCTCTGCTTAAGACATAGGAGTTTCCCAATTTAGGAAGAAATTAAGAATCATGTATGCTTTCTTCTCTGAAAATATTTAAGAATTTAAAGTCTTAAAACAAATGAAAATCCTTGTTGTACAAATCCCACTACCTCAAAAGGGAAGCCTTAGCAGTTTTTTCCTCTTACTCAGTTATTTTCAGAGGATGTGTAACAGTTTCATAGAGCCCTTCACAGCTGACTGAGCTAACAGCAGGAGCCTTGCTTAATTTGAGTTCTAATGGATCTTTAAAGGAAAATGAGACAAAATCTGGAATAACCATAAATATTATTTTAAGCCCTTCCCACATCCCCAAAATGGTTGGAAACAAAACTTTCATATTAGACTTTTAAGACAGGTAAACTGATCTACAACTAATTTTGCCTTTTCGGCGAGCTCTGGAGGCTTTTGGGCTCTGCGAGCCCTGGGCTGTAAGCACGGCTACACAGAGCAGCGCACTGTGCTGCTGTGCCTCTTGTTTCGAGGGATGCAACAAGGATTTGTGAAAGGCAACAAAAAGGTAACTTGTAAAAGGCAAAAAATGATTCAACTAGAACCATTTAGCAGCGTGTTTCTGACTCTCAGAGGGTCAACTAAAATGTTAGTGCTGTCTAGATGAGCAGCTTCTGTACCAGAGAGGAAAAAAAACAGCAAAAACCAAAGTAAGTACTCTGCAACTCACTCATTCCCTGGAACGGTGATAAACACTGACTAGGGACCCACAACCTCCCAGTGGTTCCATCAGCAGAGCCCCGGTACTCACAGTGGCAATAAAAGGCATCATTTTGCCGATGCAAACAATGAATAGATGTGAGAAACAGTGAAACAAAGCCCAGGGCTCTTGTTGCCATCCATTTGTTACAGTTCGTTAGATAACTTTGTTACTTCCAGAACTCAGGTCAGATACTCTTGGCTACCAGAGGACTTTGGGATTTTTTGTTTTTCTTTTGCGCAAAAGGTTTCAAAGAATCTTACAGTGGAAAAAACGGGAGTCTTAAAGGTGAGTTGGCTGAGATGGCTGCTGGGAGGCTTTTCTTTCTTTTCTTATGACAGGAATCTTGCAGGGTTTGTGTAGGGTTAGAACTTGGGAAGACAATTAAGAGCCTAATTTGCCAGTGGTTCCTCTCAAAGTTTTTTTTATCTGTAGCCCTGATGATCAGTACCTTCCCAAAAAAAGAGAGATGGTGAAACAATAGTATTACAGGACTCAGGGAAGCAAACACCAAGCAGTAAAAAGTAGAGTAAAAGAGAATAGAGTTAATATTTTCAAAATTTTCTGTTGTTTTTTTTTCTCTTCATGGAGAAAAGAAACACAGGAATTCCCCTATGCCAGGGAAAATCTTCACTGACCCCGTTGCAGCAGGTTTCCTGTCCCCCTTATGAGCACCTGACCCACAAGGAGTTCCCCACTGCTGTCACCTGCAGTAGCTTGTGCCCCTGGTTTGGCATTAAACCCCCAGGAATGAGCCTGAATTTTCACAGTTTGAAACCTTCCCACACCTCCCACTCATACAGCTCTTGGCTTGGGCTCTGGGCTGCACAGGGGTGAGGCAGGGATGGGGATTGGGGCTGGCACGTTCTCAGTGTGTGGGGACAGAGCAGAGCTGCCCTGGCTGGGCTGCCAGGCTGTGGATGGGCCAGAGGAGGCTCTGACCCCCCTGCCCTCCCTCCCACCTTGCAACACAAAGATACAGGGAGCAGAGCTGCTCCTGCTCTGCTCACCCTGCCTCACCCAGTGGTTTCTCCCTCCCTCAGTAACATGGAGCCTCAGCTGCTTCTTGCTTAGGCAGAGAAATCAATCAGAGGAACACTGATGTCACAAATATCTTAGAAAACGTAGCCACCCTGGCTAAACATAGGCCAGATGAGATTCCTGGTTCTTTTTCTTTCAATCTTTTGTGACTTTGACAACTGGAGTTGTGTGCATCCTCTTCTACATGCAACTAGCTACAGTCAGCACTTTGTGAAAGAACTATGTGAAGTAGAACCAGTTTGATACTTCTTCACTAAGGCCTCAAGCAAATTAGGCCAAGCAAATTGCAATAAATGACTTGGGCATTAGTCCAAAAGTCAGCAACCCAGTTTTACTGCTACTTCCTGTGTCATCTTCAATTCCCTGAAGAGCTGCCTCTCTGAGCATCCCTGACTGAATAGCAGAGATAATATGCAATTGTCCTAATTCTGTGTTAGTCTGTGAGAGAGTATCAGCTTCTAGAAACTAGTCTTTTATATATAGTCTCACTGCATCTTATATTGACTAACAAACAGAGTGAAATTACTGCAGAGTTAAGGTTTCCCTGACTAATGTGCAAGGGTTGACTTTTACCTTCTCTGCACTCTAAAATTCATAGAAGCATCCCAGTACATCCAAAACTGAGAGCTGAGGTCTTTGATCATCTGGATTTTGTCCAAAACTAGGGCAGAGTATCTAAATTAACACAGTGCGAAATTTCTCTGACTTTTTTTTTGTGGTAGAAATAGTGCTCAGAACGTTCAAAATGTAACCGGCGCACAAGGGATGTTTGACAATGTAAAAGGAGAACATTTCCTCCCTGAAGTTCACGTGGTAGGCTGACTAAAGCTCTCTGGGGGTTCCCCTTCTGCAGACATCAAGCAGGGGAAATATTGCCAAATATATCAGATCATCTCTTTTCTTCTACCCTTTCCTGTCTGCAGACAGAACTCCCCTTTGATACCCCATAGAGTTTATCTGGTGGACAAGGTAAAAACCTCAGCTTTTCTTTTTGTCATATGCTACACTCATAAATTTTTCCCTCCACATTCCCAACTTCTCTGCTTTGTCTTCTCCCTATTAGAAAACCACATGCTTTCTCAGAGGTTCAAGTGTCCTGATACCATAAAGGAGGGAAAGTTCATTGACTACATAAGCCTACTCATTATCCTCTTCTACTGAGTTGAGCTCTGCTTTATTTATCCTTCTCATCTTTTTCCAGACTACATTCATCTTGCTGAAAGTTCATGTGTGGTCTAAGCTCGCCATCTAGGCTCCTTAATAGAGACATAGAAAATGATTCATTTCATGTCTGTTTTAAAACTTCAGAGGATAAAATTACTCACCTTGGGAGGAGTTTTTCTACTTCCTATCCCTCCCATCCTCTCGAGAGGAAGTCTAGACAAAAGTTTAGACTGAATGCTTAACATGCTTTGATGAAAATTAGATGGGATGACTTTCAGTCTCACTTACTAAAGTAAGTAGTTGCTCTGCTCTTCCATTCACTAGTAGTTTAGAAATTGCAAAGGCATCTCAAGGAAGGAGGCATGGCATGATTTATAAAACTTGCAAAGCAGTTGAACCAAAAAAGGACTGGAAGTACTATACAAATATTGAAAAAGGTTAGTGTTGCCTGTCATGACTGCGCCTCTGCAAAAGATGTGAAGTCTGGAAAAAGAGGATACATGACTTCCAAGAACCTCCACCATCTCACCACTTCACTGCTCAAAAGTTACAAGTTAGAAACCAAGAAAACACTAAGTTAAATTGCACCCTGAAAAAGAACATTCAGATTGCCATAACTCATGGCTCTGTTCACAGGCTGACCAGCTAACACTGCATTGAGTTTAAAGTCTTGCACAGATTGAGGTACATGTACAGCTCCAGCATCCTGGGTGAGGAGCTTCCAACCTGAGTTCTATTTTGTATAAATATGGGACACTCAGCTGCATATAGGCCTAAGACCTTCCCTGCAGGAAACTCATGGCATTTTTTACTTGATCCAGAGCACGTGAAATAGGAGAGGGTGGTTTTTCCTTACAATTTGCTGAACCAGAAGAATTTTTGTACTTATATAGAGGCAGTTGGGAATATCATTTATCATTTGTGATTTTTAATTTCCCATATTGAAACAGCATAAACACTTGAAATATAAATATTAATATGAAAATGCAAAGAAGGTGGTAAATACTTTCTGTGTTTTTTGCAATAAGTGGTATTTCGTTCGGTATAAAACTTGTGGAGAGGGTGTTTTAAAAATTCCCAACTATACTAGTATGTTGTATATTTTAATAAAGCTTTCTAACTACACTCTTGTGATTCAAACAGTATTATTTCGTGACATTATGAGGTATTAAAGTATATGATGGCACAGAGTTCAGATGTGATTAGGTGGGTTTCCCTCTAGACTCCACAGTTATGTCTTATATTTTTATACTCTATAACTCCTATGTTCTTGGATGACAAAACTCAAAATACCTTGGTATGCATAGGATTTTAATGAAGTTTTCAGAAAAAAAATTCTATTAACGCAACCTGATAGGTGGTCTGAACCAACACTCTTTCTCTTGTCAAATGTAACACTCCTCTAGAACAGACCATGTTTTGATCATGGATGTAATAAGCTCAGATTGAGGAATATCCTTCATCAGTTGTACAGAAGTTGGTAAAGTTTTTGTGTCACTTGCACTCTCACTCATAACTATATGTTTAAGTCTTGGGGAAACTGAAGGATTCTGAATTTTATTTTCTGGAAAATACATTATTTTAAATTAAGTTAGGCTTTAAAAAATTGTATTTCCCTTGAAAGTTCAATTTTAAAAGCTCTGTTACCTTGCTAGGAGTTTCTTCTAAATGTAATTCTTTTTTCAAAGATAAAGTCTACCAGACCATCAGATGTTCTGCTAGACCTCAGGCAGGCCTCAGACTCTGTATTATATCATTACAATCTAAGAACACCTTAAAAAGATGTTCATTTCACACTTTTTTCTTTTTTTTTCTTTGGATGGAGATCAAAATATTCCCAAGAATTAAGAGCAGTCAAGAGGGAATTACAGTAATCATTGGGAACTCCTAAAAGCAGTGATCAAAGAGAAAATAAATGCTTTTTTTAAAGGCATAGCACAGAGAAAATCCTTATGATGCTTAGAATCATAATTTCACATTTTAAGTTATACAACACAAAAAAATCCCCAAGGAATATTGCTAAAATTTGCAAAGTGCAACAGATCCAAATAATAATAATTTTAAGAACTGAAATAATAATAATAATAATAATAATAATAATAATAACAACTTAAGATTAACTTCTGAGATGTGCAAAACCAAACAAATAGTGCTGATATTTTATCTGAGGGAGCAGCAACCTTCCAACACAATCCCTCACATTTCATATTTGCTATTGACTAAAAGAACAAAGGTGATAGAGCTCAGGTTTTCCTAATGATCAAAGAACACAGAATGACAGTGATCCCATATCTCAGTACTGAAATATAGATCTGCCTGATTACTGTCACAGAGCATCAGCACCTCTCAGAGAATTGCTGTCAGAGTGGAATAGTAACATTCTCATCATTGAACATTTTAGCACGCATAGAATTCTACCCACTACTGAAAAATCTTTCCTGAACACTGAAGTAAAGTAGCCATCAGTACAATCACAAAATAAAATGTTAAAACCTGCATTCATCTACTCTTATATCAGACCATATGGATTGAAATGCACTGCTACAGAAGTACTTCAGGTAACAACTGTTCAAAAATCATGTATATCAAGAGGACTCTTTGGCTGAGGTTCAAGATTGAGAGACACCAGTTTGAGTACCTCTATGTAGAAATCCTCACTGCATTAGGTATCTAAGCTTGCATTACAGTCAATGATTTCAGGGCAGCAACACAAGAGTAATTCAGTTCCCACTGGAGAAGCTGGTCAGCTGAATCACTCTCCAGGCAGTTCTGACCACATCAAACAGATATCCATGGAGGTCAAGCAGGTTTGGACAGCTAGCTCACAGGTGGACACAAGGTTGCCTGAATCCCAGAGTAAATCCCATCTCTTTAAAGGATTTTAAAACATGATATTTATGGAATTTCCTGAGTAAAGCATATTTTCCTTCTGTTCCATCTGCTTCCACTAAGAACCTACCTGGTCCCTGGCTTAGAAGAACAGGTTAAATGCTTTATGCAATTGGTCTTCTTCTGCCCTTTGTTTATGAGACACAATATATTATTTAACTGCAATATCACAGAATTTTCTCTCAAGATCCTGCTTGAGAACAGAAGCAGCCTGATGGGACACATGATAAAGAGGAATTTCAGGCACAGAAGAAGGCACAACACAC
Source organism: Cichladusa arquata (assembly GCA_026413545.1). Lineage (NCBI taxonomy): Eukaryota > Metazoa > Chordata > Aves > Passeriformes > Muscicapidae > Cichladusa > Cichladusa arquata. Next base: position 24,153,551 of record JAOTQP010000870.1, on the reverse strand, counting down.
TTGTTTGAGATCTCCTTCCATGGTTCTCGTATGCTTTACAGAATCTTTTTGGGATCCTGTTCTTTGCTATTGTATTCCTCAATGAATACTTCTCTCTCTCTGAATCTCTCCCTCTCCACTTCTCACTATTTTTTGAAGGCAATTGATTTCTACTTTTTCCCCCCTCTGGTTCTAATTCAAATCATCAGAGAAACAATTTACATGTAGAAGCTGGATACCGCAGTTCAGCCAAAACACTACGAAAAACAGACAGGAGGGAACTGATCTGTGAAGCATTCTTAGACTTAGAAATCCCTGACTTCAATGTAAAATGACAGTAATCACATTGAGAGTAGTACAAAAAAGTCTCTAGAATTATTTCTTAAATTAAGACATTTTTATGGTGCTCCAGCAACAGTCTGGGACCTCCTCAGGCTGCTGAGGCTGAAACCAACAACCCAGGAGATTGCCCTAACCACACCACAAATTTTCATCCCATGTTTTACACTAAGATAGAGCTCAGCCAGGCCCACTGATGAACACTGTGAGAAGGAGGGATAGAGGTCTTGGGACCCAAATTAAGGGCCTGCTTATGCATCATGGATTAAAACATCTGTGGAGAAATAGTTCAATTGGCTTGCTTAGCAAGAACTAGCCATTGCTGTCAGGAAAAAGAAACAGACCTCTGAAGCCCAGTCTTAACCACTGCTTTTCCATCATTTATAAGCACATTTGGCTCCTACTCTAAAGTATTTCAGTAGCTTCTGCCATATTAGAATGATTTCATAGGATTTTTTAATCCCTTTTTCAAGTAAATGAACACAAAGACCTATAAATAAGTTTTAAATTACTGTCTCTATCACACATTGCTGTGGAGGACATAAAATCTCCTGGGAGTTTGATCTGTGTTAATTAAATCAAAGAAAAAAAAAATCTTCATAAGGTCTAAAGCATGCTTAATGAATTAACATGGAGGCCCCATTGAGCAAAAGCCTTTTAAACTCTAGTGAAACAAATCAACCTACATTTTATTATTATCCACTTAACAAATTTAATCTGTTGCTTTATATCATGTGAGACCAGTTCTTCATAAATGCTAATTAAAACCATTAAAAATGGAAATCTTCTTCTAAGGGGCTTATGCAAAGTGTGAATATTGATGCAAAGAGATAGGGCTGTTTGTCGTTCTGAAAGAAAGATAGTGCTTCTGCTGTAACCAGCTGTGCTTGGGAAACCTGCTGGGAGCAAGCATAGGTGCCTAGAGAAACTTGAAGCATGAAGGGGCTGCAAAAAGCACTGCTTGAAGGAAGTCAGTATTGCCATTTCACTGACAGGGTAGCACCAGTTTTGAGGAATGCCACCACACTTGCACCACAGAAAGCCAGAGAGGAAAATCAACTAAAACAAAAAATAAAGCACCTCCTGGTTTGAATCCTTAGAGTCCATACACGTTGAATGCAATTTAGTGATACTCTGGAACTTGGCCCATGATTGATCAAGGTATGGGAAAAGTGATGTCTATAGAAGAGACTGGAACTGAGTCGGGTAGGATGCTCCGAGCATCCCAGGGAATAACCCACCCAGAAAGCAGCAGGAAGTTAGAGAATTCACAGGCTCACAGTTCTCCTTTAGCAACTGGTTTTAATCTGCCAGATTTTTTTTTCCAAGTATGCAATGAGGAGCAGATGCATATGATTGCTGCCAGATTTTCTGCTGTTAGATCCTAAACAAGATGGCAGATTAGTAGGCAAAAACACAAAATGAATATGAAAAGTTCAGAGTTTAAAAAACTGCATAAATTTCATGTAAGCAGACTTTGAATCTTGATTTTTTTTTTTTTTGCACAAACATCTGACATTTTCCGTTTGTCTTGCACATGCAGTCATTTTTCTATTTTTTATTTAAGCTCTTCAGACTAATTCATTTCCCAACACTTCAACAAAAATCAGAAACATTAGAGCCTCTCATTCACAAAATCATGGAAAAAAACAACTTGAATTGCCATCAGGAAACCATCTCATCTCTTCCCCTGATCTGCTATGTAATAAACTGTATCCATATTATTCCTGATGGATGCTTGTATAATGTGATTGTTAAAAGCTCCAGTAAAAGAAATACCTACACAGAAAACTAGACACTTCTCAGTAATGTGGGCCTTACCCTACATATAAGCCCAGTTTTTGTTATTATCTCCTTACTATATTTGCTAAACCATAAGTTGCTTGCTTTTATTTTACTTTACTCATATATTAAAGTATATGCACATACATTAAAATTTTGCCTATTATATAGCAGTACAGTTATATTTATAAACTTTATAATTATATTTACAGCATGAAAATTCACCTGCCTATTTAATTTTATTAGACAAATATGTCTCTCCGTTAGGAAGAGAAAGTGTTTTTTTAGAAACTGCACATCAATACTTTAAGACAGTGACTATTGTCTTTTAATCTTGACTATTCTAACAGCATGCAGACCCCCAAACAATATTATCCATCTATAAATGATACTTGCTGTCTTTCTTTACATTAACACATGCCACAATATAGAATAAATAAGCTAAGTTTACCAAAAAGGGCTGGCCCATGTTACTGGCAAATGTGATGATATTTTATTCAGTTGAGGAAAGACAGCTCTGAGTCATTCTCACTCACATGATGCTCAAGTGCTCACACACAAAAAATACTATACACAACTTTTTACCCCAGAGACTTTATACCTCAAACGTCTTAGATCTGCACTTTCACTCTAGTTTCACTTTTTGTCAACATAACAGTCTGAGAACAAAATTTTGCCAACATGGAACCCTACTCTCAAACCTGTTCAAGAGATATTAAGTTGGCTCAGCCACTCCAACATAAGATTTTTCCTCCATTGGGGGACTTCCTACTTTTCCCTAAAACTTAATTGGAATGGGAAAAAAAACCCAAAGGAACACTACTGTGATAGCTGCAGAAAGAGTTTCCAGTGAATGGGCCATACCCAGGACACTGAAAAAGTAATAAAATGCCACCTTTATCACATCTTTCTGATTCTGTGTCATAAGCAGGTGAGAAATCTGAGAAGACAAAAAAACTCATAGCAGTAAAACTGATGTAATCAGGAGAGGAGAAAACTGAGTCATTTCTGAAAAGCCAGCAGTCAAGTTCTGTCTTATTTTCAGTAGGACTGTTCGGAACAAGGGAAAAAATTAAATAATTATAAACTAGCATTTGGCATCAGTAACAATGTTGCAAAAAGGGGAAAAACAAAAAAGGTCAAGCTAGAGGAAAGCAATGGAGCATTTCCAAACTTAGAAATGTAACTATGGCAATATTAATTTCAAAAAAGCCAATGGGAGTATTTAGGCAAGAATATGGCAGTGACTTCTAAAATGGCAGAATGATGTAAAAGTGGCAGAGTGAAAGACAGCCACAAGTCAGTGCAAACACAGACATCACCTTAAGCTCTAGTGATATAATAAAACTGTCATAGATACTTCTCTATTATTAACTAGAGTGGTATGTGATCAGTAAACATCTGTTCTGTTTGGGCTACAGCATTCACACCATGGAACAGCCACAATCAATTTTCACATTGGGTGGGAGACATATACAACATGTTTGGGACCTAACTGAGTCACTGAGAATTTTGAAAGCAGTTGAACAAAATACATAGAAATACAGAAGAAAAAGAAAAACTTTTATTTCATCAGAAAAGAAAAAGGACATAAGAATACTAGGCTAAATACTTTACATAAGGAAATGATACTTATCTTTTTTTGTTGTTATTTATTTATATACCTTTATTTAGGAAAACTGAGTGCAAAATTAAGCCAAAGCAAAATGGTCATGTTAAAATCTATGACATAAGATAAATATATCTTATATACATATTCACAGTTTATCATAATGTTATTTTATTGCATAAGTCAGGCAGTACCCACGCATAAAATAACTTTTTTCTTAGCTTTTTTTCTACCTTCCAGACTCTTTATGTCTTTCACTTTCCTACCTTTTCCCTATATTACCTTACCATGCAAAAGCCTAAGTCTCACAAAGAACACAGCACCTTATTTTTTTTACATATTCTCAAATACACAGCATAAATGGAGAAACTTGCTGTGTTAGACTGCAAAAGTTACAGTGAAAAGGGTCACAAAGGTCCCAAAACAATGGTGAGTCATGCAAACACCACATAGAGACAACCTTATGGAAAAACCTACTGACAAAATTGTGGTCAAGAAAAAAAAGTTAGTTCACACAAAAATAGCAAGGAAAAAATTTGGCATTTTGGAATTCAAATACATGACATTAAAAATGTCTCTTAAATCTCATCAAACTTCATTTTTAGATTTGCTGTTTACCATCCAGTCCTGCAATAATCTCTTCTCCTACTAACAACACAGATTTTTTTTCAGGTAAATGTATACATAACCCTTATTCCTTCTTATACCATAAGGACAAGGCTCCTGATCATTGAGGGTAAGCAAAGAGAAAAATAGGATTCATGTCCCTTCCCACCCAAATCTGCTTTCAAAGCCAAGGAGAGCTGGATGTGCTGCACCATGTACAGATATGGAGATGAGTACATGTATTGTGTGCCTGTACACCTATATATTACCTATTTCTGTCTGTGCAGTTCCAGGTACTCAATGAACCTCACAAGCTGGATGACACCGAGCTCAGCCCTGGCACCAGGTGCACCTGCACAAAACATGCACAAAAAGGGCAGAGAGCACAACATCACTGCAGGCTAAACCTCTGTGGCCATGGCACACACGTGGAGAGGCACCTCCTCTCTGGGAAGGTCAAACCCTTGGATGCAAAACAATCTCCTTTTCAGAGGCCAAGTCCCCAGCTGAGACTCCAGGACTTATTTCCCCAGTAGGAATTGGTGGAGGATCAGAACTACATTAAGGATCAATTTTAAAAGGGCATGTTTAATCATCACATGTTTTGCAGTATGTTGAAAGAATTTAGATCCCCCTTTCTTTATGTCTAAAAATATGCAGTGACATTTGAAAGAAGGAAGTATGGTCCAAATATAGATGTGGGAGATTTCAGTATTGTCATCTTGTGCTGTTAAAAACTGTGATAAAATAACCAAACATCCATTGTTCCATATACAGAGAGCCATTACCAGAAACTGAGCAATTACAGAACACTGCGTATTTTCCACACATTCAGGGCATGATTTTGATGTCTTTGTTCATTTTTAACAGTGCTTCACTTCTTGAGTAGCTCCACTTATGTCAGTAATAGCATTCATGCAATATGAATAAGCATAACCTAAAGTTGCATTATTTTAAAAATTCCTCTATTGTTCTTTTAAAACATAAGTAGATATAAATACATCCATTTTTGTGGGTTTACTTTGGAAGAAATCTTCTTTCAAGGATAAATAAACTGAAACAATTAGTGATAAATTTTTAGCAGAGGAAAATAATAAAATCATTACTTTGAATCTTAGGTATGTCATGGAAAGATAATGCTTTTCAGATGTATTGAGAAGCTACGATTTTTTTTCTATTAATTATGACTATTAATTGAAAAATATGTCCAAGTATTTTGGAAAATATGAGGGAAGTGACTGCTATCAGGAAAGAAAAAACATCTCAGAATTTTGAAAGCAATTCCAGCATTTCATGATAAATTGTTGAACATAAGCCTTTTTATGAGACATCCAGTTCTAAGGACACTCTGGGGGGCAGTAGCACATTAACAGGCTTCCTGCCTCTGTCAAATTTGGAGAATCTGAATGCCAATAAAACATCAAGTTTGGGTTTAGGTCTAGGTGTGTTGGGGGTTTTTTGTTGTTGTGTTTTGGTTTTTTTTAATAATGGACTTCAAATTGATCAAAGAAGAATCAGGATCTTGTTACCTCCTCCACATCAGAGGTTTTATAGAACACACTTTCATTTGATTTTTTTCCTCTGTCTTTTATCTAGCTTCATTTCTCTCAGTTTGAGAAACTTCTGACAGCCAGTTAGAGATTACTTTCCTACCACCTTGTATCCAGGCCAGCTACTACAAGTAGTAAATAACACTCTGTGTCTGTCATTACACCATTCTAAATCTTCTGACCAACATCAGTAACAATGATGCAGCTTTATGTCCTGTGCCATTCATACCTATTACCTGCAGCCAAGAGGTGAGAGGAAGTAATTGTGTCAGAGTCTAATTGAGTGTAAAATCATTACAATCAGCTTCCACATCTTTCAAAATCCCACAGCAGGTTTGCCTTTCTTTCATCAAAAGCACAACAAAAAACCAAGAGAAGAGGGATCAAGGATAATTAACCGTCCATTCACCTCCACAAAATAAGATTTATATGGCAGAAATCCTGGTTTTTCCAGAAAAACCTCTATTGGAGAACTGTAGCCCCAAAGAGAGCACGAGAGCTTACAGAATCATAGAGTGGTGTGGATTGGAAGGCATCTGAAAGATCATCTAGTTCCAACCTCCCTGCCCTGAGCAGGGACACCTTGCCCTAGACCAGGTTGCTCAAAGCTCCATTCAACCTGGCTTGAGCATTCTAGGGATGGGACATCCACAGCTTCTCAGGGTAATTTGTGCCAGCATCTCACCACCCTCACAATAAACAACTTTTTCCTAATATCTAATCTAAACCAACTCTGTAAATTTAAAGCCAGTCCCATACCTTCTATCACTATGTGTCCTTGTAAAAGCTTGAACAGGATAGAGCCATCAGCCTTGCCCCAGCCGTGGAACACACCTGACAGCAGGACAGGAACAGCCATGTCTCCTTCCCTCACTGCTTTTCCCTTTTCCCACCACAGCACAGATGGGAACACACAGCTGGAGTGAGGACCAGAAGCTGACTCAGGCCTGAGCATCAGCCAGCACCGAGGATGGAGGAGTGCACCTGCACACACTGCTGCAGCGGTGATCTCTAGCAGCATATATCTAAGAATGGGATTGAGCCAAGAACACCAGATCTGTGTCTAAACACCAACCTTTTGAAACACTACTATAGCCATGTAGCAACATCAATGTACTCAGCTTATCACATGCAAAATTTATACATAATACTGAACTTTACAGCATCTTCATAAAACTGGTGCAAATGGTACTCTCTCCTTTAACACATTAGTCTTCTCACTTCATTAGCCCCTTAAACTATGATACAAAGCATTTTATGGCAATGAAATGTCTTTTCCTGTTTGTCCAATACAATGACCTCCAGCCTATTCAGAACACCTCTGGACATCACTGTACACATAAACATACAAACACATAATTGAAAAATATTTTAGTTGCCAGAGCTTGCTGCAGTGAAGTTATCTGTTTTGATTTTAATCATTAAGTAATATATTTCAATTTGTTAATATCTATTTTCTTGTTTCTATTTATTGAAGAAATATTCTGAAAAATGTTACCTTCAGTAATGCTGCAGGCACATTATTTGCTGTATACATTTTCTGTATTGGCTTTTCAGACACAGAACATGTTCTCTTTCAGTTCTAAACGTCTTTGTCTCTCCTTAGACAAGGTCATGCTATATAAACCAAAGCACTTCCTCTTTTTTACAGAAAACTTGTTCCCCATTTATCACACAGAGATGTTAAGTGATGACTAATATGTAAGTCTAACTATTTTGACTACAGTCAGCCTCTCAAAGCAATGTCAGGATATTGCATTAAGATTAGAAATAAGAAAATTCATAAAATGCTACTCCTCTAACATAATTCTACTAAAGAGGCCATGAAACATAGCACAGTATTTTTTAGCAACATTGCATATGATAAACATTGCATATGATAAATCCAACATTGCATATGATAAAAATATGATAAAAAACCAAGTACATGTGTTAGTCTAACAAATAGCAACACTATTCAATACCAAAACCTAAACTAAAAGGAATACAGCTGCTGACTATTTCCTTACAAGATCTACTGTATTTAGAAAAAATTAAAATATGTGAATATTTTAATATGATCTTAAATTATTATTTCTCTAATCACTTTAAGTGTTGCAGCAAATTAATACACACTTTTTGTCATTTTGCAGACAATAATATTTTATCAATTTTTCAGTAAAAATGTGGGTATGCTTAATAGGTATTGTGATGACTAGATGCAAAAGATTTGCAATTTCATTATTAAAACTCAGGATGCAAAACACATTTCCTGCTCAGCAAATGGCTCCAAATCCAATTTCTCCTCTATTGCATTTGGTGATGATATATATTTTTTCTATATGAATTTTAGATTTTTTCTAACCAATTCAGGAGCTTTCAGGAAATAAACACTTTATGTCAAGGCTCATTTATTCACTAATCCTACGTTTACTGTACACAAAAAAGGCATCTCTGACTAGAAAAGGACTAATCACTTCATGGACGTTTAAAAACCATTTTTCTGAGTTTGTGGGAGCTTTTCCAAAGTTGTCGTGTACGTGCTTTTTGCATGTTATCCTTTCAATAGGAAACTTTTCCAGACAAAATTTTCACAAAATCTATTCCTTTGTTTAGAACTTAATATATGCTTCAACATATTCAAAATGTAGTCAGCTCTGGATATAAGCATGCAGGTTTCTTAGAAACATCATATGTAGTATGATCAGGGCCAATTCATATCTGTGAAATATGCTGCCACATTAGAAAATTTCAGGATATGTAGCTGTAAAAGCCTGCCACCTGCCAGCACTTCAGTGTTCTTCAGAACCTTCAGTTTCATAACTTCTGAGTTCTTAGAGCATGCTTACAAGAAGTAGTGTATCTGTCCTGGAAATTCCCAGCTCAAGTGCTTCTATTCTTCCCCCAAATATGGATCAGCAGGTTTGGACATTCTAAATATTTTGCAGGTTTTCACACCTACCAACAACATCCAAATCCAAAGGTCAAGAGACCATAGCCACACATTTGGTTTCTAAATCCTTTGCTATGCCCAGTTTGCTTGCTGTTTCTGAGTTTTGACACTGAAGGACGAGTGAACAATATATACACTGACAATTGCCAAAGATTTTGCAGTGCTGTTAGTCAGGCTGAAGCCATGGCCTTTCCAAGGGCCACAAAAGGAGCCAGACTGGGACCCCACGAGTGTACAGAACCACCTGGGTTCCTCCAACCCCTGCTGAGAGTGCACTGGAGGCCACATTCCCATCTTAACCTCATCTATAACAAAATCTGCTTGAATGTGAGTTACAGACCCCCAGGATGTAATTTTAGTTAATTTCCATCCATGCTACCCTTCTCTACTCCCACGGTTTCATTATATTGCTTCACCTGAAAATTCCCTGACTAGATAGATACCCAACTCCCCACCCACACATACAAATACTGTGCCCCAAGATGCCACTTGGCTTGCACACTCTTGTGAAGGAACTGTAAGAAGTATTCCCCCAATCTCAAATCTCCCTTTTCTATTGTTTAACCTCACTGCAAAGTAAATTCTCACACTGTAACAGCGATAAAAAAAGCTGAAAAGCATTCTCAGCAAATGGCAGAAACTGAGGGCACTATTAATAGTGCCTAATAATTTTCTTCTTTGTAACGTCTGGTTTTGTGTCCAGTCCTTCACACATCATAGTGTATTGTAAGCCTTTAGAGATGAGCCAGAACTTCTAGCTTGTAATATTACATAGAGGCTGCTGTGACAGGACATTCTAGAGCATTCTCTAAGAGACAAACTTCTGACCACTTTGTCTCTTTCTGAAGAATTTCTGATTGTCTCAATAGTGATATTGAAGTAGGAAGATGGAAATATTATGGAAGTTTTAGTTACTACCTATTTTTATAGGATTTTTTCTATTCTTCCTCACTCAACTTACCGTTACTTCCTCTTTATTCAATATGACTGATTTATAAATGGATAAAAACCTAGTTCTTGTTAGAAACTCCCAAGAGGTGCTGCTGTAGCAGATGCTGGGGTTTAACTGCTGAGTCATTGTGTCATCTGATTATGGATCCTCTATTCTCAGGATAGAGACAGGCAGAGGGGAGCACAAGAGAGAGAGCACTTCCCCAGCACTTCCCAGAGGTTGTCTGTCTAGGGAATAGAGGCAGGAATATAGTCTGCCACAGCTGGACATTTCCTGTACGTACCTAACAGTCCATGCTGATTATATGCCTGTCTTAAGTAAACTAGCTGTCCCACTTTTTCCTTCAAAGATGGAAACTTAATTTCAGCAAGGAAATTCTAAGCCTAATGTCCTGTAGAGGTTTCCTTGACTAATAAATGCCCCATATGTACCTCTTCTTAAAAAAGATTTCTATGTACTCTCCACTGACTGCCAAACTATCCTAGTCTAGGAGGAGAAGGAACAGGAATTATAAGGAAAGAATTAGCCATGTTGCACTCAGGCAATTCTGTCTTTGGTCATGTATTGATAAGGAAATGACAAATTAATCACAAATAAGTCTTTTCTTGATGATAAATAACTGCATGTCATGCTAGAACAAGAACAATAATGATTTTTTAGATATTGTTGGAGTGAATTTTTTACAGTGACATCCATGTTATTCTATTTTGGTTTGCAATGTTATTCATGAGGCTTATAAAGTAGCTAAACTCCCTGAAAGGAAAAAAATTATCCCTGCAATTCATGCAGCTGAAATACAGCTGCAAACAAACCATCCCCTCCACCACACCTTCCTTCCAGGTAAAGATATGGAAGAACATTTGATAGAAGAATATATTTCTATAACCAGCATGAAGTCCATGGTCCTTTCCCCTCTTCGGATGTATTTAATATGGGTATTTTATATGATTTAATAAAATCTCATATTTGGTGAGATTTGGGAAGTTTTGCCCTAGAGACAGCAGACACCACTGCTCCCTAACACCCCTGTCCTCATCAGGCAAAACCTGCTGCAAGGAAGAAGAGACTGAAAATACTGGGTGAAGAGGCTTAGTGTTGTGGCTTAGTGGGGAGCTCACACAGGGAGTGAGGGGAGAGCACCCAGGGATATTTAGGAGCAATCCTGTGGCAGTGTGAGCTGCTGTAAGCACGGCCAGAGCCAGCCCTACCCCGCAGGCTGCCACTAGAGGGAACACGGATGTGCAAGAATTGGGAGCCTAGGAAAATCAGATGTTTGCATTTTCTTCTTTATATCCCTTTTAGAATTCTTTTATCAAAATTGTCACCTACATAATGTCTCTGAAATGTGCCCTACTGGTTCATTTCAAGCCAGGAAAAGTACAATAATAAGGTTTTTAGTGCAAGTGATTGGGAAATCTTTCGAAGTTAAAAAAATCATCTGCAATTCAACTTTCTGCAAACCCATCTACCCCATTTTCTTTCAAATTTGCAGAAAAGCCCAGCAATATCACTAAATTCTTAATTAATCTGAGTGAGGATTTTTTAAGGAAAGCAGCCCAACAGAAAACACTGACT
>JAOTQP010000870.1:24108120-24120515 GCA_026413545.1 Cichladusa arquata | reverse complement strand
TTCCCTTGACCTGCTGGCCATATTCTTCCCGATGCACCCCAGGTTACCACTGGCCCTCCTGGCCTCAAGGGCACACTCGCTTTATAGCCCGAGACTTCTCATGCCTCGGGAAGTTCCGCACTGCAGGCGTCTGTACCCCGGGGCAGGAGCCCGCACCGGCGGCGCCCTGCCCTGACCCCCGCGCCGCCGGGGCTGCCTCACGCCCGGGCGGGGCCGGGCCGGGCGGGGATTGGCTGCCGGGCCGGCGGCGGCCGGCGGGGATTGGCTGCCGCGCGGCCTTTGTTCGGCTGCAGCCACTGCCGCAGGGCAGCGGAAGTTTGAGCGTCGCGGTGCGCGCGAGCGGAGGCTCCTCGGTGCGAGCCGCCTCACAGGGAGACGCGCCCCGCCATGAACCTGGAGAATAAAGTGAAGAAGGTAAGGGCGGCTGCCCGCCGGCTTGTCTGCCGCGCACGCCGCTGCCCGCTCTCTGGGGAGCGGCGGACCCGCCTCGGCGCTGCCGTGCCCGCGGGCGCTGCCCGGGGGTCGCCCCCCGGGGGCCGGTTCAGCCCTTCCCGGGCTCCGCGGCGGAGGTGGGAGGCAGGAGAGCTGTGTGCCGGCTATCCCGCATACAGCTGGGCTGCCTCGCTGCTCCCCAGCCCGGGTAGTCGCCGCAGTTGGTTCCCCAGGTGGGGACGTACCGCTGTTCGGTCATACATGTAAAACATATGTACGGTCCCCCCAGTAAACCCCTGAGGTCTGGTAGTTGTTTTCATGTACGTGCACTGTGTGTGTAGGTATGAAACAAATTATAAGCAGCCGAGTCGCAGTTTGTGGTTATGTTAGTGATTAATTTCAGACCTGTGGTGTGGCTGACTCCTTGCAAGTGTGTTATCAGCGTTTCTATGGATTGCCTCCTTGAGCGAGAATCCTGGGCTTGATTTTCTTACTTTTTAAAGATATATCGACTAGTTAGTTGCGTCAAACTGACAAGAAACAAAAGGTAAGTAAAAGAAAGCAGTAAGTAATCCAATGATATTGAATCTCTTTCCAAAACTCATCATTTAAAATTTCCTGTGCAAAACTGACTTCCCGTGGGATACTCATGTAAGTCTTTGCTTCTAGTTCTTTCACAAATTAAATGTAGTGCTAAAGCACTGATTTTTTTAAAATTAAAAACTTATTTGTAGTATCTGTTTTGATTCTATTTGATAAGGGGGAAAGAAGCTTTATATCTGAACATGGGTTAAATTTATACGTAACCTTCATTGATATGTGAAACTAGTCTTTTGAAATACATATTGTATGAATGTGTGTGGGGTTTATTCCTGAGTTGTTTTATTTGAAGGTAGCGACTTGTTTTGTAAACCTGTATGCTTTTCTGTCTTGCAGGTTAGAAAGTGACTTGGGGGTGGGAGCAGTTGTGTAGTGTGGAAGGCTGCCTGTTAAGGCTGAATCCTAGGAATGGTTAGCCTTGAGTTACAGCTTGCTTCAAGTGCTGTCCCCACGTGAAAATGTCACTCGGGTGAGCATCCTGCTTTGGAGGAGCTGCCTGTCTCAACCCCCAGTCATTAGGCCATCAGCATGTAGATGGGTGTAGCTAAGTGCTGTCAATGTCTTTAGAAGAAGTTGTGTGCACAGGGTTGTTCCCCACGTGTGGCTCCTCGTTTGCAATGAAAATAAGCTTCTTGAGGAGGTTTCCTTGTGTTTTCTAAGCACAATTTAAAACTTAAACTTGATGGCATCACAGAGCTTGTTTGCGTGAAGCTTTTTGAACTTCACAGGGTGAGAGACACATATTTCTGAAACACAGAGCATTCTAATTCAGAATTTTTTCATCTAAAGAGAAGACTAATATGGAGTGTGAAATGACTGATAAAATTCTGCTGATAATGGAGTCTTGGTTTGAGTGAACTTGTAGTTAGTTGCTGAACATCTGCTTTAAATTGCATGGTAATTATTGAGTAGTTGTGTGTGTTTAAAATTTATTTGACTATTTTTGCTATATTTTTCTTTGCTCATGTTCTACTTCTCTCCTTCATCAACTTTGAAGATTACTGAAGACTTTTCTGAACATGCTCAAATAGATTCAGAGGCTAGTGCCACAATAGAAATCTGCAAAGCTCTGTTTAATGAAAGTAATATTTCTGTTCTGCTGCTGTAGTGTTAATATGCAGAGAGGTCAGAAAACTATGTCTGTTGTTGGGCTGTCTCCCCTCCCTTGCTCACATCATCTCATCTTCTTTCCCTTTTTAACTTGGATGGAGCTCATTTTCCCGGAGAACAGAAGAGGTTCTGTCAAAGTCCCTACAGGGAGAACTGACAAGTTTGCTAGGTATCAGCGAGTTCAGTACAAAATTCTTCTTTTTTGACTACCAAGTTTTATTTAATCAAAACCCCTTAGATTTTGTACACTGAATAGAATTAACAGTTTCATGGCAACTCTGGAATAACTGCACATCCTCTTTTTTGGTCCTTTAATTCTAATTCTCAACCTGTTTGTTTTGTTATTTTTTTGTTTCTCTCTTTTTTGCCAACTTCCTTCTTTCTTGAAGGTGGAAGAACATTCTGAGATGTTTCCAGTCAAGTTTATCAAAACCAGTGAACTACTTGGCTTTTAGAAGAAACTTTTCCAGGAGATGCCCATGTCAGATTTTTAGTCTATCGGCAGCAATGAGTTGATTTACCACATGCTGTAGTTCTCACCTGTCTTCCACCATGGAGTAAAATAGCTTGAGTCCTCTTACAAAATGTACTTTGTACTTTATGTAACCTTTTATTTTGTAGTGGCATGTACGTATTTATTGCCTGGGAATTAACCTGGTAAAATTTATGGAGTGGTAAGTGGTTAATCTGCCTATTGGGCAGGAAGGTCCTAGAACACTGAGCAGAAGAAAGCAGGAATTGTCATGCTGTCCCCAGATAAGTGATTCCATTGCATTTTTGAGCTCTGAGTTTAGATATTGGCTATTCTGTAGCCCTGGTGTTCTGCAGGGCAGAAGGAAATGAATGCCTGTTGGAGCAGCATGTCGTGTGGAGGCTCAAACACTCAGCTGGTGCTGTAGAAAAGCTTCTTCCCCTACCCACAACTGCTAATTTATAACTGTACAGGGTTACATATTGGGATGTTTTCTGTTTGTGGAAAATCTGATAGATGAAGTTTCTAAGGTGACATTCCTAGGATTTATCTAAGTGTCAGTAATCCATGAGTCCATTCTTCAGTTTTGAGCTTCTGCATTGTCTCTTTGGAAAGCTGCTACATACATTTATATCTACATGTGTAGGTTTGTGTGAAGAAAAAAAGCACTCAGAGAAAGTAGATTTTCATTGTTGATACCAGGTTTGGTGGGGATTTTTCTCCAAATGTAACAGTCCTAGCACAGTTCTAGCCTGTCTGACTAGAATTGCTTCCCTCTAGTACAAGACTAGTAGGATTCCAACAATGTACCTGTTTTTCAGCAGGAAGAACTACTGTCCCACCTGCCACAATTTCTAACCCATCCTTTTAGCAGTGGACACCTTATATATTTGCTGCCTTGGGATAGAAAAGCAGCAGTCCTGTTTTACATACCCTTTTTAAGGGCACAATTACTTTGGCTTAGACTTTTAATATAACTTCTATTTGGTTTCTTTCATGTGCTGTAAAGCTCATCTTAATGTCCTAACAAGTGGCCAGAGGAACCAGTACTACCATGTAGCCAGATGTCTCGCTTGGTCTGAATCCTGGGCTCTGGACAACCACAGCCTGCTAGAAACAGAAATTACAGCCTGAACTTTCTGCACTGAGCAATATATATGCAGAATATATGCAAATGTGTGGAATCTAAATTTTGTAGTCAGTCCACCATGCTTTTTAGAGCTATTAAATAACTGGCAAACATCTAGGGAGTGAATAGAGTCTTTTTGGCTGCCTTGTGAATACTAAGTCTATGACTTTCCTGGTCTGTTACAATTTTCCTTTCAAGGGGACAGGGAGTTTAGGGGAAACTGTAGAGTTTTCTCCTTTTTTCTCAAGAGGAATTGGATTTGCTCTTGCATTTGAGGATCATGAAGACAGTGTTTGTATAAAGCAATTCCACAACACAGCTGAAGGGTAAAAACAGTAGCTCCAGCTTGAATAGCACTTGTGCAAAAAACAGACCACTATTTCTCCTGAATACAATATATGCTGTGTTCTCAAACCTTGCTATGAGGCTATGGGGAAAATGAAGTTTTAATGCTTTGTGTTGAATACTCTAGCAGAACTTTGTTCTAACAGCCTGGATTCCTGCCCTGTCTGCCACCTCTGTGAACTTGGTAAAATGAATCAGTAGGTCACGGTCCTGCTTTTCAGCCCTGCTGGCAACATGTTCTCATGCTTCACTAGAGAAAATAAGAGTCTGTCACTGAGTCTGTTCTACATAAACTTCCACAGTATAATACCTGCTTTATAAAAAGAACTTTGCTTGCCATGGCAAAGGGGCAGGGCAGGGTGGGGGGAAGAGATGAAACTTTTCTAATGTGGAATTTGTGTATGTTTTTTTTTTTTTTTAATGGCATGATACTTAGTTTGTTCTGTTACAGTTGGAAAACCAAACACTGAGTGCTTTGGACATTGCTAAGTCAACAACTGTAATGATCTT
The DNA here is from genome assembly GCA_026413545.1 of Cichladusa arquata. Lineage (NCBI taxonomy): Eukaryota > Metazoa > Chordata > Aves > Passeriformes > Muscicapidae > Cichladusa > Cichladusa arquata. Next base: position 24,115,917 of record JAOTQP010000870.1, on the reverse strand, counting down.
TGATAAGTGAGTGGTGAATAAAGTATGTATAGGAGCAAAGTCAACTTTTCTGTGTTTTGCAAAGCATGATTTAGTAATGTCTGCTGGGCTGCACTTCCTGTTGAGGTCACTGTTTGTTTTGGTGTTACTGCTATGGAAACCCATTATAGCAGATCTTTTTTGCTGTTTCATATCTATAGTAAGATAAGGAAATGTACCTTTATTCAGGGGTGAATTTTGCCTGTAAGTGGAAGAATGAAAGCATTTATGTAGGTATGAGAGGAACTACTTCAGTTTTGTTCACAAGGAAACTAAGTACTTCCTGCATATACTGTGGGGTTTGAGGATTTTTTCCCCCACCAAAATTAAAAAAAAAAAAGTTATGTGAATAATTTTTGGAGCAACTGTCTTAATCCATACCTCTAGTTATTTTTTTTGTCTAGCATCCCTGGATTGCACCTTGGCAAATATGGCACTGCTAAACTAAACTTTTTGACTTTTATACTTTTTTGCCCTATGGCAAAAGTACTCTCCAGGCGTCTGACCATAAAAGATCATGAAATGCCTGGATAGCAAGTCAAGAAACTCTTTGAATGCAGGACTGCATGACTTTTAAAATCAGATGAAACTTTCTTGGATAGGGTATAATTATAAGCCAAGTATTTTACAGCAAGGGGGGGGAAATTAAAGTACTTTGAGTTACAGTATTCTGTCATAAAAGTAACAAAGATCTGCTTCTGCAGTTGTTCCTGGGGAAAAAAAAAGAAATGTTTCTATTTTCTTCTAAGTAATAGTAATGGTGAGTAGCAATTTTCAGTGAAATTTTATTGGAAAAAGTTGCTTAATTTTTTTTTTTTTTTACTTCGAGAAAGTATACTGAGCATGTCATACAAATTACTATCTTCTTTTTAGCAGATACAGAGTTTACAGTTATAAGGTGTAGATGTAAATATCTATAATGTAGTCTGTTTTAAAACTATATTTTACAATCTGAACAGATACACCTCTCATTTACATATCTATAACTAATACTTGTGTATGGGTTGTATATATATATACATGCATTTTTTTAATAGGGGTGTATATGTACAAACCCCCCTAATATGTAGCTTTTGCTGATGAGCAGAGTTGGTAGGGTTCTTTTACATCCTGGAAACCTTCAGGAAGATCAGGACTGTTAAGATAAAAGTATGTCACACCTGTGACCTACCCTCTCAAACTTGGCCCAATGAACAGGTCAAGGGAGTAAGGAGGCTTCTGTCATGACATTTTCAGGACACACCAGATCTAACTGTACTTTAGTATTGCTGTGTATGTGTTTCTGGTTTTGTTGGGGGATTTTTTATTATTTTTAAAGTATGCCTAACTCTTTATTTATGTCTTGTTTTCAGTCTGAGGTTGTCTAGCTACAGCTTTTATCAGCAGAAAAAAAGCACGCACTTTCCTGCTTGACTAATGCTCCTAAAAAATGAATGTGTAGGTTTCCTGGTGTGCTTCTCAAAACCTAATGTTACAGGATGCGACTGGGTAAGAGTGCTGATGTCAAAACAAAATATATGGAGTATTGTGAAAATTGCTTCTGCAGTACTGGATGATGGATGGTGTTGTATTGGAGGTTTACAGATAGTGTTATAGTGTGTGTCAGCTCCATTCAAACTTAGCTACTGTAATGCTGGACTTTGTGTATAAGCAACACTTGATTTCTATCTGATTGAGCTGTCTTTAATAGCTGTTAGCCTTTTGAATGTGCACTGTGTAGCAGTGCCTTAAATATTTAAATTTTTAGCTATTTGATATTTAGTAGAAGATATCATGATAAAATAAATTCCCAGGGCTTTTATACTGTCAGGTTACTGCAGCTCCTTGATTTATTCCTCTGCCTGTTCTGCCCAGATCATCTTCCAAATATTTTTCTTGGATGGAACCACTTTTTGGCATCCTTCTTTCTGTGCAAAATGGACTTCTGTACCCAGGCTTCTTACTTCCAGTCAACTTTTCCCTAAATCAAAATGCATATTAAAACAAAACAGGGTCACGCTTGCCATCAATTTTAATAGACATGTTAAAAACAAATATAAAGTGGTTCATGGCATACTGGTCTTTGTTAGAGATCTGAATTTTTTTCCTTCTCATACAGTGTCTGTCAAAGTTTTATAAGAGCATTGTCCAGATATTCTTACGTCTATTGTAGTAGTTTGTTGTTTTTTTCATTCTGGAATTGTAAGAAGCATCATTGCTCTTATATTTTTGAAGTTTAAATGCTGTAACCTATTTTAATTTTACATTTGTTGTGTGTAGAGAAGACTTCTGATGGTACAGAATATAGTGATACAAGATCAGGTCTCAGCAACAGAGCATTGACAGCAATGAGATTTCTCATGGTTTTTTGGGGTTTTTTTGTTTGTCCTTCCTGCTTTACCTTCCCTTCTTTGAAAGTGCCTAAAGCACATTAGGATGTACTAGAAATCTGTTGTGCTCTACAGGTGCTTTTCCATTCAAATATCCAAACAGATCAGTAGTTAACTAATCTTCAAACTAGAACATTCCTAGGATTTTATGGTAAATTTGAGAATAGCTTTAGCATGGATCACTTCAATTCTGCGCTTGGTTCACTGAAGAGCACGGGAGAAACATCTGTAAAAAGGATAGTGAAGAGGATTTAGTTCTCATCTGAGGCTCACTTAATTGTTGCAATCCATTAGTGACAGCATTCTTACTGTATAGCCACATCCTTATAAATTCTGGAGGGATCTGTAACATTGGAAGGGTTTTTGATCTTTTTCAGATGCTAAGTACCAGTATTGTCTCTTGCTGTCTGTGGCAGGGTGAAGCTCACCTGTCTGGTGGTATGGAAGTCCTCTTGGAGGGAGGAAGGAAAAGCAGCTGAGGCCAGACTTAATTCTGGTATTGTGGTGGGACTGAGGAGATAAAAAATGCTCAATAAACTTAAAAGTAAACCCTTCTGATAAGCCAGGTTTAACTATTTCATAGGAACTGCTGTTTCTCTTCTGAACAAACTCTTAGACACTTGAATATGATCTTTTGGGTTTTTAAGATGATAGTAATTTTCTATGCATGACTCCTTACTGTAAAGTCAGCCAGCTTTTGTCACTAGATTCCAGTGTGAACTGAAATGGGACAACCTTTCAGTAATTGTCACTTGGCTGTAACCACTTAAAGCTTTTTGCCCTTGGGTACTGTGTAATCTTGAAAGCAGCATGCAACAGATGATCTCAGTCATAGTTATATCATCTTCTGTATTCAGGCTATTTAAATCACTGCTGGGTATTTTGGTAATAGCAGATGGGTTTGGTTAGCTTTGCTGTAAAATGAAAATTAATGGTGGTAGACAGACAGGAACCTTCTGGCAGTATTTCAGCTGACCTATCTGTGCCATTTCTCCTATAACTCCATTTATGGGGGAAATGGGTTCCCTGTTGTTCTCAGACATGCATTACCTCTCCAGTGCTCAGCCTGCTCTGTATCTGTGGGTGCTTCTGCTTGGAGCTGGCCATGTTCTGCAGAAAACATGGAGATAGATATGGGCAGCAGTAAAGAAGGAGTGCACCAAAGTTTTAGGCTTTATAAATTTCCTAAAGTACAGCTGAATTGGCTGCTGAAGAACAAAGTAATTTCTGAGGCTGATGCTTTCTTACAGCTGGAGGATGTTACAGGACTCTGGAGAAATGTGTAATGCACTGACATGTGGATAACAATAGCCCACAGTGCTTTTGAGTTTGGCTATTTCATATCTTAATTTTTGGCAAGCAGCCATGTAGCTTCTCTGTCAGAATCAAAGGCTGAGGCTGTGTGTGCATCTAGAGTCACATCTAACTTGGTTTTTAAGTGTGCCTTTCAGTCTTGAGCTAAACTTTTCCATAAGGTGCCCAGACATTGTATATAGAAACATAATTCCCTTCTTTCTGTTTCACAGCAAACTGAAAAACCTGTTTCAAAACAAGTCTCATTTGCTAATTCAGTTTATTTGTCTTGAGCTGCACAAGCATTTACATAATGATGTGCTCTTTATTTCTGGGGAGGGGATGAAGAATGTTGTATTTTTGAAGAAATCTGCACTAAGACTGCTGGCTGCAAGTAGACTGGCTGGTTGTTGTTGCTGTAGGCTGGAGACAATGTTCTGGGTGGTGCATATTTCCTCTCCTTAATTTGTTTCTGAAGAGGTATTTTTTAGCTTAGAAAAAGACACTTAAATGTTAGGAGGCTTGGAAGTGATAGTTTAAATGGTTTTTGCATTTTTTGAAAATATTTCTTACTTGAATTTCAGATTCTGTTTTGGGAATTCTTGAAATGTCAAGCTTATTTCTCTGTACTATAAAACAGTCCTCTCTAAATAAGTGGTCCTATGTTTCTAAAACTTCTAATTACAATACTAATGAGTTTATTTCCTTTTCTTCTCATTCCACTCTTTTTGAAGCAAGGGAGAGCCTGAGCATAAAGAAATAATGCCAGTTTGTAACTGAAGTAGCAGCAAGAGAGAATGGGTTAATGTTGCCTTTTGTGGGGGGGGGGAGGTGGGAAGGAGATTGGGTTTTTGTGGGAGTTTAATTTGTTTATCAGAGCAGTTCAATCATATTTTAATTTTAACAACTTTTTGAGAGGATGACTTTAAAAGCAAGACAACACCAAATAATCAACAACCTGTCCTTCCCTCTAACCCCCCTTACCCAAAATTAAAAAAAAAAAAGCTTGTTTTGTGTTGCTTTAGCTTCTTTTTTCCCTTCAGAAAGCATTCTGACCAACATCTTGTTCTCTTTGAGTGTGAACTGGGAAGAGTGCTTAGTTTTTTTGTGATTTGTGGTGTGTGTAGGGGAGATCTCTGGTTTCCAGATGAGAAGACACAATATATTATTGTGTGAACAAATGCCCATCTTCAGTGAAGAGGAACTTTTATTAACTAGTTAGCTTATCAAAAGTGTGGCTGATGAAGAGCCTAATCTTTAAAGTTATGCTTTTTTTTACATATCTACTGGTAGGCTTCAGGTTAGCACCTATAACATGAACTTCTTGAGCCCTCAGGTTGATGAAGATGTCACCATGATCACAGCCAACTTGTATTTCATCTTCCAGATATGAAAGAAATGATGTTATGTCCTGTCCATCCCTGCAGTAGCTTAATAGCTGCCAACATACCTCTTTTCATTAAAATAGATCATGATCTTCAGGGAAGTTTTCCTCAGGGATATTTGATGACTGTTGAGGCAGTGATCCTTGAAATTATAAAATAACTGAAAACATGGTATTCCCTGCATTTTACCATATGTTCTGTGTTAAACAAGTGGTTTGCAAATAATATATTCTTTATTTTGGACGGAAGCAAGTTGAAAGTTGACCTGGTTTATATCCTTGTACGTGTAACAATAGTAGTATGATTTCTCTCAGTAAATGGCAAACTTAATAATAAAACTGTATCACCACATCTAATTAACTTTGGTATTGTGGTGTTGCCAGAACTAATATTAGTACCAGAACTTGTCAGTTCTAGCTCAGTTTCCATTCATAGTAGAAGCTAAATTGCAGTTTCTACCTACGGCTAGTTGGGAGAGCTCCTCCTACTGCGTGCGGTGTGGGGATGGGTTCCTCTCTGCAGGTTGGGCATGAGCCTGCATACCCGGCTGTGGCCACATTTCCATGGTCCTTCATCTGTCTGATTTGAGATCCATGTTCCTCAAAGGTTTAAAGTGCTAGAGTGAGACATTTTAATTTTACTGTGTTATATGAATGAATAAGTTATCATGCTTCATATTTGTTTTTCACCTCGAACTTCAGGTGGCTGTTACTTAGTTAAATTTGCTGATGTGTTGATATATTGTGTGAATGCCTTTACTCTGTATTGTTTTCTATATTCTCTGATATTTCATCTGCACTGTGAATTGGTCATCCATCCTTTTGAAGCCCTTTGCATATCACTTCTGGTCTTTGATTTTGCTAACTGTGCTGTTTCTCTTTCCCCTCAGAAAGTAAGCTGGTATGAGTCCAGCTGAAATGAAATTGTAAAGGGTGTGTGCTATTCTCAGTCACTATCAGAGTAGCCTCAAATATACTTGGAAATATTAGACAAACCACTTAGTTGTTTCCTTTATTCCAGGTTACTGCATATCAATGTGGGGTCTGTTTATTTCTTCATCTCCTGTATTTTGCCTAGTCATATACTGTAAATCACTTTGTCCAGGCAGCTGGATTAAATATCCTTTGACTTAAGGTCTTCTGGCCTCACTTACTCTAGTTTCTTGGGCTTAGACCTAGGGAAATGCTGCAAAGAATCTGCTTCTTCCCTTGTGTGAAGTTTGTAGAGCAAGCTGGGCTGGGGAGAAAAGTCACCAGGAGAGTACTAAGGCTACCTCTGCCTGCTTAACTGTGTGTACAGGCTTGTGTGAATACTGCTGCTTATATAGATACAGTAGGAAGGTGAGTGGACCCCAGAATGCTGGCCTTATGTCAGCTTAGTCAAATGTTTAATCTTTTGCTTTAGCTGCTGATTGCAGACTATAAAGGCATCAGTAAGATCATTCATGCAGCATAATTCTGGAAGCTGACTGTAGTAATCTTCCTCTCTACACAGATGGGCTTGGGCCATGAGGAAGGATTTGGTGCCCCCTGCTTAAAATGCAAGGAAAAGTGTAGAGGATTTGAGCTTCATTACTGGAGGTAAGTGACACCAAATGTATCCTAAGCTGTGGCTCAGCACTGCAGACTTTGACCTATGTATGCAAATAACTAAGTAACCACTTTTGTTCTTTCTTTCCACTGAACTATTAAGATACCTTAAAAAAGCTGACAGGGTTCAGGGCCAGAACTTCTCAGCTGCATTACAACAGAGTACCTAATCACACATTTCATCTGCCCTGAAGTGAATGCTAGGACTTCTACTGCAGCATTTGCTTTAGCTGATTAAACAATTGAAGTAGATTTGTAAAAAATGTCTAGCCTTACAGTAAGAGACATGACAGGGAAGAAGTGTTTTATCTCTGTAATAAAATGCTTTTTCAGCTCCTGACCAAATATGTAAGCTTTGATCTGAGATGCTAGGAAAAATTATTTTGAAAATATTTTAAATTTTGTATACACCTACAATTTATTTATATGGGGAAGAGATGTCATTTTTGAGTATCACACAAATTCAAATAAGTTAAGTAGTACTGAGCCTTGGATGGTGTACTGTTCCTAAATCAGTGAGTTGATGATAGCAGTAAATAGTCTGTCATTTCTTATGCAGAAACTCTGTATTTCATTAACACCTCTCTTGTTTTACTGAAACAAGGTCTACTTATGTGTGTTAATGCATTTATGTATCACTGTCCCAGTTCACTCATAATACTGGGTGTGCTCTAAAATAGCTTAGTAATTCTGACTTTTTTTTTTTAGAAATAATGTCCCTCTCAAAGGGAAAAGCCTGAAAAGAACAGAAAAATAGTTGTTAGTAGCACCAGCACATGCTATCAATGAAAATTATTTCATTTAACCAATGCTAACTAGCTACAGTGAAAATTGCATTTGCAGTAGAATTTTGTTTTGTTTTATAATGTAGCCTTTGTAGCCCAGCCATAGTGGCATTATGTGCCAATAAGGCCTAGGAGATTCTACATCTTTGCCCAAATATTCGACTGCAGATGAGACTGTTTAGAAAATAATCAGGCAAACAAAAAACAAAACACAGCAAAAACTTGTTAGAAGCTGATACATAATCAAGAAGCTATATTCTTATCTGTAATATATACCTATAGAAACAACTTAGAAATAATGACATGGATGAAGAAGTGGTAATGCACTAGTAAGTAAACATGATCATCTAAAGATAAA
>JAOTQP010000870.1:24036751-24090532 GCA_026413545.1 Cichladusa arquata | reverse complement strand
GTCCCTGCATCCCACAGGGGAAGCTCCCAGAGGGGGACAGCCCCTCCGTTCCCCCCGGTGGCTCCACCCCCCACCCTTCATGTGCAACCAGCACACTGATGCATCTAGGTGTTTCTTCTATGGGGTATCCAAAGTGTAATTTCTGTTCATGCAGTAATTGGAAAAGATCATGTTTTAAGAACATCGAGTGTAACATACAGGTATACAGCGAGTAGACAAGGATACTGCTGCGTGACAATAGGTCAGAGGTGATAGGAGTGCTGAACTGTTCTTGTAATGAGCTAGGAATGAATTTATGTTCCTGCTTTTTGTGTTAGCTGAGTGATATGTCAACATACTGGAGCTCAAAAACAAGCATTAAGGAGATTTCATTCTCTCACTGTCATAATAAAAATATTGGCAGTAAAGTGTTGGGGTTTTTTCTCTTGCATTTTTTGGCTATTTTATTAGAAGTCCCTTTGGACCTATTTATCTTAATAAGCTAAGAATAGAAGCTGGAGGCTTTTGCATGCTTCAGTAATAAAAATATATACTTTCCAGATGAAATTTTGACTTCTCTTGAATGTTGAAGTTCTTTGTTTAAGAGTAAAACTTCTTTGGTAAGAAAGAGTTATAAGGAGTCATTTTGACAGCTAAATCTTTTTATTTAAGGAAGAGCTTCCTTGTGGGTCTGTAAAATTGAGGCTGGTAAAAGCTTTGCAAAAACTGAAAGAACAAAGCTAAGGAAATGCCTCTTTGAATTAGTAATATATTTATACATGGTATGAATAATCTGTAATGTTAACTGAGATTTGGATTACATTTCAAACTTAGTATGGTTATGCATGTGATAGAAATAAAAGAAAAAACATATTTTAATCAGGTTTTATATGGTTTTTTTTTTTTTGCCTCTGGAAATCTAAAGTTTGTGTATTAAAAGACATGCTAAAGAGCAATCAACACAGGAACTTCCCATTTGCTTCCAGAATCATAGATTTTGAGTCTTATGGAGCACAGTTAATGGTGTGAAGCAAAATTATCTGGCTTTGTAGTAGTAATGACCATTAGCACAGGAGTATTTGCTTGCAGAACTAGAAGTACTTGGACACTCTAGACCCGCTGTTTCCAGAAGAATTGGTGAGGTAGGGGCAGCAGAATGATGATAACATTTTGCTCAATAGCCTCTGCTGAATTTAGCATGGGTTTGGGGTGCTGGAGTTAGGAATGGGTGGCAAGGAGGAGGTTGGCAGTCCAGGAAAGAGAGAGCAATTCACCTAGCAGCAAGATCTCCAAGGGACCAGGGACACCATGGCTGTACTAAGAGAGCAGGATGAAGGGAGCTAGTGTGTGTAGAAGTTCAAGGGCAGAAATTCAGAGTTCAGGTAGGGTGTTCCCAGGTCCTGAGTGTGCTCTCCCACCACAGCAGTGTCCCATTCCTTGTTGAATCTCAGTGGAAAACCATCTTAAATTCACCTCCACAAGAGCAGTCCTCTGGGGCCCAAGTAGTTTTCCTTTGTGAGCCCAAGCAAAACACTGACAGAGAAGATTCCACTCTGATTCACATCAATAAATATGAATGCTTTTGTGTCATGAAAAAGGGTAGGAGAGGCCAGTAGAAATTCTTTTTCTAGGCCTTCATGTGTCAGGACTGTGGGGTGCCCTGTTTTATCCTAGAACTGACAGGAACCCACTCAACTGCTCCTTACATACCCATCAGTCTCCCTTGAGTGCAAATGTTATTTTCTTTATAGTTTTCAGCATGAAACACAGGGAAAGTTTGTTCACCTTCTTTTGTGTCTCTGAACGAGTGAAGTGTTTGCTTCCAGAAATGGGAAGTCTGGATTCAAGGCTTTCCTCAAGCATTTTAACTCCAAATTCTGCCTCTCACCTGGGAGAATGGCCCAGCTGTCAAGCTGTGGTGTCAGCTCCAAGTAGACATTCTTCATATGATCTGTTATGGGTAGACCAAAGCAATTAAGAATTTCATAGTCAATCTAAACTACACATTATACAGCTGATGATTTTTAATGTTAACTGAAATACACCTTTGAAGTTGTATTGCTGTTTTGTTAGCACTCAGCAGCAAGTAGGATCACACATGAGTAGATTTGGTGATTTTTGTCTTGCAAAGAGCTCTTTATTAATGGTATAATGTTAGAGCCTCTCTGCAGTCATTGCACCTACTTCCTTACTGCTTCAAAGTGCTGAGGCTGAAGAAGTCTATGGGCCAGGGCCTTCTACCTCTGCCTTTACTCAATCCTTTAGTAAAAAAGTAAATTGAGTTTGTCAATTAAGGGTAAAACCAAATAGTACTTAATAAAGCTCAGTGTGCTGCTAAAGAAGTCCTAGAAGTAAGTACTAAATGCAAAATATATGATCTAATTATCATCAAGAACTGAAAATAACACGTTCATTTTTTCCGTGTCCTTATTAACATGAAATGATGGCTAAAGGAGCTTTAGGGAACTAAAGTCCAAAACCATCTAAGCTAAGACTAGGCTTAGACTGTAGACTGCCACCCTGTGTTCACTGCCTCACAAAAACTCACAAAAAATGAGCCAGATAGGCTTTACCTCTGACAAGCACCGAGGCAGTACCTGCTTCACAGTGCCCCCACCAGAGCAGCAATGTCAGGTTTGGTGGTTGCTGTGAGCAATCACAACAAAGTGTTACAGATCAGTTTCCCCCCTTTGCCTCCCCACTAAACAAGTGAAAAAAGAACCAAGTAAGAGGATGTTTCTGCTACAAATTAAGTCCAGCATTGTTCAGATTTGGATTCATGCCCAGCATTGTCAAACTTCTGCACCCAGTTTATGAGAAACTAGTCGAGCTTCATAGATTTGTTAACTTTTCATTTGTTTAAAAAAAATCAGTGTTGCAATAAAGCATCGAGGCTATTTATTGGTTGCCCTGAATGAGTTGTTTACATGAGTGAAGAGTTGATTTTTATGTTGGCAGTAACTGAATTCTTGGAAGCAGCCACCTGGTGTTCCTCAGTTCCCCAGCAGATGCCGTCTGTGCTGCGCTCAGCGCACGGGCTGCTCCGTCCACAGCGCAGGGCTCTGGGAAACAACAGGAAAGCAAGTTCTGAACTGAAAGAGGTTCTGAAGCCTTTAGGAAGGAGTAAGAGGGGGCCAGGACTCTAAGTCCAAGAGGCAATGCAGAACGGGAAAACAGCATGACCAGGGGTTTGGATAGGAGAAAAAGGCACAAGAAAGATATTTTAGAATGAACCTGAGTAGAGTGGGAAAATAGAGCAAAAACGTGTAATAAGCCAGAGCATCATACTGAATCATTGAAGCACTGTGAAATCATTTTGACTATTGAAAGGTAAAAGGTAAAAAGCACATGCAGTGTTGAAGTTCAATAGCTCTAGAAAAGGAAAATTAATGATGCTGTTAATTGCTTTGGGTAGAAATCAGGCCATGAGGCTGCAATAACCAAGGCTGTGAGATAAGAAGAAGATGAAAGCTGGTGAGGAGATGTTGTTCTTCAGCCCTGGTGAGGTGTATCTGGAGTGCTGTGTCCAGTTTTGGGCTCCTCAGTATAAGCTGAGCTTGTACTGAGACCTGGAGCTTCTGGGGTGGTTTCAGCAGAGGACAACAAAGCTGAATGAGGGGCTGGAGCATCTCTTACAAGGAAAGGCTGAGGGAGCTGGGCCTGTTCAGCCTTGAGAGGAGACAGCTGAGTGGGGACTTCATCAATGTCTGTCAGTGTCTGAAGGGAGGGTGTCAAGGGGATGGAGCCAGGTTGTGTTCTGTGGTGCTGAGCAATAGGACAAAAAGCAATGGGCAGAAACTGATGCACAGGAAGTGCATGCTATACTCACCTGTATATAAGAATTTTACTATGTAGGTGACTGTGTACTGCCCAGTTTGCCCAGAGAGGTTGTGTAGTCTGCCTCACTGGAGAATTCAAGAGCCACCTGAACACAATCCTGTGCCATGTGGTCTGGGATGACCCTGCTTGAGCAGGGAAGTTGGACCAGATGACACACTGTGGTCCTTTGCAGTCCTACCCATTCAGTGATTCTATAATTCAGCAGTAATCCATGCTCCTAATGTTGCCCCCTCATATCTAAAAAGTAATCTGTTACATCTGTAGGTGATTAATAGGTATGTCTCCCTTCAATAAAGCAAAAGGGGTTTTTGTGTGCTAATGGTCTGGTGCACTGTGCTTCAGTCTGAGGTTGGCTTTATGACTCCTCCTAGCAAGGAGATCTGATTCTGAGGAATTCCACTTCTCATTCTGAGGAATTAGAGCAGAAATGAAACTCATTTGGAAGGCATTTGGAAAAGTTTGAGGTGATGCCTATGTTCCTAAACAGCAAGACACTGATGTCCATTTAAATTTTCCAAAAGCTAAGGGCATCCAGGCCAGATGTTCATGCACTGGTAATAGCTAAGCAACACAAAAACAAAACCAGCTACCCACTTTTTAACTGTGGAATCAGTGTTTGAAGGCTCATTAGATCACACAAAGGTTTAAACTGAAGAGACCTCCAGGAGTCATCCAGTTCAATCCTCTGCTGAAAGCAGGGTAAAATTTGTGGGCGTGTTGTTACTCAGGGCCTTGTCCAGCCAAGTCACAGTCACAGCCTGCTTATTCCAATGACACTTGTAATTTAGTTCTTTCTATCTCCAGGCCTGCCCTGGTTTTCACTGTCACACATCACTGAAAAGGTACCTACCAGTTCCCTCTAGCCAAGATCATTGCTCCATGGTGTCTTCCTTACAAAGGTCAAAGCATTTCCAAGTACCTGAACCAAAGCAGCTTAGCTCCCAGAGGTTTGGTGATTAATTGACAATCTAATTGTATTGTATTAATTTGCAGCCAGAGTTTCTCCTTCAGAGACTTCAAAGAATCTACTTGGGAAACCATATTTATAAGCATACTTATAACCATACTTTTATCATCACCTACGTTTACTGGGTAGCAGAGACTCCATGCAGGCAAGAGCTCTGAGGTTTTCTGCACCTTAATACATAACCTCTGACTAATGCATTTCCCATGATTAGGGAATTCATTAGATCTTATTTGCCCATGTGAAATTTTTGTTGTCTTTTAAGAGGCTGAGGCTCAGCAGAGGTTCAGCATTAACAGACAAAACTTGTTTTGCAAGGTTTTTGAAACTTTTAGGAACTTAATATTAGATGTCTGTCCCTCTGCCAAGTTTGGCTAAGGTTGCAGGAGAAGAGGCTCCTCTGTCTCACACACAGACCGCCTACATGGAAAACACATCCACTCATGACTCAGTCTGAAGAGTCTTTCCAAAAGTATCTTAACTAACACTTCAGTGTGGTCTGCACCCGTTTCTATCTGACAATAGCAAGCTTCAGAACAGACAGAAAAATCCATGATCAACATTTGCAGCATTTCCTACTGGTGTGTTTTGGTGGGAGAGACCCTCTGTTCAGCATGTTGGCTTTTTGGTTCTAACCTTTACTGCATTTTTAAGTTCTGGACCCAAAAATGGCACATTCTGACGGACAAGTTTTAGGTACTGACACCTTTTAGTTAGATTGTGTAGAATTTTGACTCAATGAAAGCTATTGAGGCTTATATTGTCCCAGTTGGACACATACTCATAAAAAAAAATATATTAAAAAGTCAACAACATGACTTAAATTTCCAGCTGAAACAAGCTGGGAGCTGTTTTTAATTACTAAGTTTGGTGGTGTATTCAGGAGACAAATCAAGAATAATCAGTAAGAATAAAATCAGTAAGCATTTCATCAGTTCTTAGAAAACATTTTAATGACCTTACAGAATAGGGAGCTAGAACATTGTGGGCAGAATACAAACAGCATCTCTCTCATTCCAGGAATTCAATGGACTTTTTTTCGCTTCAAAAACTCTCAATATGATAGGCATTCAGAAGTTTTTCAGGCCACTTTTGTGGAATTGTGTCTATTGCATTGCTTCTTTTTTTTTTTATTTTGTTTTGGTGTTTTTTAATATGTTAGGGAAATTATCTCTAAAACTAAATATCTTCTACAAATTCCTTAGTTACAGCAAACAAACAGGTTCTTAGCCCACTCTAATTTAATTATAATGCATGGAAAGTATCAATATATGCTGTTTGGAATCCTTTTTACATAATCCTTCTTTCCTGTCTCAAAGCATAAGGAATCAGCACAGTTTTTTAGACTGCAGATCATGACTGCAAAGCAGAATCATCCAACATCTAATTCCAGTCACTGGCTGAATGCAACAGGACATTGTCTAAATTCCTTGGGCATTCTGTTCCTCGATTCCCATCCTATTGGGATGGGTGTAATAGCAACTTCACGGTGATATTTTGAAGTTCAGTCCAACTGGTAAAGTTTATTGGATCTGTAAACTGTATAACTGCAGTGCAGTTCTACAAATAGTCTTAACAGTCTTTTCTGAAATACCTTTTTTCTTCATTTTGAAATTCTCATACAAAACTGCCAAACAGAATCTGGGATTTATATTTAGGAAGCTTGTAATCATTCCATGAAGTTCAAGAAATCTGGCAGTGATCTGGAAAACTTAGGAGGTAATGAAAGGTTACCAGGAGGAATGCAGAACTGCCTTGTATGGTAGTGGAAAGTGGAACCAGTGCATATTTTGATAATACAGCACAGCTCTTTTCTTTGGGGTGGGCCATGGTTGTATAGCTCTGCCTGCATCTGAAATGCATGGCAGTGTAAACATCACACAGAGATTCTCTTAAACATTTGTAAATAGTTCAGCAATTTTGAGAAACGGGGTGGAGCCTGCAGATGGCTAAAGAAAGAAACATTATTCTCATGCTTGCTGAACTCACTGTCCCAAGCCCAGTTCTGATCCTAATGTAAACCACTGCCACTTGCCTTCAGGCACAGTTGTACATCATGTGTCTGACCAGACTTGGAGGGCACACACTGTTCCAGAGAGAGCTGTGCTGCATCCAAACCTGACCCAAATGTGATACCCCAATCCGAGGATTTCTTTCTACTTAGCAAGAAAAGGTGCAGTATTGGATATATTGTGGGTGGCTTGGAGGAGATGCAACTTTTTAAACTGAAAACTAGTTCTGAAAACCAGAAATTCTGTGATATCATCTTGAGGCTGGGTTTTTCTCTCATTGCTAACCACTTAGAGTAGGCCATTACCTTTTCTAATTCTGTGGTTTAATTTTTTAAATGAAGATGGCAGCACCAATGTTTCTGGAACCTTCTGGAGTCAATTAATAATTTTAAAATAACTTGACGATGAAAAGTGGTAAATGTTTACTCCAGGTGACTGTTCTCAACATTCCAGTTTCACAGAATATAATATATACATTTTCTTGGCCTTCAATGCCTGGCTATTACATGTAAGCCTTGAGGCTTTAGGTGTATGCTGCCACTCAGCTCCCCTGCTCTGAATCATGGCTCAAGGTATGATCTCTTGTATTTCAGAAGTACCCTGATGCTGTTACTGCAGGTAAATTTTGCCTCTTAATTCAGCCAATTGAACTTGTATATCGAGTTTACTGCAGATACTTATTTACTTACCAGAAGACAGCATTTAAATAAAGAATCAAATAAAATCAATTTTTAAAAAACCCAACATCCTTTTATCCCAAATGGTGTCATTAGGATTGCATGATTAGAAGTATTGTTTGCTGTAGCAGCACTATACTAGTTTGCACTATTGATCATTCAGAGAACATCTATAGGCTGGGAGATCTCATTAGTGAGAGGAAGCTGGTATCAGGAAAAGGTGATATCAGCAAATGCTTCATCTTTTAAATTGATAAGAACAGGTCCCTACTGACAGAAGTCTGTGGAAAGGGAATAGGATGTGGAATTTTAGACTCCCATCTCAGACGAGCCTGCCAGCACTCTTGATACGTGGTGGTACACAGGTCTCTGTCCCATTAGCAGAGGCAATAGGAAGACAGAGCTCTTTGGGAGGGGCTCTCTAGGGACTCCAGAAACAGGACAGGAATTAGAAGCCTCTGAGGAATGTGAGAGTCCCACCCCATTAGCTAGCCCATATCCTTCACTTTACATTCATAGTGGTAGGGCTGACATCCACAAGTGAGGAAACACTGAGTCATCAGAGTCATCTAATCTGGCAAATTACTTTCACAGGATTCCCCACCTCTTACAGAGTGGACAAGAAATGTGGAGGTATAATTTTGGTCAAGCTCGGTTCTTTTACCCCAAGCCAGTGACATAGCCTCCTCTATTGCTAATTGTGACCCTTACAAGAAACCTTGTCAGGGGAAAGGTGCAGAAGTGAGACCTGGCCAGATGCCTGCTCATACCAATCTGCAGCCAATTCCTGACTGATAGAATCATAGAATCATCACAGTTGGAAGAGATCTTAAAGATTTTCCAGTCTAACCATCTACCCAGAACTACCACTGCAACCATTAAATCACCCAGTGCCAGATCCAGATGCCTCTTAAACATCTCCAGGTACAGTGAGTCATGCACCTCCCTGGGCAACTTATTCCAATGCTTGGCCACCCCAACAGTGAATTTTTTTTCTAATATCTAATCTGAATCTCCTCTGTGCCAAGGCAATTTCTTCTGATTCTTTCACTGCAGGGCAGTAGACGAGACCAGTCCCCACCTCACCACAGCCTCCTTTCAGGTAGTTGTGGAGAGTGATGAGCTCCTCTCTGTCTCCTCTTCTTGAGACTGAACAAACCCAGTTCCCTCAGCCACTCCTCATAAAACATGTTTTCTCGACCTTTCACCTTACTGCCCTTCACTGGGCATGCTCCAGTGTCTCCATGGCCTTTTCAAAGTGAGGGGCCCAAAACTGAACTGTAGTCAAGATGTGGCATCACAAATGCTGAGTACAGGAGGGAAGTTCTCAGGTTTAGGAGGGGTTCTTTTTGTTGTGTTTTTACCCCAGCCAACAACCAAGCCCCACACACCTGCTCACTCACTGTCCCATCATTAGGATTGGGGTAAAACCAGAAGGGTAAACCCGGAAAATTCGTGGATTGAGATAGAGACAGTTTAATAGGGAAAGCAAAAGCCCTGCACGCAAGCAAAGCAAAACAGGGCATTAATTCACTGATTCCCAAGGGCAGGCAGCAGTTCAGCCATCTCCAGGAAAGCAGAGCCCCATCACACATAATGCTGACCCGGGAAGTCAAATGCCATCATTCTGAACATCGCCCCCTTCCCCTTTCATCCTCCCACTTTACATACAGAACATACATGGTAAGATATGGAATATCTCTTTGGCCAGTTTGAATCACCTGCCCCTGGCTGTGTCTCCTCCAAACTTGCCATGCACCCCCAATCTTCTCACCAGCACTGCTCAGCAATAACAAAAACTTCTTGATGCTATCAGGACTGTTTTCAGCACAAATCCAAAACAGGGTCCCTCGGTCCACTATACCTCAGTTCAAACCAGCACACAGGCTTAAGGCAGAAAATGTCGTGGGGGAGGAATTTGCTTTAATAAGGGCAAAAGGCAAAGAAGCCCATTGTCCACAGCATCTGCATGCAGCTGACACTTTCTCAAGCGTTAAAGAAAAGAAAAGCTTTATAGATGCTCGCATTATCAGGGCTGTGCAACAGCTTGCTTTGAGCACAGCATCGAGGCTGCATGCCCTCTACACCTAGAAAAGTAGCATGGGACAATTTATAGTTAAGCAATGGTGTAAAGTCTGGAGAATAATAATAGAAAACTGAGTTGGAAAGAAGAAAAAAGTTATTTCCTTTGGAAAAGGTTGGTTTTGGGTCTCCAAACTGTCTGTTAGGATACCAGACTGTGCTAGGTGTTGTCTTAGAAGGAGCTATTAGAAGATCCACATTTTACCTAAGCAAGCATGTAAGAATAAGGTAACTTCTTTAGACTAATAAATGATGCTTCACATCAGCAAATAGATCAAGGGAGTATTTTCTCTTACTTTTGTGTAAAAAATTGGTTCATCCTTCACAAAATTTCCTTTTTTTCTGGAGCACATCTCTAGCACACTGAGCAGTCAACATCTGCCAACTTAAGCAGACGTTTCACTTCCCACCATGGGTAGAAGAGTGAAGATTTAGGCCACCATCTTAAACAAGACTTTTCTCAGAGCAAAGATATTTGCACTAGATTTGCACTCACAAAATATGTGAGACCATCTTGAACGAACAGCAAAAACATGTGTTGTGGCAACCAGATTCAGAGAAGAAAATGCAAAGTCCTGTTTTATGTTAGCTGCAAATAAGCCAGTATGTAACAGTCTTCAAAGTATGAAATGTTTTCTTTCCTTTGTTTTGACTAGATTTGTAATAAGTCAAACAATATAATAGAAGTCAGAGCAGAGCTGCTAAAGCCAATCCTCTCTTTGGCCTAAAACAACATTAATGCGAGAAGTATTTTACTCTTTCAGTCATTTTGGAAACTAAACTGGATGGCTAATTGAGTCAAACTTTAATTTCCTGAATATTTGTCAAAAATTCAACATGTTTGTTTTTGCTGGTTGATAATGTGCTATACTCACCATGTTCAAAGTCAAGGAATAACATTGTTTAGTAGCTTCTATTTTATCTTTGTGATATGTACACAAATAGAGCTTAGCCTCTCATAGTCAAACTGCAACACAATTTATGCAAGCCACTTATCTAGACTGCTGTGAAATAGTGCAGTAAAATATGGTAAATACTGCGTGAAAAACATTTTTGTGTTGCTTAGACACAAGGCTTCAGTGAAAGCAGGGTTTGCTTGCCAACTTGCAGGGGAGTTAAATAGGCTCCAAAAGGTGCTCTCTGTTCTTGCAAAATCTAATTTTTCCATGTGTACTTTATACCTTGCCAGGAAACAACCAGGCAATCATGTTGCAATTAAATAGCAAAATAGGTAACATTGGAGGTTATGGGCAGCTAAATGCTGATGCTCCCACTGGCCCTTTGAGTGTCTCTTTCCACTGACTAAAAAGGGAATCTGGGTTCCTAAACTTGCATTTCCTTAATTGCACTAAGGTAGATGCCTAAAGTAAGCATAGTAAATCACTAAGTAAAAGTAATAACTGTATGTTAAATCTATTTCCACTTCAGTCTCTCTGCTTTCCCCTTTTCCTGCTTTTTTAAGATAACAAAAGAAAATAACTTTCAGATGCTTAATATTCAGCCAGATTTGAGATGTGCAAGCTCTTTTTCCTACACCTTCCCTTCCCTCTGGTAAAGGCAGATTAGACAAATGGTAAACAAATCCTTTCAAATCTGGCCCTCACATTTTAAAGCTGTAACTGCAAATTAGAGCCATGATATTGATAGGAATTTCAAGTGCTTAAAACCATTAGAGATACAGTATTTAATCCTGCAAACTGATGAGTACTCTTGACCTGATCCAGCAATACACTTCAAAAGATTTATGGCAATTTTTTTGCATAAGATTGCTATCAAATGCTTTGCTGTGTTGGGTGAAAATAGATAATGGCAAGATAAGGTTCATGTCATCTAATTTTAGCCATTTAACAGGAAGTTGTCAGTCTGAAGTTAATCACCAAAACTCAGCCTGTTACTAAAGAGAGGAGGTAAAAGCATCTCCAGAGGGTGATTCTGTTTTAGACATTTATTTTTTGAATGACTGAATTTTTGCTACTCATTCCTCTCTTTCTCAATCTCCCGTTAAACTACACACCTGACTTTCTGAGAGTCAAAGTAATTCAGTTTAATTACCTATTCATTTTTGCAGAATTTGTAGTGATTTTGCTTAATCTATGTATCAGCTTAAAATATTTATATCATTTGAATGCAAAGATTAGGTCTATGTCCCTCTGTTATTACACGTAAGCAAGAAGAGACAATAAATGCTACCAGCCTCTTGAACTCTTTTTTTTTTTTTTTTAATATTACACAAGAGTGAAATCACTTGGCCATGAAATTGTCAGAGAGAAATAATTTATTCTCTTCTTATCCACTAATGAATCTGCAGATTGCTGTCACACCCACAGTGATAAATTTATACCTAGTTCTCTGATGGAAAGAATTCAGGCAGTGAGAAGTAACTTCTTGTTAGGAGTGGAGCTCTTATCTAGACGTGGAGTCTCAGCTAAAAATTAATTAATAACTTGTGAGGGAAAAAAAAACCGAACCACAGCACTTCCATTCTTGCATATTGAAAAGTTTTCTCAACAAGTAGATCACAACTAAAGCTAAAGATCATCAAAAGGCAGCCACACAGCATTGTGGAAAACTCTGTAGTTGAGGTTTGCCAAATACCTTCTTGTGTGGTCTTGAGATCCTCTGAATTCTGATAAAATCTGTACAAAACTGTGATAATATCTAAGTGCACTTAGTACTGAAAGGAAGAAATGGAAAGCTGGATCATAATAATCTAGAATGAGTAAAATGTGGATAGAAGATGTAAACTTTTGCACAGTACCTGGCTTTATTTTAATTTCCATGTAGTATCAATAAAGAAAACTTTTATCACAAGCTTGACACAACATATTTTTGAGTGCAGTGAAGACATTTAATGGTTTATTCTCACAAGCTCAAGTCAACACACCTTAATTGTCTGCCAGTCAAATGGCAGTGGCTGGATGTGCAAGTGGACCTAGCCCATTGCAAACAGGCAGCTTAACCAATCTTCATGGGTGACTGCTTATAAACTGAGTTTCCTTTGCATTTGCAACAGCCAGGAACACGCTTGGGGCAGTCAGTCTCTACCAAATCACTGAAAGCCAGTAATATCTTGCAATCAAGAAGGCAAATGGAATTAGAAATGAGAGCCTGAAGACTTACTGATTCTTTCAGCAGTGGATTTGGGAGGGGAAATAGTAAGATTTTCCTGTTCACTATATTTTTCTTTTTTTAGCTGGCAAATAATTATACTACAGTGTAAGTCTGAGCCTCAGTTTAATTAAATTGTTGTGATTTTTTTTCCCACAAATTTGGGCTATATTTCTACAAATTCACTGAAATTCACACATATTTCTTTTTAATAAATTATTACAGTGGGTCTGGTTTATGAATTATTCCGAACTATTTACATCACCTCCAGGTCTTTCTTTTAATCACACAGAAATGCATTTTTTTAAATAAACTTATTGATACACCTTTGCTTACAAGACCTGTATTTCTCATCTGGCAGCTTATATTTCTGATTTGAGCTTACGTGGATACTTGACACTTTTTCATTTAAATGACCTTTGTACATTTCAGTTTATTCATTGATGCCATTTTAAATGCAATTTTCTTGTTGTGAGAAGTGACAAAATTGAAGTATACTCATTGAAAACCATACTGTACTAATTCTAAAAGGTAATGCACTGCCCTGCAGTCTGGTTAGCCTGTATGGACCCAGAGAGGTCACTGGGGCTCCTTGTGAATGCAGGAGTCAGTGTGGGATGCAGGGCTGGGGCAGAAGTATCTGTTTGCTTTACCTAGCAAATGGATTTGAAATATTCCTGGGAGGGCTTTCAGGATCTGCCCAGATGAATGTCTTCCATCTTGAAGATGGATAATACTGATAATACACAGATGTTGTTTATTTGTAGAAACCCATTTCTTAGATTTTAGAAATGTCAGGGGTATACTGAGGAAAAAAATTTTCCAGTGTGGTGCAGCCTACCCTTGGTAACAAGGCATTTGATCCCTTCCATCAGCTGCAGTCCCAACAACTGACTCACAGAGAGTCTAAAGCAGATAGAACCATGCAGAATTGCTTTATTTGCAGGGCCAAGAGATTCTGAGAAGAGGCATCTCTGGAAACTACTTAATAGCCACAAAGTCCACATAGCAGCTAAGAAAACTTCCAACAGCTCATGGGTTAGATCTTCACCTGCTGTCAGAACATGTCTCCCATAACATTACAGCCCTGGGACAGTGGTAGTAGGTCACTACAAAACCCCATTTACACCAACATCCTGTCTCCAGCAGTGACCACAAGTCAGTGTCTAAGGAAGAGTGTGGGAACAAGGAAAACAGAAAATATATCACTGAAGTGCATTCTCCCCCTTGAGTGATTTTCAAATAAAATTAAACCCTAAGAACAATATGGGTATGTTGTAGGCTTCAGTTTGGTTTTGTTGGGTGTTTTTTAATTTGGTGCCATTTACTGATTTCTTACCTGTGGGCTTGTCCAGTTTCCTTTTAATGCTCTGTAAACTTTTAGCATGCAAAGCACCCTGTGGCAAGCAGTTTCCAAGCTGAATATTTAATGAAGAACAATAATTTGTGCTCTTTGTTTCTCATCTATGTCCCTTAACCTAGAGACAAAAGCATGAACAATTGTGGCAGTCCATTGAGATTTTTCACAGTGACACTCATTAAGAAAGTACTGAGCTTTGCAGCTGTTTTATCACTGTTGGGCCCTGGGGTTTTTTTGTTTGTTTTTCTTTACTAATGCCACTTGTGTCTCCTCCCAGGGAGTAACTGGGGTCAGTTCTCAGCTCTCCTGCAGGCTGCCTCTGTGCCCTCTTGGGCTGTGACCTCATCTGTATAACCAAGTGTTGAAAGTACTGGCAGTTTAATCCCTTAAACTTAATTTCCACATTCTTAACAATAGTTTGCTTCCCCCACCTATTACTTATCTTGTATATATACACAGAATGGTTCACTGGAAGTGAGTCTGCTGTTTTCTTATTATACAGAGACCCCAAATCCAGTGGAAGGACAAATAAACTTCTAGGTTGACTTTGAAATTGTAATACTTACATGAAAAAGAAAAACAATCTGTCTTCTTCTTTCTATTCGGTGTCTGGTTATGAACTCTTAAGGTCTTTCTTCACATTATGTGGATTAGAATCTTTTTTTTATTAAGCAATAGTAGAGTCTCTCACCTGGCACAAGAGAAATAGGGGAAAAGGAGGTTTGAAGAACACTAAAAATCTTGAAAGCCATAATCAAATCCTGAATATCACTAACTTCAATCACTGTATCTTTACACAAATACTGTGTATTATTTTTACTGTTTTATTTTTGACAGTTGCTGGTCTCAGGAGTATTATGCTTCTGTGGAAAAAAAAACTGGAAGAATAAAGTACGCTTGTGTGTCTGCAAGTAATTTCCTCCTTGGTCTAGTTGTATTCATGATCATTTTACTGCAAGAGCATTTGCTTTGGGAGTATTTCAGGTAAAGCCACACCAAAATTGTGGTCACAATGGTCTGTCAAAGTATTATCAGGGTCAGAGTAAAAAATCTTGAAATGTTCCATAAATACATTCTTCAAGATAAGCACTTCTTTATGTCTTCTCTTAAGTCAATAACACTATAGCTTTAAGAATGAAGTGGGGTCTATTCAGAGATGTGTTGACTTCCAACAGAAATAGAATTAATCTTCTTTCATGCCAAATTATGCATCTCTGAATTCAGACCAACAAACATGGTTTCCATCATTTTATCTTTCCCTTAACAGATAAAAGCAGGGTGGTGATAGAGCTCTCAAGGTATCACTGATGCACCTTCCACTGAAACCATTCCCACAGGTGATTGTTTATCCTGTCTGCAGATCCCACTGAGGAAGAACCTGCATTATCCCTTGGTCATCTGATGTCCCTCATTGACCATGCACTGCTAAGCAAAGCACGCTGTTTGCTGGAAAACACTCTCAGTTTGGTAATTTGGTGAGATCTGCTAATTAAGGAAGACTTTTCTTCATAGAGAAATTGTTCATGGAAGCTCTTATTGTATTGCCTCCAACCCAGCTAAACTGATTGGGCTGTCGTGCTTTATTTACAACTAACGCAGATTTTTTCCCATCTCAAACTTGAAGACTTTTAATACCCTAGAAAGTGCTGATTTAAATGAAGCATGTGTTACTTTGCAAAGTACCTTTTCAGCTGGAGGTGTAGAAGAAATTACAGGTGACCTTGCCCCTGATAAGTCACAGTTGTACTAATTACCAACGAAGAGGAACAGCCTTGCCCTTAATGAGTCAGAGCTGTGACTTATAAAGATAAGTGTGATAAAAGGGGTGAGTTGGATGGTTAGGGGAAGCTTGGAGGAAGAGGACCTAGAGAAAGAGGACTTTGAGGAGCCCTGAGGAAGAAAGAATGAACCACAGAGGCAGAAAGAAGAATGAAACAAGGCAGAGATTTGCAGCAGTAAAAGATCTGCTGTGAGGTCAGTCTGGGTCTGATGGAGTCAGAGCTGCTGTTGGAGCCTGCAGTCACAGCTGAGCTGGGTGAAAGCTGTGTTCAGAGTCTGCAAACCAACACTTGCAGCCACAGTCCAGCAGGAAACAGCCACAGTCAGTCTGCAGCTGGACCCTGCAGCAGGAGCTTGCTGTAGTCAGAGTCAGGATGGCTGAGCTGTAAAGAAGAATAAACCAGGAGACCCTTTTTGTGTTGTTGAATGAGAGTCTGTGTCTTGGCTCATTTCTACCCCTGCAGAGATCTGCTGTGACACTTTGCTTGAGGAACTAGTATTTTTCTAGCTTTTCTTCCCAGCATACCCTTACTTAGCCAAGGCTCTTAATAAACCAGCACATTTATAACCTTCACAGGGTGGCAGCACAGAGGTGCAGTGAGGATGAGAAGCTCGTGGGTGCAATGTTCAGAGGCCAGTGCCCCCTTTATGGTCAGGGCACCCCACCTGCTGCCAGCCCACCCTGCAGGGCCCCATTGCAGCTTCCCTCGGCACCAAGGGTTTCACTGCCTGTGGAACCTTCTGCTGGCTAAATGCAAAGGGAAAAATGTGTAGAAATAGCCAGCCTAGAAAACTATGTAACCAATGCAGCTCTAGTGAGGAATAATGTTTGTTGGCATTCCCTGAACATATTGCAGATCATTTACAGCTCTCAGCAAAATTCCTCCGGAGCGCCAGGCCCAGAGAGTGTTAGAGTGCTTCATGCTGGTGAAGCCGTTTGCTTTAAACAAAATGCAAAGTTTAGGAACTGCATGAACTTTCCAAACAGCATATTCTCCTTATCTGGTTAAGAGCAGTAACCAATAAATAATATCTGGTTAGCTATGCTTAGCTTTCTTTTTCTAATTTCTTTCAGCTCCAAGGTCATTAAGAAATTTTAAGTGTATTTTAGGTCTGTTACCCAAATTGCTGTCCTTGAGTTGCTTACCAGAGTCCCTGACTGCAATCTGATCTTTTTTGTCTTTGTAATTTGCATGAGATGTCTTTAATCTGGCAGGATGTATTCTATCCAATAGCTAAGGGTGTTGCAAAAGCCTCTTGTTATTTTTGTCCAGTTTAGCAAAGTTATTCGAGGAACTTCCAGTGCCTTAATGTTAAATGGTTATTTAGGTATCTGTTAAAAGGGAACAATGTTTCCTTAGTGATTCTAAAGCCTATGGATTCTACTTTATTTGTCATAAATAGCTTATTTCTGCTCATGTAAAAGAGTTCTTCAGACCAACTGGAATAATAATGTGGCATGCAGCTACAGTCTGAGCAGCCAGCCAACCAGAGCATGATTCTTTATCATAGTTTTGCATTGTTCTGCTAACTGCATGATGCCAAAAAATAATAATAATAAAGAGAAATCCTTTGTTCCCTTTCACTAACCTAGAAGGTCACAAAACAGACAGTTCCTTCTTGATTACACTAAATAAATAAAAGTCTGATTCATAGAGGGGAAACAATCTTCTGCCAACTGCCAAGCCCTATAAAGGGTAAATCTGTTTTTACTTTGTGAGCCAGATTGATGAGTCACCGAGGCTATGACTACCACTAGCAAGAATTAAAATGTACCCAAAAATATAACCCACTTTGTACTACACAAGGGTACTTCAACAGCAGACTCTGCTCCAGAGCAGGGACCACCCCAGCATTTGCTCCTCAGAACCAGGGGCCCTCCCTGTCACAGCTACTGACACATATTTGCTTTATTCACAGGCATAAACTCACCAAGGGAGATGAATAATTAGGTTCTTCATTTGGGAAATCAGCCACTATGGAAATAAACACCCACCTCTCCTCCCTCCTCCCTGCCCTGGGCGAGCTGCCTTCAGAACATGCCATAACCAGAGGTTCCTCCTGCAGCCCAGTGACGTGCACTTGGATGGTTCAGGAGGGCTCTCCATAGGGAAACCCCAGCAGGCAGGTCCAGGCAAAGACAGGGATGAAGACTGGGGGGTCTTTTTGGATCTTCTTGCAAAGCACACTCTCCAAGAGGCTCAAAAAACAGGATGAAATTACCTTGTCACTTGGTATTTTGAAAATTATGTAAGGAAAAAATGTTAAAACAATGGCAACAAGAATAAAAAGGATTTGTTTTTTCATTTCTTTAAGTAGGTGAATTTGCATTATAGACACTGACAAAATTCCTGTTGATGGTAACTGTGCCAGAATTTCACCAACTGCACTTATCCCCTAAATGCATGTTTTAGTACCTTATCAAAATTAATGCTGTAAGACTTTTGGTTTTAGATACAGCTCTTTCCACCAGGACACATCACAACCCAACAGAAACAGTCTTCAAAGAGATAAGGTAAATCTTTGTCATTCCTTAATTCAACTATGTTTTACTCCAAAAAATAACTCCTGCATCCTCAGTCATGCATGCTCAGGGTCCACAGATAATCCTTAGAAATTGCACTAAAGAATCACCTAAAGTGAAATAATATGAGGAAAAAACAACTCTTGCCTATGGATGGAAGTAATTGTCAATTCTCAGGTAAACTTCTATATTGTCAGCCTGGCATTTGGGACCCTTTGCAGCAAGACCTATCATGAAAATAGTAGAAATTATTTTGGTGAGGATGTACCAATGAGAAAAATAGAAAGAATGACACTGTACTCAAACACTGAATCATTAACAGGGGAGAATGCCCTATACACTTTTTTTTAGGCCTTACATGAATCTAAACAGCAGAATAGCTTCAACCTGTGCCAGGGTAGAAGAGCTGCAATTGATACTCAAAGCTGGTTAGAGCAGGGACTTTTATGTTCTTTACTGCAATGTAATTGAATGCTGTAACCTTTGGAGAGCAAGGTTACCAGTGCTGAACTGGAGAAGATTACGTTGTTTTTTATTGAATTTTATTTGATTTTATTTAAAATTCCATACATTATTCATTTTTCTAATCCAGCAAAGTGTTTACTTTTATTTAAATAATTTAAACTAATTTTATTTTTATAGCCATTTAAAGCATGAGCCTGCTAAAGATAGTGGGGTTTTATGATTAAATTTTGTAATTCAGGCTTTAAAAAATTATATGCACAGCTTCATACATTTGGTACATTTGTCTTGAGACGCTTTTCCAGGAAACCCAGAAACTAAATATTAAAGCTACTTTATATTTTTTTAGTGCTCTGATCTTTAGACTGAATGGAACGGAGTTAAAAAGTAGATAATTCCATGTTTCTTCTACAATTTCAATCTTTCACTGTTATTTCAATCTTTCACAGTTATTGTAACAATGACAATTGGACATGTAATGAAATATACAGAAATATGCAAAAAAAGCACAGAAATATATTTGGGCTATGCAGTAGCAAAAAGGTAGGGGAAGTTCAGATACCAAACCCACCTGTCTTGCCAGCATCAGTTTAGATATAAATATCTACTTTTTATTCCTGGTGGTTCCATCAGAACAAATCAGCACAAATCCCTTGGGAGAGCAGAGTTATAAACTGAAGTCATATTCCTGTCTATGGAACCTCTGAATAATACATGTAATTTGTGACTCATATGCCAAGAATCCTAATTCAATGTACGTATCAGCAGTACTAAAAGTCCTATTTTTTTAATAAATGAATGAAATGCTTTTAATCAGTCATTTAACAGTTATAATATTCTCAAAAGCACAACAGATTTATATATATATATATATATATATGTATATATAAATATACCTGTAAAAATGGAGGAGGAAAGTCAGTGAAGTGGGGCTGAGTCTGAACAAGTGCAAGTGACTAATTTTTCTGCACCTCAGTGCTCCAGACACAATAAGCTCATAGCCATTCTCTGTCTTGGAGAAGCGTTATAATGACAAATCATGTTTATATGAGAACTTTTCATATACAATGATGATGGCAGCCATAGAAAATAAGTAGGGAGATAAAAAAGATTCACTGGCTGAAATAAAATGATGCTTGTTAAATTAATTTCAAATTTCATCTTCTTGTCTGTGCATAGAGACCTATGGTATGGGAAATAAACCACGGGTTTACTGCTGAGGAGTTGACCTGAAAATAAACATTTTTCTGGTTTCCATTATTCTGTTCATCTTTCTTGATCTCAACCCCTTGACTTTATTTTTCCATGTCTCCTTGGAAATTTCAAAATTGTTTCCACCCCATCCTCTCCTCCCAAACTAAATATCTGGACAGATGTGTGGGCACATGCTGCTCAGAGAGATGGATGACAGAGCAGGATGGATTTTGACAAGGCTGTGAGTATTTAAAGGGCTGGGCTGTGCCCCAAACTCAGCGTGTTTGCAGAGGCAAGATCACAGATGGATAAAGGAATCTGACTTGAACTTAGAAAAATCCTGGGAGTGAGGAGAGATAAAGCCCAAAATGCTAGTAGCAGAGAAAGCTGCGTCCAGTCTTACAGCCTGTGTGAATGGTGACGTACTTCTGTGTTATTTACAGTGAGGAATAAAGTATAGGGTTTAGAACTTTTTTGGCTACTGTTTGTTTCAGATATCAGAAGGCTCTAAAGAGCTGCACTGTAAATCCAGATAATTCACTAGGCTGGAGTGTTGTGGCACTGGAGAGCTTTGAGCTCTATGCTGAACTTGACACCTGAACAACACTGAGTTTCTGTGCTGAGAAGCTCCCAGCTTCCACCAAAAAGAAGCAAACAGAAAGCAATACATGCAACCAATGCCTAAATGAGAAGAGCAGGAGAGCACTATGTGTCAAGGGAAGCTGATGAGTGATCTCTGTATACAACAACCAAAGAAGAGCAGTCTAAAGGTTAATAAAAGCAGACTAATGGTTTCTTTCCAGAAAGCTTAAGAAGGTTACTGCAGCAGATAAAAAGGAAAAAGAAAAAAAACAAACAAATGGGGACACAAGCAATCAAAAAAAAAATTTAAAAAAAAATTCCACACTGAAATCATGCCAAACAAAAATTTAGCTAGAATAATCTTCTGTCTGCAGAACTGTAAATTGTGCCTGTGTGTGTGACACAGCAAGGCCCCAGAAACCTTAATTAAACCAAATAATCAGAGAGGAGCGCTTGGAGTAACATTCACTAGTGGCAACAGTATAAAATGTACAGCCAGCACTGAACTGATGGACTGATTGCTTGATGGCACATGGTTTTGTCCAAGCTAAGAGAGATTGTAAGGTGACAAGCTTTTATGTTCTTCAAGCTTTTTGCAGGGGTGGTAAAGAAACTTGGAGAGCTGCCTCCAAGACAGAGAGAGGGCAAGGTGCAGGGAGGCAGCAACAGTGCTGCTATTGTGCGTACAACAGCCCAAGCTGATGAGAAAAGTGCTGTCTGAGCATTCTGTGAATATCTCCCACAAAGTTACCAGCTCTACCTACAGACTGATCTCACTTAGGAAAAGGATAAAACCAGCATAAAGCCTTGAATTTGCTTTTTTTAGTTTCTTGCTTTTGTTTCTCCCTTGCCTTTGAACAGTATGTTGAGATGAGGATTCTTTTGGGATGCTTAGAAAATGAAATAGGGAAGAAAAGGGAAAAACACAGTGTGGCATGTCATATTCTTGGCTTAAGCAAATGAAATTGAAACAGGGACGTTAACTTTCTGAATTGTTCTGTATCACAAAGTTGTGAAATTGCAGTGGAAAATAAAAGAAAGGTAACAAAATAAAGAGTTGTCACATCTTAGTTAAAGGGTCTAGCAGGACAGAAAAGCCATATGTCCTTAATGTGTTCTTAAAAAAATTAAATGCAAAGATTTTCATGAGAAAAGCAGGTTCCTACAAGTGTAGTGGAGAACACATAGATCAGCATGATGCCAAACTGAATCAAACTACTTCTATAAGCAACCACTATATGTGATTCATTTTTTTGTAACAGTAGTGGGATGAAAGTTAAAGAACATTTAGAGTAAGAATAGAGCTGTAGCTGTAGGTGAAGAGAGTGGAAAAGAATATGGAGTATTCAAATCACAGTCTACATGTGAGAAAACATGACAATTGGAAACTTATTGCAAGGGCTCATTTGAATGGACACTACCAAAAGACAGAATGCTGAAAACACAAAGGAGACAACTGACCACACCAAGGGAAAAGAAGAAGGAAAAAAAAAAAAAGAGCAGAGGTTTCTGAGTTGAGATTTCCATATTCAATACTGGTTTATTGTGTGGCAGGAAAAAAACCTGATTAATAAGGTTCAGATTAGGGCCTGGCACAAGGAAAGGGCAGTGGCAAGGAAAAAAAAAGGAAATTATAAAGTAAACAGAAGGAGCAGCAACAGCAGTGTTGAAGTACTAACAATTTGCCTTGAGCAGTAATCAAGAAAAGAAAAGAAAATGCAATTAATTAAAGTCAACTTTGAATGATATTATGGCAAGGCCAATTGCTAATAGAATAAAATAAACTTACATATTACTGGGTTTGTGGCTATTTTTAATTGGGCTGACTCCTATCAAGTATGTTTTCCTATTTGATATTGAATTTTTCCAGTTTTGATCCCTAATATAATATTCAAGTCCAGATTATGGTGGCAGGGGAAGAAGAGCAGAAAGAAGACCAGATCCTGAGCATATCTCTGCTTTTCACTGTGCCAAGCACTTTTAGGAGCAAAACCAAGCTCTGAGCAAGGGCAAGCTGCTGCTGGGGGAGGAAGCTGGGTGACAGGCATCTGCAGGGAAAGCACTGGCATTCATTACTGAGCCATGAGTGTCAAAAAAAACATGTCTGTGCAGCAGAAATAGCCAGGATGAGAGAGGTGAGGAAGTGATTAGAGTGTGGCATAGGAGGAAAGGCCAAAAGAGGCTTCTTTTAGAGAAGCTGCACACTTTAAAGAGAGAAAACTGGCCCCTCTTGCTCCTCACTGATTTCAGGTTTACAGGATTTTTCATGCATTCTTTGCAACCAAACCAGATTTCCATTAGTAGGTCCCTGACTTTCCAAAGGCAATAACCTAGAGAGGTCTCTAAATATGTAAAATCTTCAGCAATATAATTTATTGGCCCAAATGCTGCATGTAATGCTGCAAAACATTGTGTAAACCCATGAAAAGACCATCTACATGAAATTTATTCTCTCCATGGATCATCTTTCAGCTATGTGTGTTTTACAGTTTTAACAATATCATACCAGTTTTGAAGACTTGTGCACAGTTTATAAATTCAATTCTGAATTTATAATTCAGCCTCTGCCCACTATATACCATGAGGCTCATGGTATAGGCCATACCAAAATCAGGGAAATAATCTGGAGTTCCTGATTAATGGGAATCATGTTTCACTATTTTTTTTTTTTTTTTTTTCATTTGTGTAAGCCACTGGTATGTATGTGTGTAACTGCTCTCAAATAACAGAGGATGCAAGCCTGGAAAAATTATTAATTTACCAGCTCTTCAGTTTAAGGAATAAAGATATCTGTCTTAGCTGGAAAAGATATGGGCTTATTTGCTGATGTTAACCAAGGCAAGATTCATACAGCCCTGTGTGAAATCTAGTGTTCTCTTTGCAGAAGAGAATGACAAATCACTGGAGATGGATTATACACGCAAAGTCAGAGCCTTCATCCTATTATGGAGAGTGTTCTGATGAACGAGCCTTGTCACAAGCACTTCACAGAAATCTCACCCAGCTGAAAAATGACACTGACAGCCTTTTGCCACTCTTTGAAGAACTTTGTTCTTTATGTGCTTTACTTCAATAACCTCTAAATGTGAATAAAGCCATAGACAGTCAGCCATACATTTGCCCAGATATTGTGTGAAGATGAGCAAAATTAGGTGCTGATCAAAAAAAGGCAACATAGACAGTGGAAGTAAATATTCTGCAAAGGAAGGACACTGCAGTGTGGGAATCCCAGCAACAGTTTTTATTCTTTGCCTTCATCTTCAAGTTATTATTTGATGTTTTTTTGGAGGAAATCTTTCCCCCAGTCTCACCATGTGCTTTCTATTCTGTTTCAGAACAAGACAGATCCAAACCTTGGTGAAAAAGCACATGAAAGGAAAGTGCAAGAACTTAGACAACAATGAAAACTTTTATTCTAGGACAAGAAATAAAACAGGCTCAACTGCTTTGGTATTTGCTGTAAAGCTCTGGCCTAAGTATTTTTCCTATTAGTCCATCTGGCAGCTGTCAGTAACTGTTCCTACACCTGGGCTCAGCCAGCAAGGGTGAGTCAGCGCCCAGCGAGCAGCAGCACGAGCGAGGAGCTGAGCACACACCAAGAGCACTCACAGCCAGCACTGAACTGAAACCAGGCAGAAAAGAAAAGCTGCTCACCCAACATGGGCTTCCCATCTCAGCTAATTTAAACATCCCTGTGGGAAAAGCTCTACCTGTGACTCAGCAAAATGCCTTAAGCACAGTTTGCTGGAGAAGCCCTATTTAAGTAACGACTGAAAAATACACATAGGTATTAGAAAATAATATATATGAGTGATGATGGAAATTCTGTTGTCAGGGACCATAAAATGAGCTGGAGAAGAATGGTTTTGTGCTCCTAACTGATATATGGGTTATTAGCCAGCAAAGCCAGCCTTGGGCTCAGTGAGGGCCCAAGCTGCTGGTGGTGGGACTAAATCATGAGCTGTCTCCTCTGGTCTTTGGCCAGTGGTGGGACAGTCATACAAAAATCTTCTTTCAGCTCTATCTCAGCTGTCAGAAAATGAGCTCAGCTGGCAACTTGCATTCCCTGCACTTCCCTCTAGCCATGGTTATTTGGTAAATTATGTATTAGTCAGACCGTGTCCTCCATGAGAACCAGCTGTTGTAGCTTCATTGCTGCCACTTGCAACAGCTTGGGATACAGCACTCATTTACAAGGTATACCATACATCCAGAATTTTTAATAATCACCCCAGAAGGAGTTTCAATAGAATTATAAAAATTCCATGAGAAGATGAAAATTAATCTCCAGAGCCAGGTGTTGATGTATATTTATTATGGAGAGATTCATTATTTCTTGCTAGTACTAGATTGTCCTCTAGATTGCAACATATATATTCAAATAATAGTGTAACTCATGGCAGGGATATAAAAACAAAAGGGTCAAGAGGTAACAGAGGCAGCTGAATTAATAAAGCCCTAATTACTGGTATTAAAAAAAAAAATTAAAATTAAGGGAAGAAATATCCTAGCAGTCCCTATGGATTTCTTCAGGATATGGTTTACAGGGCCCTGGGCAACACCTCAGGTGTCCTTCAGCCCCTCCAGCTCATCGTGATCAGGACAAAGGACCTGAGCACCTACTGACCAAGATTCCCTGGACACAGGGCAGTGCCTTCCTGGCTGGATGTTTGTGTGAGCAAACCACTTGTGTTCCACCCCAAAGGGCAGGGCTGGTGCACCTCCCACCCAAACCCCACCTGAAGGACACTGGATGGAGGTAGAGAGGACAAAAGAGACAGCCAGTGCCCTAAGTGCATCTATAAATCCTGGTCACACCAGAGGAGAGACAACATTTCTACTTTATCACCAAAGCGACTTGGGATTTTTGCAAGATATAATTTTTTTAAAGCTCCGAAAGGGCAAACCCTGCCACATTTTCATTTTCCTATTTTTCATTAAATCTCTTCCACTTTCTGACTGTATTCCAAATGATCAGAAACAAGAAGATCTTAGTAAACAATATCTTTAAACAAAATGCAATTTCCTCTTATGTCAAAATGAAAGATAATCTGTGTAACTTCAGGGATTTGGAGGCCTTTCTATCAGAAAACGTCTTTTCTTCACATTAGCTAATTTAAGAGAACCTTCTAAATAGTCCTCCAGAGACAGCAGCTCCCTTTTATTGCATTCATCTGTCTTTTATGGCTTTGCTCTCATGAAGGATTAATAGCTGCAAAGGTCAAAGGGCAGCGGGAACATTTAGTCTGACCTGCATAGCATAGGCTATCAAATTTTACCCAGTAATTCTTGCACCGAATCCCATTAATTGGAGATAAAGCATCATATATCTTTTAGTAAGAATTGTTTTCTTGATTTAAAGGCTGCAAATTATGAGAAACCTGCTCTATTAATTTGTTGCTTGGTTTATTTACCCTGGCCTGCAAGTTTTCACTAGAGCTTATTAAGATTTTTTCAATGAAATATTTTACACTGGAGAAATTTGGGTATTATCAAAGGAGTGTAGTCCTTGAGCTTTATCTCACCATTTTAATTCCACAAAAGAAAAAAAAACAAAAAACCAGAAAATGTCATATTCTGATTTGCTTTCTGGATGTTCCTCTTTCCTCAGTATCAGGACAACTGGGCAACCAGGCTACTCATGTTGCCTGTGTAGTGCTGGGCAGTGGCAATGCCTCTTGTGATGCCTCATCCAGACCAGATGTTCTCAGGCACACTGAGCTGGTAACCCCATCCTCATCATGTGCATGGTCCCAAATACCAGCCAAACCCTACAATTTCTATCAGGCCTGTGATCCTACTTGAAAGTGCCATAAATCCCATTTGTGCCTCCTGTGTTTGGAATACGGCTCTGGCCTCAGGAAACTCGTCCATTGCTTTCAAATAAACCACAAAAATAAATTAATCTGGCAGAAGGTAACTTTCAGAAGGGTTTGGTCTCAGCCTGTTGACAGACTGATGGCAGCCTGAGAGCCTCTGGTGATGGACAGCCTGAGCTACACAGATTAGTTTGACCTGCAAAACATGTAGACACTGAAGTGATGATAGTAGAGTCATAGGTTTGGATTACTTTACATCTTTCCCAACAGATTCCCTTTCCCATGGACTAAAATTCAGTAAGAGGAGTTTATCAGAGTGACTCTGACATGGTTTTCTAACTAATTTCTTCAATCTCTGTAATATAAACCATGGGCTTCTAGATATAAGAAGCTGAAAGTCTCGAAGAAAACTGTTTTCGAACAGATAATTTCGTTTCTATAAGCTGAAGTTTAAAATAAAAAGATATATATTTTGCATCAAATAATTTTCAATAAAATTAGCATAATTTCCTCTTTCAAAACAGTATAATTTGTGTATTTATAAGATTTCTAATTTTGTAAATGAATTTTTATACATAGTCAATAATACAAAATACTTTTTCGAAGGAATATACCAAGCAGCTTTGCATTAAAACATTGTTTTATTGAAAATTTTTAAAATTTCTAGTTTATGCAGCAATGTCAAAGTTCCAAATATCACAATCACAATTTCTGACCTCATTAAGACTACATTTATGTATTGGTAGCAGAAATCTGGACAACATAAGTCTCACAAACTATATAATTGTAGTAGAGGATAATGGAAGTAATTTCCTCAGATTCTTGCTCAGAGACTTTTTGGACAGAAATGAGAACTCAAGTGCACTCTTCACCTCTCCCATTGTACAAGGATCTCAGGGAAGATGTTCTAATCTTGTCAGAATGAGAACGAGTCCAGGTCCAAGTGCCTGTAGTAACACAGGATGCAACAGCACAATGCGACACAGAACCTGTGAGTCCAGAAACACAAAATTAGAAAATTCAAATTTAAAAATACCAACTTGTATCAATTTTAAGCAATGCTTGATTTTGGCACTTCATGCAATATTTATTTTTCTTCTTTCTCTGGTAATAAAATATTAAGAAACCAAAGATTTTGTGAAGTGCTGTGAAAACATGATGAATGAGAGTATCATGCCAAAAGCGTTCAGAGCTCAATCACACAGAGCAAAAGCAGATTACAAATGATGACAGCAAGACCACAAGAGTGAGGTCTGGTGAGCCACTAAACACATTTTGGTTACAGCCACGAACACACCAGGCTTGTCTAGCCTTTCAGTTACATTGGCCCCTCAGATGACTTTGAATAGGAATATTCCTTTATAACAGAGATAACAAGAAATAACAAGAAAACTATATTCACTGTTTTTTAGATTGGAAAGTAGGAGGTTATCCTTGCAGATGTTAAGCAATGGTGACCAAATGGTGAGCAGAACTGAACACTGAAATGAATTCTCTTACATGCTGAAAATTGCTGGGATAGACCTCCCATTCAGCAACAGATTTTCCTTTCTGTATCTCACACTCCTAAGAGCTATTATACTGGCCACATTCTCACAGTCTATTGTTAAATTTGAATAGTAGCTACAAATACAAGCATTTTCAAGAACTTCCTGTTTTTTAACAGTTCAATTTCTTTCCTTTTGTAAATGAGTTCTATGATTATTTTTACAGTGCTTATTGTCTCGACTTTTTAGCATCCTAGTTGAAAACAGTCAATGGTTTGACTCCATACCCCATTCTAAAAACTTGTCATTCATGGATATGTGCTGTGGGATCTGGAATCTGTAATATTCTGTTGGAAGAGCAAAAGCCTATATAGCTGCCATCAATTTATTGAGAAGGCGGTGCTTGGCTGAACCAGAAAAATGCTCCTTTTGATTCTCAGAGTACCAGATGGAAGGCTGCTGCACTCCAGAAACACAATTTTGATTTACAGTGCCCTGGCACAGGTCTTGGAGGTGGTTTAATAATGGGCTTCACACGGCAATGAGATTCCAGAACCTTCTCTGAATACTCCACCTGACTGACGCATTATTTGTTTTGCACAAGTAATATCAGGGTAGCCCTGCCACAGACCTGCTGGGCACAGCTAGAACAGGGATTTTTCAGAAAATCCCACCACTGCCACTGCTCTCATTTATTTAGTTTGATTTTGGGAAATTTTTACATCATTTCCTACAAACCTGGCTTTCTAACATAATCCAAGAACTTGAAGCAGAGAGGTGAGGGTACTGCTGAAACACAACATTTATCTATGGAAATCACTGCTCTAGGCACAAAGATGACAGTTAAAAATCAGAACTAACCACTTGATTTACATATCTTACCAGATTATCACAATTATACAGATAATTGTTCCTCATTTTGTCTCTAATGTCCAGATAGGTATTACACTTGTCTTGAATCAGATACCATTTTTGTGAGCGCAATGGCAACGGCTTACAATCAAAACACCATTTTCTTAGTCTTTCTTTTATGATGTTTAGACTTAAGCCATCCATAAGATTTTTACTTCTACTGCTGCAACTTACAGCACTAAACAGCAGATCTGGCACAAAGCTTGATGAGGTTTCTCTGTGCTGTGGCATGGACTGTTTCTATTTAAGGCTACATGACATCGTCATTGCAGTTGCTGTATAAAGAAATACTATTAAAAAATGGTTCCACTCATTTCAGTTGACTTTTAACATGTTTTTAGATCTGTAGGAGCATTTGACACTGGATTGTTGAACACCTACATTCAAAATAATGAGGCTCCATACAACATTCGATTTGAGAGCACTGGTTGAATCACAGAAACAGTATAAAAAACTGTCTACTTAAACACAACCATTTTTTTGTTTGTTCAGCCTAGAGAAGAGAAGACTGAGAGAAGGCCTCATTATGATCTTCAACACCTACACAAGGGGAAGCAGAGGGGCAGGTACCAACCTCTTCACTCTCGTGACCAGTGACAAGACTCAAGGAAAAGGCTGAGTCAGCAGAGGTTTAAATTGGATATCCAGAAAAGATTTTCACACAGAGGGTGGTTGGGCACTGGAACAGGGTCCCCAGGGCAGTGGTCACAGCACCAGTCTGACAGAGCACAAGAAGTGTTTGGACAATGCTCTTGGGTACATGGTGTGACTCTTGGGGTTGTTCTGTGAAGAGCCAGGAGCTCAACTTTGATGATTCTTCTGTGTCCACTCTAACTCAGCATATTCTGTGATTCTATGACATCTGACAACCAGGAAATTTGGTCAACTAATCTCTGTATCTTGCAGAAGGCATTTAATCTGTTTTCAGTCCATGAAGACACAGGCTTTGAATGATACAGCCATTGACTAAATAATAACCATACACATCTTCTGTGTTGGTTTAGGGTTTCGATTTTCTAGAGCTGAAAGTGGCAGCTTTCTAGAGCTTTTGAAACTGGCAGTGGAAGATGATTGTTCATACACATGACACAGAAGGCTTCTCACAACAGTTTAGTTCAATCCAATACAAAATTACTTATTTTCTATTTTTTTACTCTGAGAAAAACACTAGCCTTGAAAAAACAGCATGTTTTTGCCACACATGGGCATAAACATCTTAGTGAAAGACATTCGTGGTACTAAGAGGCCAAACACAACAAGAGCCAACAGAAGAAGGTCAGACAAGTCAAAAGAAAAATGTAGCTTTTGAAAAAGTCTTTTAAAATCAGGACACATAATTATTTAAAGAAGTCATCACATCAAATGATGGATTATCTGTCTGTTCACATCTGTAATCAAGATTGTATCCCTTTCAGTATATGCCTCAATCAAAGACAAGCTGTAGGATCAGTTGCAAAACGAGACAAAACACTTCAGCCTGTGTTAAGTTTTCCAGGGCTTTCTTCAGTCCCTAAATACTCATTATTCCTTAAAAATCTGCTCAGTCTTTTATTTTCATATTTTGTAATTTTAAACAGAAAGATGCTTGTTCAAAACTTTGGGTACCAGCCATCCCTCATAAACAATATTGCCCAATAAATAAATAAAATGTCCAACCTAAATGCAACCAAGTAAAGCTATAAACTAACGTCTCATCCTTTTTTGACTCTATGAATAAAGTTGTTTATTTGCTTTGTGCTCATGTCTCTTGGATTGGTGACAATGTTTAACACCCGTTTCATGGACAGTGAGATTGAGAGCATGTTCAGTAAATTTGTTGGTGTGTGGTGCCACCAACCCACTGGAGGGAAGGGATGTCCTGCAGGGAGACCTGGATCAGCTTGAGAGATGGTCCCATGTGAAGCTCAAGAAGTTCAACAAGTCCAAGTGCAAGGTGCTGTACCCGAATTGGTCCCATCCCAAACACAAGACAGAGAAGGAATTGAGGAGAAGGTCTTGGGGGTGTTGATGGACAAGAAGCCCAGCATGACCCAGCAATGTGCAGCAGGTCAGAACTGCACAACCATATCCTGGTCTGCATCAGAAGCAGTGTGGCCAGCAGGCTGAAGATTCTGGGATTCTGTCCCAGTGCTCCACTCTGGTGAGACCCCACCTGGAGTGCTGTACCCAGCTCCGGGGCCCCCAACTTAAAAAGGATGTGAGTCTGTCAGAGCAAGTCCAGAGGAGGCCACAAAGATGGTCAGAGGGCTGGAACACCTCTCCTATGAAAAGATGGCAAGACAGTCGGGACTGGTCAGCCTGAGGAAGAGAAGGCTCCAGAGAGAGCTCAGAGCACTTTCCAGTACATAAAGAGGACCTTCAGGAGAGATGGAGAGGGACTTTTTACAAGGGCATGTAGTGATTGGACAGAGGGAATGGCTTCAAACTGATGGAGGAGAGGTTTAGATTCCATGCTAGGAAAAAGTTCTTTTCCATGAGGGTGATTAGGCACTGGAACAGGTTTCCAAGAGAAGTTGTGGATTCCCCATCCCTGGAAGAGTTCAAGGCCAGGCTGGATGGGACTTTGAGCAACCTCACCTAGTGAGTGGCATCCGGGTTGGAACTAGATGGTGCTTAAGGTCCCTTCCAACTCAAAGCATTCCATGATTCTACGATAAATATTGTTTTTCTGTTTTCCTAACTTCCATAGGGTTTCTTTTATATTGACTGCCTTTTGCTTGTTGTAGTAAGTGGCAATTATATCTTCCTGCTTGATTTCTGCACATGCCAGCTTCATATAGAAAGGATTCTATTCCCTTGCCATGGGACTGGCAGTATACAAGTCATATTTTTCTCCATCATAGCTTGCAGCTGGGAAAGTCAACCCAAATCAGCTCCTAACAAACTGAAAATGGGTGATTGCTCCTGACATCAGTGCTTCAATGTTGCCTTTTTTTTTACTTTTTTTTTTTTAATATCTGAGGATTCCTAGCTTCCATGACTGCATAGTTTGTCCTTAAGACACTGGATTCACTTTTAAGAGGAGGTTTAAGATCAGAGGTGCATATCTGCTAGACTGTTCATGGCAGGGAGACACTTCCTATTCGTTTTCTATTTGCTTCCCTGAGCAGGGATTTTTTTTTTTAATCTGTTACAAATTGGATAGCAATACAGTAAATAAATATGAGCTTGTGACTCAAACTCTACCAGCCCTCTGCAACAGGAAATAAGAGCTCTGAGCACTGAAGTGCCTATCACAGTCAGGACAGGCTCTTAGTCACAGTAACTAATGGTATTTTTGACCATAGCACTGCTTTTTATAAATGCATCTGGGCTGTTTATCCCAGGCTAATCCCACCCTGGATCCGATGAGTGCTGCAGTTCAGCTACGTGCTGCTAATCCTCCAAGGGAAAGCGTCCCTACAAGTGTTAAAGAGGACTCCTCTCACTGGATTCTAACACTAGGGAGTGAGATGCTTTCAGGGAGCTTTACAATGCTGCATCCCCCTGGGATATAGCAGGGACAGCCTGTGCAGGATGAATCAGTGCCATACGTCAAGTACTGTTTGTATATGTTTCAGAGTAACCAGGCAAAGTCTTTTAACTTTCCATCCTAGAGCCCGAGCAGTACTTTCCTGAATGTCAGCCAGGAAAATTTTGTAGATTTGGCAGTAGGACTGTGGGAAGCCTGGTTGAAGACCAGCCCAGAGTGCTGGAGCAGAGGCTTTATATAAAGAGAGAGAATCCAAACACCTTCCTTTGTTTCATGCTACAAACGAATACAAATGGAGCCCTGAGATTGCAATCAGGCTCCATTGTATAAGCACAGGCCTTTCCATTACAGCTTTTTGGCATGTAGAGCTTCATTATTTTTCAGCTGGAAAACTAATTAAAATGAATTCTTTTTTATTTATCGGAGTGTTAATGCTTCAGTTCTCAAGTCTCTGTTGGCTTCCAGCCATTTAATTTTGGTCCCTAGGGCAAAGCCTGAAAAATTAAGATAAAGCCATTACTTAATGTTCCCCTCCTGAGAGAAAACAAGAAGTATTTCCTGTTCTTATTAATTGCACAAAGTTAATTTCCATGGTAAAATTTCAGCATGATCAGAGCTTTTGCACCCAACATCTCCCTCCTCCTGTGCTCCCCATTCAACTGCAGTGGCTGAGGCAGGGAGCCTGCCAGGCTCAGCTGGGCTTTCCTCAACACCCTGGAAACCACAAGGTGAACAAAGGCTTTGCTCAGGTGCTGCCTTTGCCATCTGGAACCACCCTCTCCAGTACCTCCAAGGTACTTCAGGAGTGCTGTGCTTTACCTCCAAGGAGAACCCAGCCCTGGGGATGCTGGCTGTGCCAAATGGGTTAGTCAGAGCTGTGGTATGGGCACTGCCCAGTTCAAGTGCATTCAGAGCAGCCAAAATCTGCCTTCTTTTTTTTTTCCCCAGTATATCACAAAAGTTCACACATTTTTCCAGCAGAGTGTTGACTTAACCGGGACCTGTCCTCCCCAGCTTTGGAGCCTGGTGCAGTAGGCAACAAACAGCCCCTTCCCATGGCAACCCCGGGCAGTGGGAGGGCTCCAGAGAGCACAGGAGGTGCTGAGCCTCAGCTCGGGAAAGCTGCCAGGATGATGCAAAAAGTTTAGAGGGGAAGCAGAAAAACAAACAGAAAGGAAACACAGCAAAGTACAGCAGTTGTATGGGGACAGAGAGCTGCAGCACTGTGCATTTCCCTCCCTGTCGGTGTCTCTGGTACAAACCTCACAGCCCTTGGCCACCAGAGCTCTGCCCAGCATTGCTCTGCAATGCTCTCTTTATAACATGCTTACATTTAAACAAAGCTGACACCACTGGAGCCCAACTCCATAGCAGAAGTTCACCCAAATATTTTCATAAAGCCAGCTTGCTTAGGGAAAGACTTGGTCAGACAAGGACACAGCTTGCCGAGTGCTGTTCAATTGCATTATCAGATGTGTTGCCACGTTTGGGACTGAGAGCAGATACTGCAAAGTGTCTCTTGACTCCCTGGTAGCAGCACAGGGCTGGCACACTGGGCCAGGCTGTGGCAGTGCCCCGTGGGGATGGATTTGGATGGATTTGTTCTCCTGCAGGGTTGGGACACCTTGCTCCACAGGCCATGCTGGTGCAAGCCCTCACAAGGAGCCAGAAGCATCTCATGCAAGTGCCAGCACACCTCTGCTGTGCTGACATGTGCCAGTCCAGCACCTTTATCCTGTGCAGGGACAGGCTCTGCCCTACAGCCCACTCCTGTCTGAGTCAGAGTGAGATGCTGCTGCCTCACTGTGCTTTCCGGAGGGGGCAGGAAAACACAGCCCTGGGATGCTCCCAGCCAGGGTCACTGGGGCTATCAGGTCCCCCGAGGCTGAGAGCAGCAGGAGAGGGCAGGGAGGAGATGGCTGTCCCACAACAGCTTGGATTTGGGAGGGGACAGAGCTGGAGCTCCGTGCTCCCGCGTTTCTGGGGCAGGCACAAACAAAAACATCCTCGAGGGCAGATGTTTGGAAAGGAAGCAAAGCACGCAGCTCCTCTTCTGCTAACTTAGGCCAGACCAGGAAAGCAGCTGAGTGAGGCATGCGAAGAACAAAGCCTATTCACCAAAGACCTTCACACTTCCCGAGTGAACAGCAATATACAGAAATCCCTGTTCACCTTACCCTCTTTCAAAATCAACTATTCTAACTAAAAGATATGCATAGATTTTGAAGATGTCCTTTTAACTACTTTTTTTAAACTTCAGGATTTTCAGATGAATTATTATTGTGTATTTACAGTTCTGTCAGAAATTCATTGCACAGTCTTAGTTTTTCTAATCTCAGCAAAAATCTCTGATGGGTCATCTTGCCCTTGCACCTAGTCTGGAATTCAATACAGCTGAACTGTACCGGGGCA
This sequence comes from Cichladusa arquata, assembly GCA_026413545.1. Taxonomy (NCBI): domain Eukaryota; kingdom Metazoa; phylum Chordata; class Aves; order Passeriformes; family Muscicapidae; genus Cichladusa; species Cichladusa arquata. Next base: position 24,055,867 of record JAOTQP010000870.1, on the reverse strand, counting down.
CATATGCTGCTATAGCAGCAGGCAAAGTTATGAAGATTGCAAAAAATGAATCCTGATACCATGTGAGATGATTCAATGGATTGAAACTCAGAAGTGAGCAATAGGGAGAGTCTGGAGCACATTTTGTGCTAAAGTGCTTCAGATAGGTTGCTACACACCATTACAGAAAATCTCATAATAGCCAGTGCTATGTGACAAACACTTCTTAAATCAATATGATTCAAGTAGTCATTTCACTAACCATACCAAGACTTATATTAAAAAGTGTTATAATTTTGAAATGTTTTTGAGGAAGATATGAGAGGCCAGTTTTGCCAATAGCTTAAGCAGATGCAGTTTCTGTGCACTTTTAAGTCAATAGGGAATTTGATTCTTTTTGAATTTTCCACATGCAGCCTTCAAAACCCCAGATGTGGCTGTTGTCCAGGACAAGGTCAAGGGAAAATACATGTTCTCTCTATGTCAAAGAATTTTTAAAGGTATTTGTATTGAGAAATTCTTCAGCTTAGTAGGAAGGAGGGACTTGACTTTAGTAGAAAGGTAAGAGGTAGGATGTACTTTTTGAAGTCCCTTAGAAAATCACTAGTACACTATGTTACAAACCCTGATGAATTCCACTTCCCATGGGCAATAGAGTTTTTAGGACTTACTCTGTTGTTTCTCCATTGGCTCTTCACCCTCTCAAGGTGCCCTGTGCAACTGTAGCAAAAAGGAACTACTCTCATAGGTCTGGATGTGAAAGCTGTGTGCATGTTAAGTTACCACTGTTCTAATGCTTGGGATCTGAAGGCAGGGTAGAAGCAGTGACCTGATGATTGAGAGCTGGTAATGAAAGAGCAGTAATAAAGAATTATGTGAGAAGAGTTGTAATGCAGCAGGCAGGAACAGAGACAGGCATGGGAAAAGAAAGGAGGAAAGAGGGAAATGAGCTGTCAGCAAGATGACTCATTTAGAGTGCAGGAAATAGGGAAAACCTCATTTCTGGTCCTTAAGGCTTCTCACACACTGTGTAGCACAGATTCTTAGGTCTTCCTCACCCCCAACTCTGTGCAGTAGCACAGTCTAAAGAAGAAAGGTAAAGTGCACTGCTTCCTTCTCCCATCTCACATAACACGTGGATTGGCAGTGAAGATGGTCCCCTGGGAGTACTCAGCATAGGGATAATATTAGGTATTTCTCTATACATAATTACAAATTACTCAGTCCTGAGACAGATGCCCAGATGTTTTGCATTTGCACAGAAGGCCCCTGGGGAACCTTGGAGTAAAATAATGAGCATTCAGTGGTGTTTGGGCATCCAGAGTTTAGGCAGGTTTAGGCAGCTGAACAGGAGAATTCAAAATCTGCTTTTCAGCTTTCCCATCTAAGATCCATGTTAGAACTTCCCTGAAACTGCTCCAAACTTCCAAGTGTTTCACTTTGCACTGCTAGCTGGTACTTCATTAACTCAGGTGTTTACATAACATTAATAGGAAACCATGCCATTTCAAGCTGAGTTTAATAAAGATAGGTATTATTAACACTGGCATTTTGCTTCTATTTACAGTTTTGATAAGAGATGAGGCAAGACCTGCTGGCTGCTAAAAAGGCAACATTTTTTCTACCATCCAATTGCCACTTACGACTCCTGTTAAATATATCATCCTTAGCTTTTTGCTCTATAGGAAAATGGGCAAAACAAAGAGTTGGGAATTCTGATGAGTACATCTAAAGTCATAAGGGATCAGGAGAAGAGACAGCACCTCTGTTTTGCAATCTTGGGAAACCTTGTAGCCTCAAGGGACAAAATCTTCAGTAGGATCCAACATTTCATCATAGGATCAGATGTTTAAATGAATTATTTTGTCTGAATTGCTGCTAGCCATAAAACTTGAAACAATAAAACATATAATAAATATATCTGCATTGCAGGAATGATGGTAACACATGTAAGCTGGATCCAGTTTTCATGGGCAACCATAGCAGGAAAGACATAATAGCCCTGGATGATGGAAAAATGTTTAAGCATGCTGACATCTACACAGCCTTGGATTCTCTGCTGTGGTTAAATGCATTTCATTTTTATATAGAAAGACAGCTAAAAGCTTTCACCACAGGCCTCTATTTCCTCCATTTGGGAGAAGGTAAATTGCACTACAGATTTAAAAACAAATAAACAACAACAACAAAAACAAACAACAACAACAAAAACAAACAACAACAACAAAATTAAAAAATAAGCAGGCCCAAAGTGCAGTATTTCTTGAAAAAGGTTAACTTACAGGAAAAGAAATCTAAGGTCAAGATGTGTGATTTATTGCTGAATAGTTTGTGGTCAACAAAAAATGCACAGATGAAAGCATTAAACATAAAATATGACTCTGTCAAGTTCACTTTCTTAATTCATTTTGTTCTAGTACTTATTTTCCACAGGCAAATTAGAAGTGAGTGGTTTTGTGGGTCATTTAGAAAATTTGGAAATTATCTGACCACACAAACTCAGGTTTCAAATAATTTTCTCAAAGGCACAGTGTTTTCCCTCATGATGTTTCATTCTTTATACGAGGGATGCTTATTTTTTTTTTAGATTGTAGTGTGGAGTTTAACGTGGAGGAGGATCTGCAGCAGTGACCCTGACATATAAGGGCACTGTGAGAAGAAGGTGGGTTCAACACCCTTCTGGACCTGCCAGAGTGCTCCATGAGCAGCACAGGGTGTCCCCCTGCACAGAGCACAGGTACTCGGGTGGTCAGGGTTCTGTGTTACAGTGCCCACTTCTTGAATGGTGTGGACACTTCTGATTTCCCAGTTATAAAAGGTATAGGAGAACTGGAAAACAAGCCAAGAAATGCTACCTATATGTTCCTAGCCATAGGGAATATCTCCTGTATCAGGAAAAAAGACAGTTATAAACAGACAAGCACAATTCAGCCCGAGAACAGAGAACATTGGTGAAGATTTGATAATTGTCCTACAGTCACCAGTGATGGAGAGGATAAACATGGAAACACCTTCCTGAGTTCTGAAAATGCTACTGCAGCTACAAGTTTACAGGGGTTTAGAAAGGAGCTAGACAGATCTAGAAGACCTCCAGAAGAAAAGGCCACCCATTTCAGAGTCCAGACTGTCCCCACAGCTATTTTATGCATTTCAGACACTCCAGAAAACCCTTTTTCCTGTATAAGGCCACAAAAAGCCTTACAGGCCTTATTATTTCAGCATGCAAGACAGAACTTTTCCCACTCTTTATAGCTCCCAAAGCAAGTGCAGAATAGTGTCAAGATTATGTCCTTTTCCTTTGCTAAACTGCAAGAATGGCAATGTGTGAACTGTAGGAGCTGCAGTAGGCAACCAAAGCAATTCAGAGAGCTGGAATTGACAAAAGCTGGAAGCATCTGGGCACTCTCTAGCTTCTAAACACAAAGCTTGCAGTTGCAGGATCCAAATACTTCAGTGGTGAATACCTCCCTCTGGAAAATCCCCATTACATAAACAGAAGGTGGTACGTAGGTACACACAGAGGTACATACCAGTAGAGGAATGACGAGTTACTCACAAATGTACTTGAAAATCTTTCTCCTTACATTTTTTCCGGATACACGGAACAATAATTTCCCCCAGAATAAACCATTTGACAGCTTCTACTGTATGCTGCAGTGGTGTGCATGCAGCTGTTGTCTTTGAACATTGGGTGTTCCCTCAAGAGTCATATTTTCTGTCTTGTTCTTAACAAGTATCTCTGCTTATAAAGAATCCTGGAAAAAATCATATGAGAAAGTGAGTAGGTGCTATTTCTGTGTGTGCTCTACAATACAGTTTCATGCATTTAAGTTAAATCAGGCCAGTTGATAAAATCATAGAGTGCTGATGAGAAGGATAACAGGATATTATTTGAATATTATGGATAAAATTAATGACTGTAGAAAATGAAGGCATTTAAAAGTGTCTTATACCTTAACTGAAATCCCAGGAAGTAGCAGAGAATATCTGTAGTATCCTCTAACCCTGTGCTGTTTTCTGAATGGTTGATTTTGATATTCACATAGGCAAATGGGGCTCTATGATTATTGAATTAAGAATAAGCACACCCAGCAAGAGTTCATCACCCCCAAAAATGACAAATTTGAATTATTTTTTAAAAAATACATAATTACGGGTGCTTTGTTAAGCTTTTAATTAATGAGTTCCATTAATGAATCACCCAGGTGCTATGAAATTGCTCAAAGCTTGTCTGTTTGTCCAGTGTAAACCCATTATGTTCTGGCACAAGCCATTTTCCCACCAAACCAGCCCAGTATATGCTTGAAAATCTCTACCAGTGAAAACCCCCTCTCCCTCAGGGCTCCCTGGACAGCTGTGTGCAGGAACAGGACACTGAGCTTCTAGGGAAAGCTCCAGCTGAATGCTTTCTGCAAAACTAAATCAGCTTTAAAAGGAAACTGGGAGGTCCCTGGAAGGGTGATTCCCACCAGCAGCTCCTCTGAACACACAAACACAGCTTCAACAAAATTCAGTCACTGCTCTCACCCCTCCAACAGCACTGGCAGTCCTGCCACGAGCCCCAGCAAAAACCCAAGCAGCAAAACCAAAAAACCTCCTGCAGCAGAAATCCAAGCAGCAAAATATAATTACAAATGATCACATACATTTTGAGGGGAGCAAAAATATGAAGTATAAGAAAATGCACCTTGAAGGCAAATGTTTCACAGTGATGGGGAAAAATGATTGCAATGTATGAAGCCCATAAATCATTTTGAGATCTTCAGTCAGAGAGATAAAATATTATTATTGTTATTATTATTATTTCATGTAAATAATGATTACATTGCATTTGAAATGGCTTTGTAATTTCCTGTCTAATGCTACCCTTAGGTCTCTTCTATATTACTGCTTTTCAATTATCTTTTATTTTTCTTCTTCAATATATATGTTTTGAATTATTTTTTCATCTGATGTATCAGCCCACTCTTCTGTAGATTGAATCTTATTTTTATATTTCCTGCCCATGTTTCTACAGTTAGGAATTTATTGCTTTGTAAAGCTGAAAAAAGAGAAATAAATAACAAAAATAAATAAAATAATGATCATGTCATATGTTTGTGTTTATATCTGAAAATACATAGTCCATGCTACAAGCACTTTTTAAAACATCTTAGGGACATGCCCCAATTCATTATTGTGTGCATATCTGTGCATTCAGATCAGAAAGAAAACTAAACATACCCAGATTTTATAATCATGCGTTTCTATCTAAAAACCCTTTGAATTGCAAGCCATGTTATGCCAAAAGGAGGTGGGTAAAATCCAGCTCTGCCAGGTTAAGAGATGGAAAATTTCAAAGACATTTTTGCTCCAGGAAGATTCTCCAGCATTGCTGCGTACTCATTGCAAAATTAAATGACAATTGTGGAGCACAACCATAAAGTTTAGAGGGATGAACCTGTACAAAAACCAGCAGGCAAGGGCAAGAAACCCCTCAGGAGGAAGGTCAGACCTCAGACCAGGATCCAGGCATGGAACAGGAGGTGTCCTGGTGGCACCCAGGGGACCAGGGGAGCTCCTCTCTACACCACAGCGAGCCAAACCTCCCTGAGTGACCAGAGAGCCCTGCTGCTCCACACCTGCACATCCAGCACACTGGAGATTCCACCTGCTGAGCTTCCCTCAGCTGCAGGGCACATGGCAGTTATTGATCATTGCATGGAAAAATCAGGAACGTCCTTTCCTCTGCATGCAGCACCTTCATTTAGACTTCAATGAGGTTGTACACAAGCAAACCTAATTACAAGATTTACAGGGACTCTGCTCTTACTTCTCCACTGCTTGGCATATTTGGCATTATCATCATATTATAATCAGGCTCGTGGTGTGACTCTTGGGACTGTCCTGAGCAAGGTCAAGACTTGGACTCAATGATCCTTGTGGGTCTCTCTAGTCAGAATATTCTGGGATTCTGTGACCCCATGGTCCATCCCTTCAGTTATTTTGTAGGCTGAGTTATATTGCTCACCTCAGCAAATTAATTTTTTTTTTAAGTAATTTAAATTAATTTTTTAAAAAATCTTTTCCATTCAACTGGTAGTGACTGAGGGTACAGTTGTAACTTGAACTATTTTAGTATTTCTTTTAGTGAAAATGACAAACAAAAAGAAAACAGTAAAATCCTGAGGAATAATAGTTTTTCTGCTTTCTCTGATGGGTTTATTTTCATCTGGTTGTTTTTTTAAAAAATTAAAAGTAAAAATATGTATTATAACATTTACATGGCTTTAAAAATCTTTAATTAACTTTTTTAAAATACATGCCATTGCAATTAGATCGTAAATAGCATTTTAAAATAGAAATTTTATTAAAACATTTCAGAGGCTATTAAACTGTCTGTCACACTCCCCTGTCTGTGCAAGGATGATGAGCTAAATAATGAATTGCCTTCCTGCCTGCTTCTCAGTCCTTTTAAGTGAACTGAGGCTGGGATGGGCTATTTGCCTTTCTCAGGTTTATTTTGGCTTTGTTTCCATCAATCCAACAATTTCTGTGCATTCTTTCATTTTCAAGGCCACAGGTTCCCTAAAGTAGTGTACTAATTTAGTAGCAGCAGAAAGAAGTTCTAAAAATCCAACTGGCTATTCTGGGAATCGCTGCAGCAGTTTAATAAGCCTCAGTTTTCTCTTGTTAATCTAAAATAAGACTTGGCACATGATATTTGCCAGCTGTTGTACATTTACTGCCTTAAATGCATTTTTTATTGTCAATGAAGCACTATGAAGAACCCACTCATGGCCTTATTTGGATTAAACTTTACACCATGCCACATCAGATCTCTTTTTTTATTTGCATGTCTGTTTGCTTTGTTCACTTACTTTTATTGGGCCTAGATATGAGCAGCATTCTTTAATTAGTGTAAGTCATTATATGCCTGGAAAAATCAGATATAGTTCTTCTGTGGTGGGAGACACTTTAGAATATTTGCAAGTGAAAATGTTGAGACAAGACTGTCTCTCCACCCCAAAAGGATTGCAAATCCTGTTTGTAATTAATTTCCATATCTCAGAGGCTATAAAGCCTGCCACACATTGGAGGTCCAGGATTTCTAAGGTGGACATTATTTGGCCTTGCATGAAAAACTTGCAGCTTCATTTCAGTCCCATTTTAGCCATAAGGAATTCAACTGCTCAGCTTCATAGCAGGCTAAATCCTCACCCCTTCCAGTGAGCTTTTATAACAAGACCCTGCACACTTTCCCTGGAGTCCCTCACTGAAGAACAACAGGTCTCCCATCAATCTGCAGCAGGTGCAGCAGCACAAGGAGAAGCTCCCTCCTCTCTTAAGGACTGGACACCTGCCCACTCCTGGAGCTGCAATGTCCTGTTTGCACACGCAATGATGCCAATATCCTGCTTCTGCCAGGGCAATCAAGTCTTCAGGCCTCAATCATGTCCCTTGCCCTGATATTCATCTCCAGTAATCTGCAGGAGGGGCTCAGGTGTCCCAGTCCCTCCTGTGTCCCCTGGGAATGGCTCTTTCCCCACCTCTGGAGCTCCCTAGCTCACACTAGCATGGTACAAGGGGAGCCCAGCATCTGTGTGCCCCACTTCTGCTGCATTCATGGCCTGCATCATGTCTGTCAGAAATGCCTGTGACACCAAACCCTCAACACCCAGCAACTGGGAAGGTGCTGGGAGCATACCCTGTGCAGCAGCAGGAAGGGGCTGATGTTGGAGTGTTTGTAGACCTATAAACACAACAGTCCCACAAGAATGGAAGTACCAAGGCCAACCAAAACTGCAGGTTTTGAGATTCTAGGTCTAGCACTCTAAATGAGTTTCTCTCCATTAGTGATGACATGAGAAGAGAAACAAATGTGGTTTTTTAGCTCAGTTCAGATCCCAAACCATCACACCTGCTCACAGAGTAAAAGCCTCAAGGGAAGTATAGAATTCAGAGAACATTTTCCAATGTATCTGTGTCCACAAAAATAACAACCAACCAAAACAAGAAGAAAGCAACTGAAAGGGTGCTTGGCAAACTTCACTGTACCATATTCTTAATTTTCAATCTAGGGGCTTATAAGTTTATAGACAAGACTGTTTAATGTTAATGCAAATATGTGGGTGAAAGAAGTTCCCCTCTCCAAGTCCCTATGATATTCATTCACAGTGAAAGATCTGTAAGAACACAGTGCCTTTGCCAGAAAGGCTGCTAGTGTAGCACATTGTTAATGACAGACAAGCCTTGTTGTCTTGTGGCTGTTAGAGAAACTGGGCTATGGACTAACAATATTTATTCCATACAGCTACTGCTGTTCTCAGGGCACAGCAGGAAGAATATCTGTGAGCTGCTGTAGAAGTGTGGCCTGAAAATAAAGCCAAGATGACCTGGTAAATGACAGGGTCTTCCTCATTCCCTTGACCAAAATCCTCAGCTGGCTTGCCATTGGCCTTGCAGGGACAGTCACAGGGGAAATTCTCAGTTGCCAGCCATCCGAGGGCATCAAGATATAAGAAAATTACTTTTCACAAAATATCATTTCTTGTCCACTCTTCCAGATCTTCCCAAGATATAAATGATATCTCTTGGGAATAAGGAATCATAAATTCTAATCTTCTCATCTGTCACTAAGCAAAGAATTGTTAGCAGCTCTGCTCAGCCCCTGAGCAGCTCTTTTACTGATCTCCTTGCCACCAGGTCCCATGACATCTGAGAAAGCTGATGAGAATGTGGGTGGGAAGTCCATGTATCAGCCCATCAGTCTGATGTTACTATTAGTGCCAAATCTTAGTTCCTTGAAGTTTCCTTTAGAAAGTTCAAATTGGAGGCTGCAGAATCTGAAAAATTTGTAAATTACATTTTTCTGAATCAAGGCCTAGAAAAGCACTGGCCTTTAGCATTGCTTGTTCTTGGACGTGCCTTCCTCTTCGCTTTGTGAGTGGTCTATCTGGGTATGTGAGAGACCCATGGGAGACACATATGTGGAGACAAGAGCCTTTAGAAGGCAAGCTGTGAGAGCAAGGGACATGACTGATGAAGTGTCATCTGTGGAAAACAAGTAGTTCTTTAAAATTGGCTCTTTCTAACACCAGATATGATCTAAATGTAAAAAATGTAGAACAGAATATTTATCTTGTTATTAAAGGCTGTCTGAGAGATAGTATTTTAAAAATCCACCAGTATCTTCTCAAAATGTTGCAGACTGGGATCCAAGCCTAATGGCTCAATCTGATTCAGTTTGGTGACCTGCACTGTGTAAACACTTCAAACTCATTGAAACTCAGGAACAGTAATCTAGGATAGTTTAGGCAGCCTATAAACTATTTGTCAGATAGCTCATCCTTTATAAGCTGGTAAAATGTTCCCTGACATAATCTTGCTTTATTCTCCTTCCTTTTCCCTTAAGTAGCAGTAACAGAATACCAACAGCAATACTTAGTCGCAGAATCAAAGAATTACTTGGGCTGGAAAAGACCTTTAAGACCTGTAAAGAGGATTGTGGAAACTGGTGCTGAGCAGTGTGGGGCAATAGGGGATGGTGTCTGTCAGCTGTGCATAGCAGCATGGCCACATCAGTGCCCCCAGCTCAGGTGGAGCTGTAGTCACCAGGGGATGCTGAAAACACTGGGGTTTAACCCACTTGAGTTCCTATTTCCTGTTCAGGGGGAAAGAAGTGTTGAAGTAAAAGGAGGGTAAAACAGCAAATTATTGATTATATTTGCCAGATTAGAAGAATTTCCTTAATTTAGTAAACATATTTTGCTGTTATCCACAATTTGGGTGACTTGATGAAAAATAAAAAAATATAAAAAAACAATACAGCATTCAAGAGCATCTGCTGTATGTTCTGCCTGTCCTTTATATTTTTTTCAGAAATGCAGTTTAAAGATGGACAACTTAAGATATATAATAGCATTCCCTTGGCTGCTTAGTTGTGCTTGCTACATGCAGTGTGCTATATGCAAATGCACACAAAACTAGCACATAAGGCTCTCCACCGTCTGTAGTTTGGCTCTAATTTTTTTCATGCTTCCTCAGTACTGAAAAGGAAAATGGAAAATCTTTGATCTGCTCTACCTTTTTGCTCCATACAGTGACACATGCCAGTCATTGTAGAGCATATCAGTAGAACTGGCTCAAATGATTGAATTATTTTTATTATAAAAACTAAGATAAAGCCTTCTAATGTTTTTTATCTTCCAGTTCAATAATAAAGCTACATAGGGTTCTTGTGGTTTTGGCAAGAAAATGAAGCACAATAAAACCTTCCATTTACTTGCAACTCATTCTGCAACTAATGGTCTTGAAGCCCCTGCTATGAAGTTTGGATAGCAAAGGAAGGCTTTTTATTCATTCACATGGAATTCAGTCCTAAGGATTACTCATGATTTATAGTGCACCTCAAAGAAATGAGAGCTTCAGTTGGAGCAATATCTTCCTTTACTTACTGCTATCACTAAACCAGTGTATTATTTTTGCCCATGCTGATAAAGGGAATTAAAGCAAAACCTGAATGTGCCTTCAGTCCCCAGTTGTCCCTGTAGCACCCTGGGAAATGCCTGGGCAAGCAACTTGGAGAGGCAGCCTGCTGCCAGAGCTCAGCTGTCTTGGGAAGGCTTTCTCCAAACCCTCCCAGTCTGCTTATCTCAACTGCATCTTTCCTGTGCCAGGACCACTCTCAGCCAGCCAGCCAGCTAGGGGCAGTCTCAGGAGAAGCATTTCAGAATTGTTAAGAGTGCAAACAAATCAAAATAATGCAGGAAACTTCCTGTGAGCTTTAAATGCAAAAATATGTGTTAGAGCTGGTCTGATGCTACAGATATTTCACCTGCAATACTGCATCCAGCTCTGGGGCACTCAACACAAGAAGGGCATGGATCTGTTGGAGCAAGCTCAGAGGAGGGACACAAAGATGATCAAATGTCTCTAGGATAGGAACTCCTCTCCTAAGAAGACAGACTGAGAGAGTTGGAGTTCATCCATGAGCAGAGAAGGCTTCAGTGAAACCTCAGAGTAGACTGACAGTACCTAAACAGATCCTGCAAGAGAGCTGGAGAGGGACTTTCTGCAAGGAAAAGAGATGTAGGGATAGGACAGGGGAGAATGGCTTAAAGCTGAAAGAGAGGAGGGTTAGATTAGATATTGAAAATAAATTCTGATTGAGAGGGTGGTGAGCCACTGGAACAATTTGCCCAGAGAAGCTGTGGATGGCCCATCCCTGCAATGCTCAAGGCCAGGCTAGATGGGGCTCTGAGCAGCCTTGTCTAGTGGAAGGTGTCCCTGCCCCTGGCAGAGGGGAGCTAGATGATCTCTAAGGTCCCTTTCAACCCAAATCATTCTATTATTCTGTTATTCCACAATTCCATGTGTGTATGATTCTATGATTCTCTGAGCAAGGCATGTAAACCTCTGTGCTTTCAGATAGACAGATGTTGCTATCTCTGATAATACTGCTTGGAGTCTTTGACAACTCTATTTTTTATATAACTAAAACAAAATGAGAAAACAATAATTCTGAGCTCTTTAAGGGTAAAGAAATAATCAAATCCCCTCTGCTGCCATTGGAGTGTTTATAAGCAAGTGGTTAAAGTGAAGAGTGGTGTCCAGGCACACTGCTCCTACAGATGGAGCCTCCTATTAATGGCAGGGATCGTGTTGCAAGCAAGTGCACACACATTTAGCAAAAGAAAAACATTACCTTTGAGTAATACTGTACTTGGAAAAGAAATGTGTCACAGACACTATTAATTTTAAAGCAGGAAGGAATTCCATGTATTTCTCAAAATTGCAACAGAGGATCTGTGTTCATGGATGCACATACACACAGATACACACATGTTATGACATGCAGTTAATTCTGCCCTTACTCAATACTGGACTAAATAACACTGATACACTTGATACACATTCACAAAATTCTCATCTATTGTCTTTACATTGTAAAATTCACTTATTTGACTTAAAATTAAATGCAACATTTCCTCCCCCTCATTTGGCAGATATTTTGGATGAGCTGATAGAGAGCAAACAGCCATATATAATAGAGTTTTTTAATTTCTTTTGTGAGAAAATTACATTTTACAGCAATCAATGCTAAAAATGGCAGTAAATCAAATTATTAAGATTTAAGGTGTGTCCAGTACATTAAGATTCTCCATAGAGTTTACATGTCTTACTTCAGTCTGCTTCACAGTAATGTTAACCACTAGAATTCTGCTATTGAATCTGGGACACTGACTCCTCCAGAAGAACTTCTGATTTACACTGCTGTATAATGAAATCATATTATCTATTTTTTCTGCAGTTAGTATGCACGATGGTATACCCCTTTCTGATAAAGGTTTACTCCTTCAGAAAGCTTGTTGTGAAATCTGGCAGCTACCAGCCATTTTTTAGCTGAGAAATTTCTCCCTTCTCTGCTCCAAATAATTTGCCTGCTACTATTCCTGCTGATTCCTTTAAAATTTATGTTCATTGATAGCAAAAATACCTGCAAGGACCTTACCAATAAATTGGTCAAGAGAAAACCCAAAGATCTGCAGTGGTACACAGAGAGCAGCAGCTGGAGATGTGCAGCAGCTCTGTGTTTTGCATGGGCTCTGCAGAGGCACTGGAAGAGTGAGCTGCTATTGCCATTTTTGCAGTGGAATTGTCTGAAGTCTCCTTTTTAAATGGTTTTGTTAGTCAGTGATGCTAAGGACAGTAAGCTAAAACCCAGCACTTACACATAGCATTTCTCTACCAGAAGAGAGATCTTAAAGCTATGGACTAAACAGAAAGCCTCCCATCTGGAAATTAATATCTTACTGGAACAAACAGTTTTAACATCTTATTTATTCTAGTTTGAAAAGGCAAACCCATTAATTAAAATCCCAAAGAGTTTAGGAAATATTTTACTATTACATTTTACTGTGAAGTAGGAAGGAAGTAAATTCAGCAGCAGAATCTGTGGGCAATATTCTCAAACAAGTACTTTGAAGCAAAAAGCATATGACTCACCTCCTGCTGAAAAACTTGTCCTTCCCTCCTGGGACACCACCACTGATGTTGTTACAGCTGCTTCCATGTGGCATTTTCTGGACCATTGCTTTACTCTGGATAGAATAGTTCTGCTGCATTTGTGGCCAGGCTGAAGAGCATGCAATTTAAAATGTGAGAGCAACAGAGAGGAGTCTGCAAATTGTGTCACCCAGCCTGGGGCACCAGGAGGAATCCAGCCAGAGAGCTTGGAAAGGCCTCATTGATGTGTCTGTGCTGGCAGTGCAAGTGTAGGAAGACTTCTCTCCAGGAGGAGGCTCCTAGCTCTTTTTGATCTAACACAGATTTTACCTACACACTAATTTTCTATCAATCTTACCAGGCTCAACAGAATTTTTACCAGCATCTCATGAAGAGATGCTTAAACTACCACATTTACTGCAGGAGAGGAAAAAGCAGAAATTTTTGGAGTTGTGTTGGAAGACTGGGAATTAGCAAACTCTGTAGACTTAAACAACAGAAGGGAAGAAAGAAATTCACCTTTATGAGACTTGAAATGTTAGTGGAAGGTGAAAATTAGTGGAAATACTGACAATTTTTGGCAACAATAGAAATTGGTATTTTAGATCATTGTTCACTTTTTTCTTGGGGATACTAGCTGAAAGATGGATTTCTTGAAATTCAAAAGAATAGGCAGAAGTAAGAAGCATGGAATTATAGAATGGTTTGGGATGGGAAGAGTATTAAAGATAATTGGGTTCCAAACCATCTGCCATTGGCAAGGATGCCATTTGCTAGATCAGGTAGCTCAGCATCCCATCCAAACTGGCCTTGAGCACTTCCAGGGATGGGGCATCCACAACTTCTCTGGTTAACCTGTTTCTGTCTCACCACGTTCTGAGAAAAGAATTTTCCTCCTCACACTTAACCTTAACCTGCCCTTTTTCAGTTTAAAACTACTGTCCCTTGCCCTGTCACTGTCTGCCCATATAAAAACTCTCTTTGTCTCCTTCTCATAAGCCCTTCAGGTACTGGAAGGCTACAAGTCTCCCTGAAGCCTTCTCTTTTCCAGGCTGAAAAACCTCAGCTCTTCATGGGGGAGGTGCTCCAGCCCTCGGATCATCTTTGTGTCTCTCCTCTGTTCTCTAGAGTAATTAGTGCATATTTTCTTTCCACCTCTAAAGTTAGAGGCCTTCAAGTAGGACAAATGATCAGCCATTTCAGTTGGATTTGGATAATCTATCATAGACTATGAGAAAAAGCTGCATTTAGTCGACGTCCTGTCTTATACATGACTGCATTGATTTGATACATTCTACAAGACTGGAGATCTAATTAAAAATGTCTGTCCTGTGAGAACAATTGCCACTGCAGGAATACAAACAGGACAATCAGAAGACAGGCAAGATTTCTTCATTCTCACACAACAGTTCTGTGCAGGTGATCTGCCCGATGACACTGAGTGCTCACTCTGCAAATGTGGAGCAGGAGACCCACAAGTGACCAGCTAGACCTTCCTTCTGTCTGGGGCACAGCTACTGCTCAGCCACAGAATGAGTGACAAAGTGGCATTTCAGATCACTTACTGAGAGCAGCAAGCCACAGCAGAAATGATGACCAAAGAACGGATTTAGGAACAGTCTGGAGATAGTCCAAATATCCTGGTAAGAACATTTAACAAACAGAACATTTAGAAGACTGTTGTTACTTGAGACCCTAAAGCAATCTTTAAGAGAAAAAAAAAAAAAAAAAGAGAGAGAGAAAAAAATTTCAATTATTAGCAGGCTTGAGCAGCATACTAACAAAGAAGTCAGTATTACACCAAAATTGCCAACTGCCACAGCTACTCCAAGGACCTAAACTTCATTCCATGGCTGCTTCTTTCAACAATTTAAAGTAGTAGAAGTCCCAAATATTTTACAAAATTGCATCTAAACTGGACTTCTGAAAAATAGACTGAGATCAGACTAACAATACTGCTGTTCAAGAGGGAGAAGTGCCAAGAGGAAGGTTTCCAGCTAGGGTACGAGAATTTCAAGCCACACCTCTGGGTTTTGCAAGGGCATGTTAATTGTCACCATGAGGCTGGATTCGTCACCTCCAGGGTTTGCTTGCTGGCCACTTCAGATTAAAGTAAATTTTGGCTAAAGTCCTGGGTTTGCCTCCTCTTACAGCAGTGATTCAAATGGAAAGTAGATAAAACCTGCTAGATTTATCTAGTCTTAGTTCATTAAGATACTGGACAACAGTTAATAATATTTTCAAATATAAACCTTCTGTGAAATGTTGCCAAAACAAACCTATACAGCACACAAAGGCAGGTAAATAACTCCACATTTTGTCTTGCTGATAATCAAATTAGGAAGGATGTTTAAACAGTAAGTGTACCTAGAACAAATTTAAATCACAGTGGCAGTAACACATACAAAATTTTTGTTAGATTTACAAATTTTTTTTGAGCTCTTAATTTCCTCAGCCAGAGAGATACTGCTTCAGGTTATCTGTTGGTTAAAATATTATAAACCAAAAAATGAACAGATGAATGACCTATAATTAACCTGGAAAAAAAAAAAAAGGATTATATATTCGGGGATTTTGTTTGGTTTTGATAATGCTTCCAAGTGATGGTTACTTACACAAGTTTATGGAACTGATGTGGCATTGACTGAATGACTGGAAAGGTGTTACACTCCTCCTGCATAACATGCAAAGTCCCCTGCATGGAACTGGAAAACTGCAGTTTACACATGTATAGGAGCCACTTCTTATTCATTATAAAGATGATAAGATTTTTCCTGGTTGCATATTGCATTAAACAAAAGTTGACAATTTTATACAACGTCAAATATGAAGAATAAGAAGCAACTATAAAAAAATGGGAGAAGGAAATCATTACTAATTTAAGAAATGGGTACATAACACCTACATGAGCACTAAAATCCCAGGCAGAGGTTTGGTGGCTTTACCTCCTGTTCTGTCTCTTATGTGGGGAAGGAGTTGCTGCTGGTGCAGATTGCTGCCATGAGCTACACAGCTTCATGGAGCCTGCTGCTTATTTCCTTGTAGATGAGAATTCCCCTGAAATTTTTCAGTTTTGGTTTTAAGCTGAACTTCCAGTATTCTCTGCAGTCTGTGCATTGCTCAAGGTGAGGCCACACTCTGCTAAAATAATGAAAAATGTGTAATGGCTAGACTTTACTACAGATTAAATGCTGTCCTCAAACCCTTTGTGTATGGAAAAGCTTCCAGGCCAACGAGACAAACAAACAGAAACTCAAGTAAAATAAACCCAGTAAACAGAAACCTGTGGGAGCAGATACATGGAACAGACAGCTACAAAACAGAGGGATATAGAATGTTAAAACCACAATGGATGCTGTCCTTGCAGGGGAGCACCACAATGGCCAGACCTTGTCAGTAACCACATCAAAAAGTAGAAAAAATATTAAAAAAAAAAAAATATATATATAATGATAAATTGGGATGAGGAACCCAGGAGAAGAGTAGCTTGAGACTGTAAATAGAATTACATATGGAGAAAGCTCAGAAGCATAAATAGTCAAAAGAATTGCAGTTGGGCTTTTTTGTGTAAGAGTTGGCATCTTAATAAAGCTATAAACTTCACAGCAGCTCTGTAATGCTCCTGTTCTGCTTATCACCTTCATTCTGCAGTGTTTGCTCATGTCAGTGATCCTCTGAGTGTGCAATACATGAAAGCTTCACTCATCTCTGCTCTGCCATTAAACTTCAAAGAGTTGGCTCAGGTACAATTTAAAACCACTTTCTGTGGTAAAGCACTGTTACTACCTCAAGTAAAGGGAATGAAAATCCAGAAAAAAGAAGGGAAAAAAAGGAAAAAAAAAAAAAGAAAAATAAAAAAGAAAAGCCCTCCATAATATGGGCTTAGAATCAGCAGGTTATTTTTCTCTTGCATGGATTTTTTTTCCAAAAAATATTTTAGGGATGTTGATGTTTTTACTAAGCTTTTCATTTGGAATGACTCATAGCTGTGGCTTCCTATAACAGAAGGGATTCCTATTTGGCCTCCCTACAAGCCACCTCCTTTCCATTTACATATAAATCAGATGCAGGAAGAGATTAGCAGCTTCATTCCAGTAAGTGGGAACAATCCAGGTCCTCTGACATTCACATTTAGCAGGTTTGTAAGAAATTATGATCTGTATAAAAGGCTTAGAGAGGGGAAAAGCAGTTTGTTTACCCTTTCCAGAAAAAAAAAAAAAAAAAAAGAAAAAAGAACTGTTGCTTGTGTCAAGGGTTATGACAGAGAAACCTAGTGGAAATCCCAGAAATAAAAGCAACCTGTATTGACTTGAAATGCAACTGTGCTGGAGGTAATGGGTGTTTATGATTTTTCTTCTTTGGATATAAGGAAAAAATGAAGTCAATCTACCAGGCTTTAACAGGAACGAGCAGCCCTATTAAAGGACCAATTTAAACCTAATAAAAGCCAGTGAACTTCATGGACCAGCATCATGCTGTTAACAATCTGGACTAGGAGGTAAACAGAACATTAATACAGCATGGAGTAGATGGGAGTGCTGTGAGAACGGGCAAATAACCTACAGGGACCAAGAGAGAAAAAAAGGATGGGAAATAAGATTGATTTTGGAGCAACATGAACTACTATACACAGATTAAAAAATTAGTGATGTTTGAAAAGCAGGCTCCTCAGACTGGCTGGCAGGAATCTGGCTCAAGGTAGAAAAATTGCTTTAATTCCTGACAAGCCTGGGCCTGGCAGGGGCAGCTGCCCCCAGGAAGGACAACCAGGAGTCAGCAGGAGCTGTGGGTGCAGAACGGGGGATTCATGGGGTCCTGCCGGGAGCAGTGGCCCTGTGGCCAGCCAGCCCTGGCCCCAGGGCCAGGAGCAGAGAGCTCAGCCTGCCAGGAGAGGGGGGAAAAAAAGGAAAAAACACTCCTGAGCCCATTGCATCCAGCTCCTGCTTATCTCAGCCTGGGCTGAGCTGCCAGAAGTGAGCTTCCACACAAGATAAATGCACAGTGCTTCAGCTGGATGGATATAGGATGCCTCTCATAAATATATATATACATAAACACACACATTATTATATTATATAAATATATATTATACATTATATACATATATAATATAAACGCCAGGTATTATACAAATGCCTTATTAAACACATATGCTATTACATACACCATGATCACTTTTTCCTCCCTATTTGAGCTCCCCAGGGACTGACTGTGTGTCCTCTTCCCTTGCTCCCCATCTGGAGCCAGCAGTGACAGCAGTGCAAAGCTGGTATAAATTTGCATTAGAATGAAGCTGTTATAAACTGTTCCCACTGAAACATGCATTTATATTTGACTGCACAGTTTTTTTGCTCAGAAAACAAGGGAAGCAAAAAGCTCTTCCAAAACAATTTTATTTGAATATTCTCCAAGTTATACACTCCACCACTGTAAACAAAGTTCACTTATGAAAGCATATTTAAGTGTCTTTCCAGGAGGTTAACATTTAATACAGGTAAATTTACAATTCAAACTTTACTTTAAGGATTTTTTCAGTACAAACATTTATAAGGCAGATATTAAGATAATTTGATCTGTTTAGGAGCTGAACCTGAAAGTATGTAATTTTTAATCTGCAAACTTACTTACAGGCTTTTGGCCACAAAGACATTTTCCACAGAGTTTTCCAAATACCCTGATGCAACCAAACTTTGCCAGAGACTTTGCCTGTATAATGATTGTTTTTTCTTAGATCATTTTCTTAGACAGTGGGAGGAGAGATGAAGGGACACAAAATCTAGCTGGTGTTTATAGATGTCAGTCCAGTTCCACACAGTGTTTTAAACTTCTTGTACAGCTCCCAAATGCCAGCTCTGTGCTTGCATTTCCCTTCTTTGGAATTAGGATGCTGCTACTCCCCAGTCACCAGGTAAGCTGTCCTAGTGAAGAGCATTTTTCCCATGCAGCAATGATACTTTGAATGCAGGGGCTTCAGGAGCAGAGCAGAGGCAATGGAGACACTCCAAAGGCAGGGGAAGGAGGGAGGAGGTAAGCATAGGTGGGGGGAAAAGGCAAAAGAATCACAGGACAGGTGAGTGTCCTGGTTTGAAGGACAGGTGTCTGCCAGTAGAGGCAGAAGTTTCCTCTGAAATAGAGGCTTTAATTCCACTC
>JAOTQP010000870.1:24011368-24036651 GCA_026413545.1 Cichladusa arquata | reverse complement strand
AGCACGAGGGGCCCCTCCGGGAGCCGCTGCCACCTACACCTTTTGTTTAGAGTCATTACAGGTCCTGGGTGTAACCCAGCCAGCTCCATTGGCATGATAATGGGAAAAATTCTTCAAATTGACACAGTAACCGAAAAAACACTCAACCCCCAACAGTGAGTAAAAAAGCTGCTGAGCTGCTGCTGGTAAAAAGAGGGTTGACAATTTCAAAAATCTCAATTTTTTAAAAAAATATTCTTTCTAAAAAGCTAAGTTGAACAGCATTTTTATGAAATGCGTAATAATTCAATATTAGTCCTTACAATACTTTGCCAAAGCAAAGTCACATATTAAATCACTCTATCTAGATGATGTTACTATCTAATAATATAGTAGATCTCCAGAATTTAGTTATCTCTGTTTTGGGGCCTGTAGAATAATACAAAGAGTGATTTAGATTTCTGGCATTGCTTGGTATGGTCACAAGTGCTCATACCAACAGTTCTCCATAATTAATTACAAAAAATCTTATAACTGTAGTTTAAAGGTATTTATATGCAAATCATTCATTTGCAGAAGGCAGATGTCGAAAAAAGAGGGAACTGAAGGCTCAAGCATTATTTACTTCTCTGTTCTGTCTGTTGTTTTCAGGGCATTTCAAATGAAAAATAATGTATTAGGTTATTAATAATTAAAATGTTAGTAATCAATGGAAAACTATTGAATAAGACTCAGTAAGTTAAAGACAAAAATACACCAAGTTATCAAAGTATGATATACCACTCTACTGGTAAAAACCCAGATAAGGCTTTTGTTTAGTTTTCTGCCACAAATCAGGAAAGCAGAAAACTGCATAAAGTTCAGCTATGGACAAGAATTTATTTTTTTAAAATAATTTCCATAGCATTTAATGAATTAATAACAGAAAACAAAGTACATCTTTTTTGTTGAACCATGGACATCCAATCTGCATATTTTTTGCTTTTACAATATGAAAAGGAAATGGTAACAAATTTCCAAGCTAACACCTTTCCTGTAGACAAACTATGCCTCTTCACTAACTATGTAATAGGATACAATATATCATCATTCATCATCTGAATTATTCAATACAACTTCATCCAAATCACAAGGTCACTTCTTCCAATGGTCATTTAAAAACCCACAACTTTAAAAATTATGTTGGTTTCAGAAAAAAAAGTGTCTTATTGTAAGAGTCCTGATGTTGTGGAATCTTGGGCATGCTCAGATTCCTGCATTTCTCGCTGCTGTCCCACATGAATATGAGGACTTCACAGAGAATCTTCAGAGAGTAATATTTGCAGTTTCTTCTTCCTCTTCATCAAGGTCAAAGAGATTTAGAGGTGCTCAGGAACTCACAAAAGCAGGATCCTTATTTATAACCTTCTCAGTGCCAGAGCAAGTGTCAACTGGTCTTTGATCCCGTAAACAGAAAGATCTCCCTGTGTACTCATTAATAAGGGCTGGGAACTGCCATTTTTCCTGGCCCTGTGCCTTTCTGAGTCAGAAAGAGCCCCAGGCTCAGAACCTACCACTGTGGTCCCTGAGCTCAAAGATAACAGATAGTCCAGACTGACATGACAAAACAACACTGAATTTCAGAGTTAAGTTTATATTATTTATTATGCATAATTTTAAATTTACAGCATTTTCCCCCAACACATCTTGAGGTTCCATCCAATTTTAAGAGATACCCTGGTTTTTCAAGATAAACAATTGTCTGTGGGTGATGCACAGGTTATATGCAATGGATGCAGGACCAGATGGTCTGCTCTCTTTGCCTGCATGGGGGCGGGGGAAGTAAAGACTGTGCTTGTGGAGACAAGCCCTAAAAGTTAAAGCTCGCAGTCCCCAGAGGAGAAAAGTAGGATGCAATTCTCATTTGGGTGGGACAGCACATTTTGATAGTGATTGCATCAGGAACAGGAGAGCATTTGTGTGCAGAAAAAAGTGTCTTACCCTCCTCAAGAACAAAAGGAGGAAATACCATCACTCCTTCCTTTGGAGGTATTTTGTCAGCATCAGATGGAATATTGAACAAGTGCATGAATATACTCACAGGCACGCATGCAAAAACACATACAGGCATTTAAGACTGAAGTTGCCCCAAATTCTAAACTAATCACAACATCACACCACCTCCTGCTCCACTCCAATAAGGAAGATGGAACAGGAGGGAAGAAGGACAAGGATGAAGAAAATATTGGGGATCCCAACAAATAAATTGTCTCAAAAAATGACATCCTTTTGATACTTTATTTCTCTCTTCTTCAGCATGAGTTTCTCTCATCTCACTAACTTAGGAGAAGTATGAACCTTTCAGCACCCTCTGTTCTGCAATAAGCATTAAAGTGTTTTCTTTTTTTTCACTTGCCTTAGCACTGCCCTTTACTGGCAGTCCAGAGGCTTATTACATTTCTTATATCTGAAAAATGTTTAATGCTTTTTGACATCCTTGCCAAAAACAATTCCAGCTGATTAGTCATCTCTTGTTTTTGTATCATGGCCATTATTCAAAGCTTTTGCTAATTTGCTAAATGGGCCAAAATGGAGATACACATTCATCCCACTGATAACAATGATGTATTCAGAAGAGTGCACACTGCAGATGTCACACTGAATCATTCATATCAACCCAAAACACAGGTGGTGGCATTGCCCAGAAAACACATTACTCATTTAGAGGTAACTTAGACTCCAATGCCCACTTCCCAAGATGTTTTAATATTCACACCCAATCAGAGATTTCCCAAGCTATTTACATGTTCACTCCTAAGAGGGAGGCCAAGTTTCCCTACAGCTCACACATTACAGTCACATGGGAATCCTCTTCTTGCCTTTTCTTTGGGTTCATGCTTGCTTCATCAGGACTATCAGTTGCCTTTCTGCAATAGGAAGGATGGAGTGTGACCCCATACCTGTCTAGGGAAAACACTGGGAAATGGGAGGGGGCTGTCACTTCCTCAGGATGTGGTGGAAACTGAATCAAATCTTCCACTTCCCAGGGAAGTGCTTTCCCCCAGATCTTCAGAACAACATGGCCACTGCCTTTCCCTCTTCCCTTGCAGACCTGAGAGTGCTCAAAACACTTCTGGCAAATCAAGCCCTTACACATAAAAGGCATGAACTGATTCATTTAACCACAAAATGAGGCCCTATCATCTGCTGTAATACCACTCAATGTATCCAAATAACTTTTGGATCTAAGTGTTGAAGCACCTGCACAGCCCAGGCATGCTTTACATTAATTGTTTAGGCAAGTCCAGTTCCTTAAACTGGGCTCATAAAAAAACACTGGTGCCTGAATTGCGAGTTTGCCATTAATTTATCGACTTCATCCATGTGCTGTGCAAAAGTGTGAGCCTGAGCATATACTGGAATCCAGACCCAGAAATGGCTTGGGGAATGCCAGAAGAGAAGGTTGGAAACGTGAGCAAAATGCATCTGCAATAGAAATCTTAACATCTGACCTTATTTTTCATGGATCTCAGCTAGGGTGAGAGCCTTGGCGTGCTCCAGCCTTGCCAAGGGAGTCAGTGAGGAGGCAGGGTCTCCATTAATGCTAAGAGCTGGTTCACTTCCACAGAAAGCTAAAAAGAGCCACAAAGTCCATTATCTAGTGATAATTTTCTAGAATTTTTGTAATTTAGCACTTGCTTCAGATTAAATACTAATACAGATTTCTGTGCTTATACCCCTTCCTAATTGCTAAAGGCACATTATAACAGTTTCTCTAACAAAATATTCATATCAAGAAGCCACAGAGTTACACCAATTTCTAGGCAGGGTAATGTAATTGCACTGATACCAAATCTGAGGTAAAGAAGTTAAGACCATGGAGCTTTGGTTACTGACACTGACATTCCTTTTTTACCTCCTTCCAAATTTTAGCATGACATTAAAAGCCAAGATTAGATGGAGGTTCAGAATGTTCTGGCTCTCCTTAGTCTGGGTCTTCTTAACATTCTGAATTAGCAAATATTTTCATGTTGGATCTTCACTTTCCTTTCTGTAAACTAAAAATTAAATCCCTAAAAATATAAATATTTTTATATTTATAAAATCCCCTAAATATACAATACCCCTTTTTTCTTCTCTGCATTATATGAAATTATGGAAGGCAAATTTTTTCTTGATGGCAAAGTTGTTTGGTTTGTTTGGTTTAGTTAGTTAGTTTGTTTTTTTATTGCAGCTCAATAGAGTTGTTGAAGAGTGAATAGTAAAAAGTGAATTGGACAACAAGAAGGATAAAAATCTGGAAGCCAGTCTAGCTTCCATTAGCAATTTGAAGTGAAAAAAAATCTCAGATATTTTCCAACTTCATTAGATCACATTTTATCTTGGAAATTATTCTTGAGAACACTTCAGTTCATTCCTAATCAGAACAAAATAGTTAGTGAATAATTTCTCAATTGCTCTTTAGAAAGACCTAGAAACCTAACAGATAATAAATTTAGAATTCCATTAAAAATTCAACAGTTTCTTCTTTTTTGACTGTTTAACAAATACTCTACTAGGGATCTTACTCATTTGTAATGACTCAGTGCTTGCAGAATATTGTATTTCATAACAAGAAGAAAATTCAGTGTAGAGAAAACTGACTCATGGTGTTTTATCCTCTTCTGCATTGTAATAAAACATGCCTTAATGTCTTAGACATGGAGACTTTTCCAATATAATGTGCTAAAAGCAAAGGATTTTGCCTGTGTGCCCTTGAAGTCATGAGTTTCTGAATTCACCTAGAGAAGGACTAGAAAAAGAATGAGAATATTTGAATGTAATTCTGTGAAGACCATATATTTCCATTAAGTCTTTTCTTTCTTATATCCTTGCCATGTACAGTTCTGTTTAGGCCAACCACCACTAGAAATCTAGTTAACAGGTGTGAACTAAGTACTTTATGTAGAATTTTTAGTGTCTAAGATAGAAGGCACTGTTCTCAAAGAGCAATAAAATGTCCACATCTTAAGGGCATTTTAATATTTGTGTTTGGAAAGTATTCCTCTCTTCACAGCTGTTACCCAGCAAAAAAAACAACCTACAAGCACAGCAGCAACTTGGAATGGAGAGGAGCTATTTATTTCCTTGCTACAGTCCAAGGTGTTTTCAGGATTGTGGAATACAGTTTCCTGTTTTTAGACTGTTCTTAAAAGTGGACCATTGGGGAAGCAGCTTATTCTAAAAGCTGCACTAACTTCAGAGTGACCTTGCTGATTTCCCTAAATTAGGCCTGGCTTGTGTCACCACGGCCCAGTTTCTTTTATATTTTATGAAACAACACAAAGTAACTCAATGCATGTTGAAGTTTGGATGCTGCCATACTGCTGATGCTGATGATACTGGGAACAACTTCACATTTGTGAAATCTTCAGAGTGACCAGTGTGACTTCAGGTGGCACTTGAGACAGGTGTCCAAACATGTGTCTTCATCTTTTGTATTGCTCTCTGTCATGCCAAGAAAGCAGCATTTCTTGACAGGGGCCTTACTGCAGCACAACTTTCAGAAGACTATTGGCAAGCTCTTGGAAGCCAAGAAGTTTATGATATACTCTTCATTGATAGACCCTTAATTTATTGATAGTCTTTTAGGTGCTTATATGAAGCAGCTTTCTCAAAATACATCTCAGTAAATTGAAGGATTTGCACAGGTCCCTTTGAAATGAACTCAAGAGAAATTTGAATGTGTTGCCTTATTGCAGTATTTTAAGCAATTTTTTTTTCTGCAGGCAAGTATACAGCTTGAAAGAATCCTAAAACTTTAAGTGATATTTATCCTCATAGTCCATATTCTGATCTCTTCAAATATAACACAGAGTTATTATATCCCTTTCCACACTGTTTACTTGAGCATTTTGTTACTCTATGTTATAGAAGTGCCCTGGGCTGAGGTTTCTACTGGTGGAGAAAAGTAAAGTTTTGTTTCTATACTAAAACAGCCCACACATTTACCAGACTACAGGCTTCAAATTCTTTTCAGGTACTATGCAATTTAGGGCTGAGTATAGCTCCAGATGGGAGTTAGTAAGCCTATTCTTGATGTTTTTCCACCCAGTTGCTTTATTTGTGGTATCATATAGCTGCTGTCACGCTTGCAGGATGACATTCTTGCAGGCTCAGCACTAAAGCTGGACCACAGCCCATCTTTCTTTGTGTAACTTCTACCTGAATTAGTTTTTGAATTCTTATGACTTCAATTCTGCCCAAAATTAATGTAACTTCAATTGTAGCATGTCTAATTATTAATAATGACATTTACAGTAAACAAAATCTAAGATTGTCCAGTAGACTAAATTACATAAATTATCTTGAATAATGATCAGGTTAAAATTTCACTGGACCCAGGGGAATCTCTGCTCTGTATGATTTACTGGTGAATTAGTCTGATTCCTGTATCTGAGACACTCTCATGTCTTTATCTAGAAACCATTCACAGAAATGTGTGTATTCACTAGGTCAACATTTTTTTGGAATATATTTTAAAACCAAACAGGAACTGATAATAGGATGTAGTATTTTTGAAATTACAGTCCAATGAAAGGTGTTCTTGAAAGATCTTGACTTGCCTCTTCTACTCTTCAGGATGTGTAAATGCATTCGTAATTCAAGTTTTGCCTTTCCTGAAGGACTTTTTAGCATTTAAAGAATTAGTAAAATTACCAGATTGCAAAAAACTGCAGAGCAAAAACTAAGCAAATGTCAGTGTTTTCAACTATTTTTCATACTGAGTTGCTGTTAATTCTGTTAATACTCAGTATCCCGTGGACATCTGGAGACAGATGTCCACTGCAGAGATTCACTTGTCCTGATTTCTCTATTAACCTGTGCAAGCTTAGCACACACAACCCCAAGGAACAAAGGCTGTCTTTCTATTGACAGATCCAGAATTAGAGTGCAGAATGGGGCCCTAAAAAGGATGATAAAAATATAACATTCAGAATTTCTCATGTCAACTACTTTTCTTGAGAAAAATACATAAAGTTTACATGCATAAAACATGGAAATATGTATTGGTAGGAAAAGAGTTCACTGTAGCAATGTCTGTATTCAAGAAAAGTGTACAATGCTGAAGAGCCCACTGTATCAGACAAGAAAAACTTCACAAATTCATCATTAAAATGAATTTATGAGGAGATTACTGATTGAATAGCTGCTCTGCTTTAGCTGACATCAGACTGAAACAATTCTACAGTTACCTATATAAATTTGAATTATATTCTTGTCTGTTTTCAAGCACATCTTTTCTATTCACACAAACTGATTAAGAACTCTGTCAAATCCGTAATGCCACGCAAGATTTTTGGTAAGTATTGTGAAAAATATATTTCCATATATGTACTAATAACCATCATTAATACTCAACACAGATTTCAATTTTTTAAATAATACTCTCTATTGTTATTACTACTGTCATTGTTGTTATCAGTGTAATTATGTTCTGGAAACACCATCCTAATGGTTTCTCATCCCACTTGCAGTAAAAATGGTTTCTACTTCTGGATTGATTCTTAAAATGAGAAAAAAATCATGTTACTAAGAAAAAAGTAAAAAAAAATTTAAAAGATGGTGTCATGAATAATACTAATACCATAACACATAACTACAAGAAAATTAATTTTTTTTTCCTTCTTATTTTATCAATCCTTAGTTTTATAATAATAGTCTACACAACACATGTTCTGAGGAAATGATAGAACTTCCTGTTCTTTCACATCTGGAACATTAGCAAGCTCAATCTCCAAAAAAATAGAGTCTAAATAATTTACCACCCTGTTTATTTCAAAGACCTTTTTCCAGAATTAAAGGAAATCTATTTGCATGTTCCTAAAGGCATTGTTCCTTCAGTCTGTGATGTTCATCAGTCAGGTTTGCTGCTTTTGTTTTTGTAATCTAAATAAATATAGTTCAATGGTTTGGAACTCCATGGTTATCCCAGTGGATTCCTCTATATCTATTGTGTAAGGCAAAACTAGGGGAAGCAAATGATGACTAATTTTATGAACACAAGATGACAGAAACAAGTGGAAACCTCTACATTCTGCTACAATCTGCCACTTTTTAATATTTTTGTAAAGCCTAATGATCCAATAGCTCCTGAATCTATCAATACAAATTTGTATTTTCCATTTTTACTGATCACTTCTAACATTTTTATGACTAATTAATTTATTAGGTATTGCTAGAAATTTCATAAAACACCACTCATTTACTTGTGGTTGGTATTTGCACACAGGCATCCACCAAAAAATAACTCCTGAGTGTAAACTGACACCTAGCTTGCAGTAATTTGTTCACAAAATCATGGCCTAAATAAGAAACAAATGTTGAGGTAAGGGAGAAACAACCACTGAGAAACACAGTGAAAGCCAATGGAAATGCAACACAACAAGCTGACAGAAGGTGTTAGAATTCAAATGGGTTACATCTTTTTTCTGAAATACTCTAATTTTCAAAAACTGTAAAATTGGAAGAGTTCTGCAAAGCAGCTACAGCTTAATTAAAGTAACCTGTACCAATTTCTGTGTAGTCATTGCTTGTTAATGATTTTCACAGTAAAACAAACATTTAAGGAAGTTAACATCTCATGCAGGGCTTTACAAGAATGAGATTTACCATTTGGTGGAAAATCATATAAAACGTGTTTAAAAGTGCAAACACAGAACTTTAAATTTTCCTGTTATTTCCCATGAATCAGGATGTTCCTGCATATCCCAATAAAATAGTATTAAAATTCCTTTATACTGTAAGCAAAATATAGGGGAAAAAAGATAATTTGGTTGATGCAACCTGGATTGTGACCCAACCCCCTACCTGCTCTTCCATTGAAATCAAGGTGTCTCTGGGCAGATCACACCATGCACACTGCAGAACTGAGCCTCAGGCTATGCAGACAAAACCATGAAAGACAATGCAAAAGTGAAACCAGCTATACAACAGCTGGGTTTTATTCTGAGTCTGTCCCTACACTATCTACAGTAACACACATCTAAAATAACTAGCCAAGTCTCCTTATGAGGAGCCTCTCTTTCTGCTAACTGTAGTAGAAATAATTTAGGTTAAATGTCTAAATTACGGAATTTCCACTTTTATAACAGGCAAATTTCAAAGAGATAAATATTGAATTATTATGTTTTATTATTTAATTGGAAATGGCCACAATTTTACCCAATCTTTTTTTTTTTGCAGAGGCTGTATATATTTAAATATGTCCCCAAGAGAATCTCAGAGTTTCACAATACCACTGAAAACTAAATTCTTTAGGGATTTCCAGATGATATCTGGAGTTCATTGCCATCCTGAAAACCATGTGTAGAAGACAATGTTCACAGACCCCTTGGGAACTTCTTCTCACAATGATGCCTAATGCAATATTTGTAGTTCATGGGAACTTTTTATTTACAATTAACATATGAAATGTGGTAGCATAGAGCCCCTTTGATCATCCTGCACTAAAAGTCACCATCAGAGTAGACACAGACATCAGAGTGTTTCAGCTTATAGAGAAAAGGTTTGAAAGACAAAGGGCAAAGTCTGAATTGTCCTTAAAGTTGTGTAGAGTACCAGTGAATGAGAAGGGTGGAAACATTTCCTGGATTGAATTCATGATTTAGCCCCTGAACTTTGGACACTGAGAAGTTCTGAGACTTAAGAGCACAAAAGTGGCAGCAGAAATAGTTAAGATGGGAAGTGATTAAGTCATGAACAATGAGAGTGTGGAAAGTAGTGCAACAGGCCATTGGGAAATAATGATTACAGTGTCAGCACTGAGCTGCCAGATGTGCTTTCCACTGGCTGAAGTGGGACCCAGGATTTCTTTGCTGCAATGCAAGACATTGATAAAAATGTAATATTTGTCTCAATCATTGAACAAAATCTAATTAAAGTGGTGTTGCCACCCATCTTCTTGGTGGAGACATTTGTGCTATAGGTGCTCATGGAAAGCAGCTCATTGGTTCTGAGTCAATCAGCAGCTCGTGTTCCTCAAAGTCATTTTCCTCGTGTGTAGTGAAGTGTTGTCCAAATGGTCAACACAAAACAGGATAATGTGCCTTAGGAACATGTTTCAAGAAGAAATACACCAAAACTTCACTGTGAAATCCACACAATACTATTAGAAAAAGGGGACTCCCTCAAGGGAACCTTTCTCAAGACTGAAGCTTGTGCAATCTAAAACTTGGAAAGAGGTTTTGACTGAGAAATCTGCTGACCTTTCTGAGACATGCTCTTGGTAAATTCTTGTGTGCCAAAGGTACTGGAACTGATTTACTGTGAAGCAAGGCAATGTCTGCTCAAGAGACATGAAAAATATGAATTTTCTATTCTTACAGGACCCTAGGAAAATTGCACAGGCATCTCACATTGTACAATCCCAAGGCTCTTTCCTATCAATCAAAAACATTCCATAGATACAAATTAGCATTACAGATTCTAGAACATTACCAGTGTTCAATCAGTGAACATGTTCTAGGCAAAATGTTAAATTAAACATATGCTTATAGGGAATATTTGATCTGGAGAGGTATCCATGCCATAGTTCTCCAGCTGCTCCAACAGTCATTTCATGGAAATAGATACACACTCTACAATAAAGGCATCGGATAAAGTTCCTGTAAATGGAATTTATCTTTCATTTCCTACAAGAAGATTTTTAAGCCACTGTTCACACTCCAGGATTCACCAGTTCAATATTTTACTTTAATGTTGTCATCTCAATAAAAATATTCTCAGATGTGACTACATGCATTCTTAGGGAATATCATGCATACCAGCACTTGAAAATGCTTTCCTATTATTCAGGTGTCTCTAAATAAAAACTTTGCCTGGTAAAAGCAGGTTCTTTACAATAGCTAGCAGCACTTAAGCACAGCCATGGCTCTTATGGCAAAAGCCAGATAGTTCCATTACATTTCATGAAGCCATGCACTTTTTCTTCTGAATTTCAATGCAAGCATATTACATTGAATTACAGGGAATAGTCCCTGGCTTCATTTCAATGCAAGAACTGTAATTCAAACCATTCCTCTTGTTGCTCCCCTATACAGGATGGAAACTTCTTCACTGTCTGCATCATCACTGCCTCCCACATAGATTCCTGTTGTGTCCAGCTCACAAGGGTTACATCCATCCATGGGAGCAAGAAGAGCTTCTAAGCTGCAGGATCCACACACCCAGCCCCCACTCAGGAGGATGCTGTGGCTGCCCTGTCCCTCCCATCACAACGCTGCTCCCACGGGAAGGCAGCCTACCTAAGCTGGCTAGATAGGAGCACATTCCTGAGAGATCCAAGATATAAAACATATAAACAAAATATAAGGGCAGTATAGCCCTTATTCTATTCTCAGTTACCCAGACATTAAACAACAACCAGGCTTCTATTGTGTAGGGGTTGTATCTTGATGGGTAGAAGAACAAAGAAATGTGTCAAAACATACATGAATACTTCTCCTGACATGTTCACATTTTTAGGAGTGTTAATTAGATAAGCTCAGGTGGCTTTCACTGATTGTTTACCCTTGAGGTTTTCATTGGCTTAATATTCCATAAACCCAACTACACATCTATTCATTCATAGATTTTTTTAAAACGGGTGTGCTTTGTTTCAAGGTACAGATGTTAGTATAATAAAATACTAACAGATCTCTCAGTATGAATAAACAGGAATTCGTGTTTATTCATGATACAGAGAATTGTGTAGGGAGTTCTCTTCGTTAAAATGGTAAACTAAGCCAAATTTAATTACAGCTTGAAAGCCAAAGGGAAGTATGTCACTATCTTATCCTGCAGGACACAAGGTAATTTAAAAAAAAACAGTGGCATGCCAGTGATAAAGTAAACAGAAATACAAAATCAGAGTAGGCACTATTATTTGGCATGCTTCATACCTATAGAAATCCATTTCCATTTCCAGTTATGACTTGCTGGCTTGACTACTTTAAAAAAAATTTAAAAATAGGTCACTTTTTAAAAGCCATCCTAAAACACACTTCATGTATGTCCAGTTTATAAAACTGGAAAACAAAATGAAATGCATATAATATACTTTTTTGCTGTGAGACAACAAAGTGCTAGGTTGATGTCCTGCAATGAAACAGAGGGAAATCCCTTGTAAAGACAATGATGTTTTCTTCCTCTAAAAAGGAATTAGAAACAATAACCTTTCTCTTTTTCCTTGCATGGTGACAAAAGGCTGGTAAACAAGATACTAAGAAACTGGCCAAGAGGAAATCCTGGCACTCAGGTGTAAAAGCCATAGTACTGACAACTCTGCTGATACTGTGAAAGGCAGCATTTTGAACACATATTTGGTTTAGTTAATTTTTTAAATTATCATTGTTTCTGAAGATGTTTCAAATAGGAGCTGATCATAGTTTGTCTCCCTTGTTTTTCAGCAGGAAGACAAATTCCCAGCCTAAGCAAATCTTCCTGCTAAATTTTTAAACAAAAAAGTACAGTAAGCTGCCTCTGTAAGTTAAAATAATGCACTATATTATTAGAATACTTTTGGTATCTAGCTTCTCCTATTCATTTACTCCCACCCAAAAATACTGTTATCTGGTTTAGCTGAGCTGGTATATATCCAGCTAAAATATCCACAATTTGCAAAGTAGATATCCTTGCAGTCAGTATACATTAATAGTTCTGAGACTAGAACAGTCTGCAGGGCTGCATACCTTGTACAACACCACTGTGGTTAGCAGAACCACTGCATAAATAAGCTGTAGGTTCTGTGTTCTCGGTTTTTTCAGCCTCAGGCTGGAAATTAAAGCCTGGAAATCACAGGGAAACACACTAACCAGCCAACACAGGGGAAGAAGCAGGATACTGTGGTTTTTACTGGCACACAAGACAAATAATCTTCTTGTTACCACCTCACTGAAAATTTTAAAAATACCTGGTTTTATCCAAAATATATAAAATGATGATTTTTCACCCCACATGGCTCAGCCAAATAAAAGCAACTGGAGATTACAAGAAACCAATATCCAAGAAGCCTGTGGGCACAGCAATCTATCAAACCCCATATAAAACAAACTATAGGTGTGAATGGTGTCACATAACCACATGAAAAAAATTACAAACATTTTTACATTCTGCAAAATGACACCTTAACCCCACCACTAAAAATAAGGGATCCCTTAAATGAGTGCAGAGGACCAGAAACTACAACAGCCACCCCTGAATCTGCCACTCTGATTTCCTGGCAGTGGCTGAACACTTCTGTTGAGTCCTTGGAGCTAATCCTAATTAATAACCATGCTGCAGGTCAGCACTCGGCCAGCTCCCATCAAACAGTATTTACACCTCTCTTATCTGGTCATAAACTACTACATTTTATTTTATTTATTTTGGCATATCCAAAGCAATTACCTGCCTGTCACAAAAGTGTGCAGGGCATTGCTAGAGTCATAAAAGGGCTTCTATTATGGTTGCAAAGCTGAGCTGGTAGACGGGGTCCGTAGACAGAGAAAGCCTTTCCTGAATGAATGGACTGAGTTCTCAATCTTGAATTCTGATCTGTGAATGGAATTGAAATGCTTAACCAACCACCTAGACAGATGGTAGCATAATTGTTATCTCACCTGAGCTCTACATCCAGAGCTTTTTAAAAACCACCAGTATCTCTCAGCAGTGCAAATCAACTGGACTTTGGTAGATCACTAATTCCAAAGTCCGTCTCCTAGGCTATTAACCTAGATGGGCACACTTAGGCACATTTTGATGGAAAAAGTGCTTAATGCTTTTTTTCTTTCTCCTACTCTCCATAACCAGGATTCAGTGATAGGTGTTTCTTTAGTAATTTCAGACTTCACTGCTGCCCTGTGCCCAGCAACCACCTGGGCTCAGTTTCTGCTTTAGTTACCACACATCTCCCTGGTTCTTCTCCATTCAAATTATAAAGAGGTGCTGTGCAGGAACAGGTATTCAGTGGCTGTAATTGATGTGCTGGCAGAACTGACAGCCTGCTTTGAAAGTCAGTATGAATATAAGGAACTTTAAACAATGGTTTTTAACAGCTTATTTTCACTACCAAACTCTTTGACATTAATAGAGGAACAAATACTGTTTCAGTAGTTAACATCCATTATTTCATTACACAACTAATAAACCACTAACAACTTCTTTCACAAAAAGCCTTTACCATTTGGATCTCTACTTCAGTATCTTTAAAATCCTCCTCACAGAGAAATCAGACCAAATAAGTCTGTCTCACATAGCAAAGAACAGAGGTGCTATCAACCTTTCAACCTCTCCATTCCTCAGGTTTTCAAAAAATGAGCAGCCCTGATTTCCACCTGCAAAAGGTCAGCCCCAGAATGCAAACAATTTCTTTGTGCTGAATGTCTCTCTTTTCTTTCCCTGAACTTGAGTTGACATGAAGTATTTGGCTTAGCTATGTGCAGACTGCAAAGGCCAAGCCCCCTTCTCTCTTCCAAGCACGCTGAGATAAAAACACAGATAAGATTCATAGTTCCTGTAACTTCTGTACCTGGGAAACATAAAACTTGGGCATTGCTCTACTTCTTTTGGACATGGTGTATAAAAGCCACTGGAGACAGAGTACACAAGTTGCAAAACTCCTCTCCATCGAGATTGTGTTCAATAAATTCTTGTGATAGAGGTTTTTAGTGGAGATCTGTATAATGTTCAAAGGGGAAAAAAACCACTGCTTTGATATGAGGCTTTTTTCCTTTCCTGTCTTTCATTCTTACTCATTCTCTACCACTCCAGCCTGAGTTGTACTGCTTACCTTCTTTTGCTATACTGTCAGCTTTCTTGCAACCATCAGGACTTGGATGCCCAGAGCACAGATGCTGCCAGGGCTGATAAGAGAAAGTGAGCTTGTCAGTGGGAAGAATGGCATAGCCAGCACTGTACTCTTCTGATTCTTTATTTATTAGTCATAGTTAGCAGATGTTACAGGGACAATAACTTTGCAACATCTTCAAACATTGCACACAAAGAAGGCATGTCACACCTCTCTGCAAACCAGGAATTTTTGGGCACTGTTACCCACTGCCCAACTGGCTTGCACAGAGCACTTACTAAGCAGGAAATTATTTTGGCTATTAAGGTCATACTTATTACAAAAACATGCTTCTATTAATCACGTCAGGCTTCAGCTCTGTTCCTGAATTTTCTTTAGATTTTTGCCCACCGCCCGCTCCTTGGTGAGCTCTGGGTAAATGCTCTCATTGTCTATAGTTAATCATTCTTGCCTGCATGATGACAGCTGGTTTTTGATCAGTGTCTGAACAAAACCACCTTTTCTGGATGGGTCATGAAATGGGATGGAATTTATGAGGCATCTTTCTCCATATTACATTGCCCTCAGCTATGTTCTGTTAGAGGCACTCTGTACTACTGTGTAAACACATTCTCTTTCATGTCACAGTGATCTGGAAATAATGTCTCTGAATGGAACAAAATGGAAAGAAAAGACATATTCTCACAGGCCTGTCTCAAAATGGCATTTTTAAAAACATCAGAATAATCCTCTGTCCAACAGGCAAAAGTGAACTACTTTCTCCCTCTGACACCTATTAGAGGGACAGTTAGACTGCACAGCCCTTGTTCTGCAACTGCATTCTTATTTTTTTTTTAAAGATCTCTCCTTGTCAGCCTATCACAAGAGGTCTTCTGATGCAGACCAAGCATTTTCAACGAAATACATCCCAGTCAATCTGCAGAACTCTTGGCCCGACCTGTTGCCCTGCTATTTCTACTTGCAACAGTTCTCAGCAGGCTTGTCCTTGATCCTGCACACTCATTGTGGGTAGTAATGGACCCTTCCATGTCCCTTTACACATCAGCTTTGCCTTCAGCATTATACCAAACAACTCAGCACTGAGACCAGTCACCTACTTTCTATCAATGGGCAGGGCAGGCAGGAAGCTAGGAAAAGAGTGATAGATTTTTTGGACTTTACCCACACCATTGACCTGATCAACTTACAAATCAAGGGCAAAATATATCTCTACTGGAGCAAGAGAAAAAGCAGTAAATATCCTGGTATACTGATTTTCCATGAGATTTTGTGGTGATGCCAAAGCTGAGCCTCTACTGTATTTTGAAACTCACTGTGAAAATGCAGGTTGCATGCATTTCATCACATATAACAGGGAGAGTCTATTTAAGACAGCTTTCACACTTCTCATGGCTTTTCCTACCAAATATTCTGAACAGTGCTTTTCCTTATTACACATCAGTTCAAGAAGTGAAGGGTATACCAATGAAGCAAGCTAAGTGGCTAAAAAGATTTAATTTACTGTACCTGAGAATTTGGATGCTCATACAATGTCACCAGAAAGTGGACTATAAAATTAATTTGAGAGAAAAGGAGAGTCTATCAAAAAGTTTTGGATTTTCATGATACAACTGGAAGTGATGTATACAATATTGTGCAGCATATGCTAACCAGATTTTCAATGGTACACTGGGCACTTATAAAGGCAAATGAGTTCCCTGATATGCTTCACAGGATTAATAAACATGAGCTTGACAAAACTGCATTTCATTCCCACACAAAAAATATGGTAATGAGTTAGACAGATCAAGACAATATAGCACAAAAAGCCAAGTTGTCTTGCCAGAAGTTATACAGAGAGAAAAACAACCCTGGTCTACTGGGTCTGTGTTCAGACAACCATAGTGATACTTAAGTATTTATGTCAGCGGGTCCTCAAGAGATGTGTTCTCTACTCTTTTATTTCTCTTTTAGTAAAACATTTGAAGTAAACTAGAAAGTTGATAATTAAAAGAGTTAAACAAATCTAAAATCTTTGGTTAAGGCACCAAAATAAACCTGGAGCTGCTGAAATGGAAAACAGAATGAGTCACAATCCAAAAAATGCCTCAGGCTTGCCATTCTCTCAGTATATGCCAATATTATCTAATAAACCTGATATTCAGACATTCACAGTGCCCAGCATATGTTTTAGACAGTCACCAACATGAAAACAAAGAGTAGATATATATGCACCTTTGTTGTCCTTTTGCTTTGCTGGGATATTTGTTATCCTTTTGCTTTGCTGGGATATTTGTTGTCTGTGCTTCCTTAGAAGGGCCCCAGGAACATTCTCAGAGCATTTCTTGACCCAGTATAAGCAAGATTTTCTAGGAACCACAGCTCGTGTCGAGAGAACACTACCTCAAAGGGCAGGAGTGGGCTAAGTCTCAGGAGTGGCCTAGAATTCAGAGTGTTGCCTGGGTTGTTTTACCATATATAGCCAGGATACAGTCTTTAAATACTTTGACATTCAAATCTCTGATTTTGTCCTTATTCCCAATGGTTCCATTGGAAAAGGTGGAGCTCTGACTTATTTCAGATGCATTATTTACAGGTTTCCATCTGAAGGACAGAGGCTTTTACATGGAATTCTTTCTCAAAGAGAAAAAGAAGAGACTCATAGAAAGAGTCATAGAAAAATTATAAATAGAATCAATGAACAAACATGAACACACAGGCACACACACAAAATAACAAAAACTTCTATAAATTGAAGCAGACTATACAAAATAAAAGGGGCAAACC
Organism: Cichladusa arquata; assembly: GCA_026413545.1. NCBI lineage: Eukaryota > Metazoa > Chordata > Aves > Passeriformes > Muscicapidae > Cichladusa > Cichladusa arquata. Next base: position 24,019,121 of record JAOTQP010000870.1, on the reverse strand, counting down.
TTCAGCTGGTAGAAAGCACTGATTAATCTTAAACCTATAATGAATGAGAGAGCATGAGCTAATAAAATAAATGTGCTGCTTGAAGTACAAATAAAACAGTTTTGAGCTGTTTCCACAAACACAAGAAGACAAAAAAAGGAAGGTTAAAATCTATCCATAGATTACTTTATTCTCTCTGTGCCTGCCAGGAATTCTACATGCAGTTATAACTGTCTAACTATCAAAAAGAGTGAGTGAGAAAATGCAAGGAGTCCAGAGAGTCCAGTAAAAATGATCAGAGAGATGGAGAGACTAGTGAGCGACTAAAATAGAACTGAATTTTTATTACATTGGCTGTATGACAATTAAAGAGATACAGCAATCTATGCTCTGAAAGGCATGAATACAAAAAGAGAGGGAATTTTATGGGAAAATAGAAAGGGAAACTGAATTTTAAAAAAAAATGCATTCTGGATTTCCAAAGTAGACTGAACTAGCTTTCCAAGCATGGAATGTGTAAAAGATCTGCTAATCTAGGACTAACAATGTTCTCCTCTCCCAGACCTGCCTCTTAAATATTTCTTATCCCTGTTCTTACTAATGCATCTGCATAGTTCAGTGTTCTTTACTACTAAAGCAGAGCAGTAGCTAGCATTTTATCCAAGGACCATCTAGCCCTGGTCAAAAGATTTTGAGAACAAACCAACCTCAACCTAGTCCCTGTTCTCAGCTATGTCTCCTACCACTGCTACTACAAGCACAAACACTGAAGGAAATTTTAAGATGCAAGCACGGTGTACATATACTTGCTTTCAGCACATGTCAAACTCATTGGCAGCTGCTAACTCTTTAGCCAAGAGTTTCCAGATTCCCCTTGGATTTAATAAAAAGACAGACAGAAAGAGGAAGAGCACATAGCCTTGGGAGGGAATGGCCTGGAGGGAAAAACCCCAGAGGTAGCCAATTGAAGGTTAGTCACAATTTGCTGGACTTTGACTATTGATAATATACCTCCTCTCTAGAAAGTAGTTTTGCATTCTATCTGCTCCAATCTCCTTTCTTTGGATAACCTGGACAGAACGAACACTGTAATAGATGTACATTCAGACATATAATGTGCATATATGTTATATATACGTGTGCTGTAATACATGGACCAGTTGCACTGACAGCACAGGGGAAGGCCAAGTCACATTAGAAAAGTCAGAGAGAGAAGGAATGTAATCCAAGTGCACCTCCAAGGATGGTACATTCTTCAACTACACTTCTTTGACTCAAAATAATTAGAAAAAACATCAGTTGCTCACAAGGGTATTGTGTTCTGTTGTCATCTCTTCTACGCAGAGTTTTCAAAGTAGGAATTCTTAAAATCATATTCCCTTTGAAAAAGTATTCTGCAAATTCTACTTTTCTCAAAGGAGTATCCTTTTCCATAAAGGAAGGGTTTAACCTCAGAAATTACTTTATTTACCTGAAGAAGTCAAGATTTAACCAAGCTATCAGACTATAAAAAGATAATAAAGTTAAGTTTAAGGTAAAAAAATCTAAAGAACATCATATGTGAAGCGCTCCTTGTGCAAGTAAAAGTCAGACCCTTACGGGCCCCAAGTGTAGGAATTGCTTTTTCTTGAAAAAGAAAAACTCATCATTCTGTGTTCAGCTGACTTCTACATACTTCTGGCTTTCCAATAAGTCATTTGAAAACTATATGATTAATAAGAATGGAAAATATTTTTTCTATATTTTAGGAATAAGAAATAAAAAAAATTGTTGCCTAAGGTGGAATTACTTTATGGATGAGAATGTACTAACCACCTCAGGATTTTCTGGGTCATTAACATACATTAACATACAGACCAAAACTGCCTTCTTAGCAAAGTAGTTTGTCAGAATCTAAGTATTTTTGTAAAGAATCCACAGAAAAAAATGACATAATTCAAGCATAACATGTTCCTCTTCCGTACACAAAGCATGAAAAGAGCAGAAACAGGTGAAAAGATCATGGATTTTCACATAGAGAGTTGTTAAATAGAAAGCTGCAGAAAACATGGAAAACTTAGCAGCACCAAAACCCTAAAGTGTAGTTCAGAAATGCAAACTAAACAATTCTAGTCTCAATCTAGTGACTGTCACATTTTTCCAGATGGATGGCTTTTAAAAACAGACCTGAGAAGTATTTGATCCAGCTGCTAAAATCTGCATCTTTGGAAAAAGAAAAAAAATTATCAGGTTTTGGTTCTTTGTAATATCCAAAGCACCTAAGCTTGTGGTAACTATTGAAGAGTTCAAGAGTTTGATTTTTATCTTTATAAAAGCCATCAATCAATGACAGCACACTGCTTCACACCAGACACAGCTTCCTGCAAAGCAACACTTCATCAATAGAAGAAAGAATAAAACAACAATTAGCAGAGTCCTAATTAAAACAGAACATTCAGCAATCTCCAAAAAATACGGTGTGGTCCAAGGCAAAGGATCCTCCATCACTGACAACTAATGACAGAATGTTTGCAACAAAAACCATCCAAGAAAAGTTACTGCTTTCATAATGATTTTTCACCAGAATCTGGTTTAACTTGGATGCTCATAGAGAAATCACCTGGTCCTTCCTGCAAATCCCACGAACACCCAAGCTGTTTCCATATTTCCTCTGCAATATCCCTATTCCTTTTCCATTTCAGTGGGCAGAAGCCAAGCTCTGATGAACTTTCAGGTTCTGGGTTCATGCTACACTTGTTTAATGCCTTTCTATCCTTTGCTTATGTAAATAGCCATAAGCACAGGGGTTACACATTTTAACAAGTTACCAGCGGTCAGCTGAGCAGTAGCAGCTGTTGGACCACCGTGCTGCAAGGCTAAAGCAGAGAGTTCTGCTCCCCAGCTCTGGCAGGGCTGGGGCACGAACAGCCTCAGGAGTTGCCATTCAGTGCTCAGGAGCTTTCCATACCCTACATCCCTTCCTCAACCTTTTATAATGTGTGGCTGGCCCACTGAGCAGGAACCCCATTAGCGTGTCCCATAATCTTTAACATGCTTAAACACACAGGAAACATTAATTTTATCAGCTTCTGTACTGTTGTAAACATTGAAGTGGCCAGCAGAACTGGGGGAGTGATTGTCCTGTACTCGGCACTGGTGTGGCCACACCTCCAGCTCCGTATCCAGTTCTGGGCCCCTCATTACAAGAAAGACATTGAGGAGCTAGAAGATGCCCAAAGAAGGAAAATAAAGCTGGTGAGAGGTCTTGAGAGTAAGTCCTATGAGGGGCAGCTGAGGGATTTGGGTGGTTTAGCCTTACCACTCACTGCAACCATCAGAAAGGAAGCTGTGGCTAGGTGTGTCAGGCTCTTCTCCCAGGCAACCAGAGACAGAACAAGAGGAAATGACCTCAAATGACAAGGGAGGTTCACATTGGACATCAGGAAGAATTTCTTCCCTCAAAATGTGGTTCAGCTTTGGAACAGGCTACCTGAGAGATGGTGGAATTACCATCCCTGGAAGTGCTCAAGAAATGACTGGATGTAGAACTAAGTGCTGTGGTGTTTGATCACAGGATGGACTCGATCTTGGAAGTCTTTTCCAACCTTAACAATTCTATGATTTTATGATTTAATACATATCATACATACAGACAGCCTCAGAATCTCAACTGAGGAACTTTTCACTAGATCACTACTTATTTCAGCATTCAAATCTAAGTCTCAGCGAATCATTGCAAGTTTTACCATGTAGCATATACTGATGTATTAATAACAGCTCTCATGATATATCCTATAAACTGCTAGTTGAAGCAAAAATTTTAAAAAATTAAAAGCTCACAAGAATGAGTTATGAAAATGCACTAAAAACATTTCCAAACTTCTATTGGTGGGAGAAAAGAAAAAAGAAGTATCTAAAAATGTCGGAGCCCAGCCCCTTTGCTCTTCCCCATGCTCTCTATCTGCTCACAAGAAACTATATTCCCACTGTTGGTATTAAACAGCAAACTCTCTCATCCCTCAGTGGACACTATTTGAGCACTATTAAGTCATCAAAACAGTAAATCAGGAAACCTCATGGGAGTACTTGCTTTCTTCCTTTCTCATATTAGAAACCAGAGGCTATGCTGAAAACTACTATAAACATCTCTATTACCACTAACCTAGCTTGGCTAAAAAAGATCCAGAAAGTCTAAAATAATTTCCACAACCAGTTTTTTGGCCTGAACATATTTATCATGTCATCTCTGTTCTGACTCTCAAAGCAGCTTTCACCTCCTCAACACATACAAAACTAATCTTCATAGAAGCATTTGGCAAAATTTAGCAGCAATGGATATAATTCAGCAAATTAAATATAAATGTTTAGCCATGACTTACATTTATTTGCATTGATTGGCCATTGAAAACAGTCAATTTTACACTCCACAGGACAAAAAAAGGCAAGAGTTTCCACACACAGAGATAGCATCACATTACTCTTTTTAATGGAACAAGTCAAAGGTCACTGCTTCAGTGATGACAAAGTAGGATACATAGGATGCACACACTTTTTCCAAAAGTCTTCCATCAGGTTTTCCTATGCAAACTCCTCAAAAATGAAATTTATTGGATTTTTTTTAAGCTTATACAGACATGACTATATCAAAGCAACATGTTAGCATTTGCAATTTAAACCTCTCTGTGAGTCAAATCTGAATATTTAAACTGCTCACTGTCTAAAAAAAGAAAATGTAGCTTCTAATCAATATCTATAATCTGCAAGGCTCTTCAGGGTTGGTTTCATTTAACACATCTCACATATCCCTGAATGCCACACAAATTTCTCAGTTCTCGACAACTGCTTCCTTCAAATGGATTTACATCCAGGTATAAATTTTTCAGAAGGAAAATTGGGAACAGAAGTTGTAACTAGCACTGTCCACTAGCACTGCCTGGCTCACCTCTTGAAATCTCAGCTGTGAAGCTGCCTCTCCCTTCCACCCATACTGCACAGCCAGGGGACAGCTGCAGCCACTGTTTTTATACCTCACTTCCAATGGAAACAAATACTGAGAGTTCATCTGACCTTTCATGTCCCAGTATACTGCCTATCTGTGAAATGGTAGTAACAAAAATTCCCCAGGTATGTCACAGAAATATGAGGGTAAAACAAAAGATTCTTTTCACAGCTCTTCTGAAATCACTAAGATTTTCAATACTGAACTTGAAAAGAAAATAACATATTTGAATCACACATCTGCTAAAATCCCAATAAAATTACAAGAGAAATTAATAGGACTCCTTGTCATTTATCTCTTTGAAAATGTGAAGCGTTATTTGCAGTATAATCATTATATGGTACTTTTAGATTAAGCTACAAATATTTTTTAAAGGGAAAAGAGAGAAAATAGGAAAAGGATACCCTGAGAACTGAACTCATCCTGACAAGCAGAATGGAATGGATGAGGCCCAACTGGCCATTGTCTATGGTCTTGTTGCAAAGACAGAGGCACTTTCTCAAATGCTAAGTTAAATTGTGAAAGCTTTTGCCAAAAGATACGTAACTGACGTGCCTGCCCTGGTCAAGAAAGACAGTTTGTATCTGTATATAAAACAGTACAATAATCAAAGTAATCAAAGTAATACCTAAAGCTTAAACAGAAACATCCTTATAAAACAAATACAGAATTAAATGGACACCACATTTTTCAATACAATTACACGTTAGTTAGAGTCTAAATGTAACTTTTTTTTTTCCAAGGACAGATATGAACACTTTTTTGCCAAGATCTTTGCTCTCCAAAAATCTGTTTATGAATTGAGATGTTTCCCCTCATGCTGCACTTCACATGTCAGAGGAATTGCAGTGAACATGCAAGATGCATTTTTATAATCCTTCTCCAAACCAGTTCCTAAAAGTCTTTTTCCAATAATGTGTATGAAAACAGTAATAAAACTACTGAGCCTACCAGAGCCTTGCTTGGTTTTTTGGATGCCACATCTATATGTCTGCATGCACTGTTCATCCCTGGGCCTCTACTTTTGATTACAAAAAAGGAGACTATCTGTTCAATAGTGTGTACTCTGTACCACAATACATTCTGAGAGACTCTTCTAATACAAAGAATTCATAATAATGAACAATTTCATCCTTTCATTTGTAAAAAACATGAAAGCAAAAGGTCTAATGGTTAGAAAATGGAGATATATTTCTTCATATATTTCTGATGTTACCTTCAAGAAGAAGTTTAGCACAGAAAGAACTACCCCTGGGCCAAAGTGTGGAAACACACACATACATATGCATTTCATGTCATATGATAGAATTCCTTGGCTGTTACCAACATAGTTTGGGAGCCTGTGTTGATGGCTCCTACTTTGCTTTTCAGCAGCACCAAATCCAAATTTCCGTGGCTAACCCAAGCTGCTACCAGAAACCTGATTAATGCCTTTGGGCTGCACTCAGATCCCTGTATCAATAGGCCAAAAAAAATAACAGTTGCTGGACAGAAACACCTGAAGGGTAGGGCTGAACCTCAACTCCAATTATGTTTTTATTCTTCTCACTCATGGAGCAAAGAGTAATGGAGGAAGGCAGGAGGGGTGAGAGGAAGCAGGGTAGAAATGTAGCCCATAAGTATGTCTTGAGTCATCACACTGTTTCTTTGCTTGCTTTTGAAACTATTGTAAACTTGTATTTGCAGGCTCTTTAGAGCTAGTCCAAAACATTTACATGAGATCAGTATCACTAAGCTCACTAGTACGGGAGAAAAAAAACCATCGATACATAGATGCAAAGCTTTTCTGCAGAAGTTTCCGACGAGAACAATGCAGTATGAGCCAGAACATTGTAATAGGTGATTTCCTACCCAAGTTTTGCATAGTTGTTTTTATATCTGAAAGTGATAGAAGTGATCATATCAGTTTCTTGTGAGCTTTTTTAAAGCTTTAAGCTATCCTTAAGTTATTGTAGCAGTGAAAATTAAAGGAGGTTAAAATCAGCAACTTCCTCTTTAATTTAACAGGCCCGAATGATTATTAGTAATATCACTTCTCTGAGACTGACAGGTGACTGTGGTTATTGGAGCAAGAATGAACTGGCAGCTCATGAGATCACTCTGCATATCAATATTATCAGGTACTTTTAGCAGTCGTTATAATAATTTAGTGACTTTATACAGGTTTAAAACACGTTCTCAAATAAAATAGAGGAAAGAATTAGTATGGACTGAAGCTAAAACACAAAGAAGGCAGGAAAATACTTGTAATGGCAGATGCAGTATTTTACTGCAGCAAAAAGGCAGTTTAAGCAGCACGAGTCAAGCAAATCCTGCTGGGGGGTGACGGGCCAGGGAGCCGGGCACGGTGGGCAGTGGCGACTCACCTCTCCTCCCCCCTTCTTTCCCTGTTTCCCCTACAGCTACAAAGGAGCACAGACACGGCCCAGCACGGCCCGGAGCACAGCCCCTCCGCTTTTTGTGTCTGCTGCCTGTCGTTGCGATGGCACAAACGCTGACGGAGGCGGGTCGGGCGCGGGGCCGCGGTGACAGCCGGGCACCGCAGAGGGACGGGAACCGGGAGCGGCGGGGCAGCCCCCGGCAGCGCTGAGCGCACGCAGCGAGGGCTGAGAGCCCGCAGGGAGGGCTGAGAGCCTACAGGGAGGGCTGAGCGCCCGTAGGGAGAGCTGAGCGCCCGCAGGGAGGGCTGAGAGCCCGCAGGGAGGGCCGAGCGCACATCGGGAGGGCTGAGAGCCCATAGGGAGGGCCAAGAGGGCAGAGAAAAAAAAGTACTGAAAGAGTGAAGCATTCCTCTGA
>JAOTQP010000870.1:23994358-24010676 GCA_026413545.1 Cichladusa arquata | reverse complement strand
GGAGATGTGCGCGGTGGACGCGCTGGCGCGCGCCCCGCACGGGCTGACCGCCCACCTGCGGGTGCGGGCGGGGCGGGGCGGGGCGGGGGGCGGGGGGGGCCGGGGCCGGGGCTCGGCGAGGGGGTCCCCGGCGGGCTGCCCGCGCCCCAGCTCCCCGTGACGGTAGAGCCTCCTCTTGTTCCAGCTGGGGTTCGAGGATGTGATCGCGGAGCCCGAGCTCACCCACTCCTTCGACAAGGTCTGGATCTGCAGCCACGCTCTGTTTGAGCTCAGCAAGTACGTGATCTACAAGGTCCTGACTCTGGTCCTCGCCATTCCGCTGGCCCTGGTTTTGGGGATCGTCTTCGCCACGCTCAGCTGCCTGCACATCTGGTAAGCGAGTGCTGTGTCCGTCGGTGCCTGGGCTCTCCTCTAGCATTTATCACTGCCCAACCACCGATCGCCGATTTTACACCGGCAGTCAGATCAGCTAATATTAACTGCTTTATTTCTAAAGGGACTGAAGAGGGAACAGTGTTTTCTCTGTGATTCAGTTCCCTGCGGTCTGTCATGACTGTGTAAGCTCCTTGGGGCAGAGTGCCTATATTCCCACTTGGACAACACCTACAGCAATGCATTCCGACCTTGGCTGGCTTCTGGAGTGACAACAGTGACTGAATTTTTTTTTAAACTGAAGTGCAGGATTTGTTCAGACGTGTATTTTAAATTAATTACCTAAGCAGAAGTATTACTAACACCTGAAGTTATTACTAACTTCTTAGTACCGTTACCTGTTCCATTTTTTTCCTCATAGACTGAAGAAAGCTTTTGAGGGCCCAGCTGGCTCTATGTTACTGCCACAAAATGTAGTGCCAGTGCCTTGCATCTGGTACATAGCTATCTGTAGATGCAATGCTCCAAAGCCCTTCCACCTAAGCAAAAAACCCTGCTGAGCTCAGGAAAGCTGCTTCTGGCCATGGCACAAGTTCACAGGCAAATACACTGGCCATCCAAGTCACACCAAACCTGTGCATAAATACTTTAAGCATCATATACTCACCAAATATCAGGAATAGTACTTTGAGACCATCATGTGATGGTAGAGAAGGAAGAATGGCAGGGAAAATAATGAGGTTGAGGAAAGAACTGACAATCCAAAAGGCTGTAGAGGAAGGGATGAATGCCGATTATTGACATTATTTCTGCAAACCAGGATTTTCCATATACGTGAGTTTTGGGAAAAATCTAATTTGACTTAGGTAACACTGGAATCCTTTCCCTTTTATCAAGGAAAACAGAATATAGAAACTGAAAGTGAACTAAAACCCTAGGCATACACTGATCATCTGAACCTGCGGTGGCAATCTCATGGGTGCAGATTTCAGGTTTTGAAAGTGCAATGGAAGCCTGCGTTCATGACATTGTCAAGCCACTTTGAAAACTGATTAACTTGAATTTTGGTGCATAGCGTTTGCATAATATCCAAAGGAATTGCAGTGCAGTTTAGAGATTCCCACTTGCTACATCTCTTGTTCCCAAATTGTTACTAACCAACAATGCATTAGGCACAGCATTGGCCAGATTTTTAGATCTGTCAGCTGTCACTGTGCCATAGTGTGCAATGTGACAGCAAAAGGGTATGGTGAGTATGTATAGGTTTCCAGTCGTGAAATACCTGTGGAAAAATTAATCAATGCCAAATTTATTAAAACTGTAGTGCCTTATTTGTGCTTCTGAAGGATCTTGTATTTGGATTTCACAGACTGGATACAGAGTTTCACTGATCAAGGACTCAGAGGTCAGTTGCTATTTATGCACATAGTCCCTAGTGACTATCTCAGGAACTGTGGGTTCTCAGTACATGTGAAATAGTACTGTCTGAATGTCATTTGAAAAGTTTCTCTCAACTTTCTGTGAACACACTTGCTTCCCCAACAGACTATTTTCTTTGCCCAGGTTCATTGTCAACATAGAATTGATCTTTCGTTTTGATTTTCCTTGCACCCAGGATGGATGTGAGAGAATCATGTAACTCAGTAGTGCTATCTGCATCTCCTTGGACTCCATCCAGTGCTACCATCCAAAGGCAATACTGTCTCATATTCCCACAAACTCAAGCTGGATTTGTTCCAACACAAAGGTGGAACACATTAAGTTGGCATCTCTGCACCTATTTGCGTTCCCGTTGTCATGCAAGTGAGGAGTTCAACGTTTCTGCATTTGAGAGGGTAGTGCAAAAGCAGTGCACATTTAGAGGCCCTAAACATAGGGGACTAGTTCCCTTGTAGGCCCAGTGGGTCTGAAAAAATCCAACAAAGCAACTCCTTGTTTTGTATGTGAGAGAAAGGGAATTCCATTATAATAACCCTGTCTTCAGCTGTAAATGTCATGGGAAGACCCTGGGGCAAACCCTCCCAGAATTCTGCCACTCAGTCTCTGTGATTCACTTTTATCATCCAAACCAGTGAGGTGATGATGTTGATATGTCATAAGGGAGCCTTTTCTGGGGTTAAATTCAAGAGTGTTTCAACAACTCCTGGAGGTGCTCAAGCAGAAAGCTCTGTTGATGTCACACATGTTGTTGCAGTTTCGTTAGCATCTTACAAATCCACCTGAGTCTAACTCAGCATTTCTCACACTCCAGGGTGCTCTGTGAATTTTTCCCATCGCACTTGATAGTAAATGTTGTCTTTCACCTGCAAAAAGAAAGCTAAATAAGAGATACATAGTAATACAGTTAATTTTCATTTTTAACCATAAAGATGGAGCATATTGTGTTCCCAAACTGGCTGGTTGAGCCAGAATCTGGTTTCACACTACCTAGTAAAAGATACTGAAGGGCTGAAACTGGGCCAGCTAGCAGGCTAGTGATCTACATACAAGCGCGTTCAAGGAAGTCAACTGCACATTTTTCTTTTATTGATGACTGTCATTCTCACCACAGAGTATACAGGCCACACTGCATTATAACATCTTTCTGTGAAATTAACGAGCTTTTAAATATGCCCTCAGATTGTAGCTCTTAAAGTTATCGGGTTTTGAACATGAACAGAACTTCTCTGGTTTTTCAGATGGCTCATGCAAAATCATTCTATTTCTTGTAGATCAGTGACTGATTCTTTTTCTAAGTCACATGTTTGCCTCCTCTTGGAAATTAACACTTGAATTTCATATATGCTTTTTTGTAGTCTTATCAGAATAGCATTCTGGTATGTTGCATATTTACACCAAGGATCAGTGATCCATAACTTGAGTCTTAAATCTGAGATTGGCTCACTCAGCTCTATAGTCATCATTGGCTAAAGCAGTTGGTATTGACAGCACTTCTCTGCTTGAGTTTCCATTCACAGTGCTAAGTTAGAACCAGGTACTTACATGAAATGCAGATATGGACATGCATTATTTCTTACCTTTTTGTATTCCACAACTTCATTTACATAACTGCTATCATATTCAACCCTAAAACCATGTCCCTACAGACTGCTTGAAATCGAAATAAATTACACTGCAGCTAGGAAGGCCTACCTTATAATCTAGTGGTGCTGCCTTGATGCCTCTTCTTTGATGTCCTGTACATATCCCTTGGTTTAAGAAAAGGAAGTACATGGATGTTGTCTTGCTTCTTTCATAGTAGTTTTATCTTTTCCAGTCTACCCAGGTCCTGGAATACATAATATTTGTTTTTAATGCACTTCAAATACTGTGTATGAGTCATGAAAGGCTTTGGTGAATTCTTTGCCTTACTTCTCCCAATGGTTAATGGCATGCAACCAGAAGCTGTGCAACTGCTAGGTAATTTTTAGCCATCTTTTCACAGTGCTCACTTGTATTGTAGAGCTACGTAAGACTTTTAATTCACAATCATGATGTAGTGGAATTAGACAATTTAAGCAGAGAAACCTAGCGCATTTGAAAAATAGTATTAAGGCATGTCTGAGGTTACATTTTGAAAAACATGACAGAAGAAGGTGTGATTATTCACATTCTTCACTTTGAAGCTGGAATCTAAATTAATGGTGCATGACCACTCCATCATTGTTGTCCAAGTCTGTGAAAAATTGATTCTCATTATCAATGGGAATTAAACTGTGCTCTGCCATTTCCAAGTGGTGCTTGGTTCTTGACAGTGTTCATTCAGGACTTATCAAGAAGAAAAAGTAACGTGAGCAAAAGTGAGAAATATTGAGGGGTATAATTTTATAGATGTCATGCCTTGAATAGAATAAAGAGAAAATGGGATAGGGGGGAGAAGGTCAAAGGAAGGGTTTTTTATAATATATGTACATAGAAGATTCAACGAGAAGTCATATAGGTAGCTGTCTTCAGCTTAGTTTACAAATTCAACAGACCTTTCATTTTCTTCCTGATGCTGTACTACATGGTAACACTAGTAGTACCGATATGGCATTGGTGTTGATATCCTTGGGATATGCTACTTTAATTTTACTGTTAGACATTACTCAAGCAGGTAGTTACCATGCCTGTGAACAAAAGTGCGGACCAGGATTAATCCACAGCAAAGGATGGGTACATTATATTTGTCAGGTCACAAAAACAAATACATGGCTTCTAATAGCATTTGATTATTCATTTTTAAGTGTGACTGGTCACTCCATGGAAAGCACATTACACTCTTTGATAACCTGGAAATACCACACTGTCAGATAAGATAACCTGTGCAGGATAGGATGCAGACTTGTACACATGTAAATAAATACACATGTATATACACACACATAATTAAAAACATAGAAAATGCCTTTTATGACTCTCCTTGGTGTGAAGGATTTTCTTCTCAGAGGGAAGATGTTTGAGTAATTGTTCTATAAGTAGATGGACTTTTATTTTAAAATTGAAAGTTATTTACATGAATTAGCTTTGGTTGCTATCATGTCTCATGTGTTCTTTTATGGATTTAGCCTACATTGGGTTTTGCATGCATTTACCATAAATAAAAAAATTAAATAACAAGTACTAAAATATTATAAAGCATTACCAAAAACAATTTAATATTTATTTTGCTTAAGATTATCAAAATAGGTTGAGTTTCAGTACTGTGTGAATGACCTCTACAGCAATATCAAGTAGTATGATCACTGCTTCTCCAGCCTTCTACATCTTTCTGTGAATCTTCTACATACTGTAGTATTTGTTTAGTTTGTATTTTGTGTGATGTGATCCTGTAAACAGAGGGTACAAAAGAAATGTTGTCTTTTCTGCTTCTCTCCAGTTCAGTTTGATTTTTATAAAAATCAGGCCAAATTAATTATAGATGGTAGCAAAGGAGCAATTACACAGTCTTTATAAACTATCTGAAATGGAAAAGAGGTGAAGTCAGCACAAATGGAATAGCCATTTCTGGCACTTTCCCTGTGTTGCTTGGAAAAATAGCAAATTTTTTTTCCTTTGCAATATTGATGTTTATCAGCTGTATTCTAACAGGTTAAGGCCTAATTTTTTACTCTATAAATCATCTATTCTATGTGCAGTGATATTATAGGTGGTTAAAAACACATAGTTTACAGGGTTCCATTTAAAACTAGAGGCACATTATTCCAGTAATGCTCACAGTCCTATATGGGGTGTTTCAGCAGAGACAAAAGAGAAGGTTTTAGAAAAACTATTCTTGTTTAAATCCATCTGGGCTAGCTTTGAGTAGAGCATTGATGTACTAGTATATGGCTTGCACTGTATAACAAAAGCTGTTAGATAAACACTGAAGTAATTAATTTTGATTCTGTACATTTCTAACCTTCAACTTTTTTAAAACGTGGTAGGTTTTTCCTACTTTGTTAATCTGAGGATTATGCTTTGTAAATATATAGCACCTTTTTTTCAGACTTATAATGAAATATTAAATTAAGTATTTTCTGTCATTCCAATGAAAGTCAGTGAAAGTTCTGAAGTGGAATTATGCAAATACAAGATTTGGAACTTAAATTTTGAATGCAACAGTAAAGTAGAGCAGAGTTTATTATCTTTGTCAAAAGAATCTATAGCTTCTTTTACCTAATTTGGGAAGTAAACGTTCAGTATGGCAGAGTGATTTTATTAAAATCTTGCAGTAGTAGAACTTCAGTATTTTTTATGTATACATTTAGTTTGTCTGCAGCCAAGTAAAAACAGCTTAGTGAAATGACCAGAGGTTTAGGCCAGTAAATGATTAAAGAAGGAGAATAACTTAAAATAGTGTGGTCAGTTATCATGTATCCACTGGCCCTCCTCAGCTGCCCATATGTGCACTTCTGGCTCTCCTCCACCGTTAGCATGCTTGGCTCAAGCCAACAGAAATGACATTGCTTTGGAATTGGTACACATGGAGACCAATCCCCAGATGCTTACCAATGCTCAGGAGATGAATGGCACAGTACTTTCTAGTATTTCTAGCACCCTGAATGAATAAAAAGATCTTTTCTCCTGACGAGTTCTGACCATATTCGAGTGTTAATTTCTCATGAATGAAGAACTTCACAGATTTGCCCATTTTTTCTAAGATGTGGCATGTGCCTGTATTGTAATTGTCTGATGTAACTGGATGTTACTTTCCTGTTTCTGTTTTACTGTAGCATCTTGTAAACAGGGATGGGTAGGAATGAGACATCAATGGTGTGATGTGCATGAGTGCCTGTGCCCTTGTGTGTGTGCCTGTGAGACAGATAAGAGAAAAACCAGAAGAGGCAGCAGAGCAAGAACAGATTATAAAGGGTGCTGTTTCCAGTAAATCAAACTGGGGAACATGGTGTTTCTGTCAACCCCTAAAGACCCACATTCAGATATGACCACAGCACAAGTGAGTGCTTGGGAGGTGACTGCTCTTCAGCCATGGTGGGTGGCAGCAGGGCTATGGCAGATCATGTACACCAGCCCTGCCAGAAGCACAGAGAGACAGCAAAAGTTCATCGTTCTAAATGGCATGTAAGGAAACTGCCAGTTAGTAAACAGAGACACAATGAAAAGAAAGCTGGTGTCTACACTCCCATGTTGCATGCAAATGATTCTGGCCAGAGGACCATAGGCATATAGGTGTGAGGCCTTGAGCAAACAAAATGGATGGAGAATGACTGCAAGAGAGTAGAGATGACTTGCTTAATTATTTATATTTATATTAAAAAGTTATAAAAGTTAAAGAACCACTTTTCTTCCATAAGATATCACACTTGTGTTTCATTATCCTGATTTCCCCATGCTGTACCAGCACCAATCTTCAAATCTTTTATTTTCTCTTTTACAGGGTTGTGGTGCCTTTTGTGAAAACCTGTCTCATGGTCCTGCCTTCAGTGCAAACTGTGTGGAAGAGCCTGACAGATGTTTTTGTTGTGCCATTCTTTCAGAGCCTAGGCAGGTGCTTTGCCATGGTTAATATACGCCTGGACCAAGAGTAAACATCAGAGATGTGGCACTGCTGTAGGTGTAGCTGGTGTTAAACTTCTTTGCTAACCTAACATACAAGCACTTAGCATTCATTCCAAACTGTTAAATTACGATGGCTGGTTTAAGTGGGAACATGCTGTTTTTATTAAAACTCTTTTATTATCAGGGAGATCCATTTAAGAATTAGTAGGCAGTTTTCAAAGCTCACTATTTTAACAATAGAGTGATCCTAGAGTATATTGGCAACACTTTATTTTAATGGTAGGTTGAATTCAGGAGAGTACAGGAGAATTCTCACGGAGGATTAAAAGCCATCACAGTGATAATGATTGGTGTTATTACTATAAAAAAATTAATGAATAGGCTGTGATACCTTAGACAAAACTGATCTCTAGGGTTTCACATTGACTTTACTGCAGTTCCACCAGGGATCATTTTTGGCCTCACTATGCAGAATGATAAACCCAGTCCTCTGTTATCAGCAGTTAAAGTGAAAGTGACTCATTGCATAAACATACAGGGAAAGGAACTGTTGTGCAATTCTCCTATACTGGGGGGCAGGGAAGCTCCCTAGAAGTTTATCCCTTAAAATAAGGTGTTAACTAATGGTCTATAACATTAGCTAATCTGTATATTTTATTTAATGAGAAGTTAACTTTGCTGTATATTTTGTACCTTTGTAAATGACAGTTGATCAGGTTTTTATGAAGCATAGTTTCTCTAGTATTTGAATTCTAACCAACTTAATAAGCAGCAAGAGTGAGGCTGCAAAAATTACTTTAGATAAGTAAAATTTCCTTTTCTAAATTAAGTAGATTTTGAGTGTTGCTGTGCAATTCTAATATATTAATTATATATGATTCTATGTAAAAGCAAAGATTATAAGTGTTTTCATACCCAATTATGCCAAAGACTTGGAAATATCTGTTTATGAGAAATGATTTTTATTAAAAATTGGGTGTAATAAATGCTACCCTGCCTATTTCTGTATATTATTGGTGTGAACATTGTGATATTTAAAGCAATAGACACTATGCTAGCACTTTAACTAGGTAGCAAGTTCATATAGAAGGCGAGTGTATTCAGTATCCTTGTCTAATTCTCCTAACCTATTGACTCTCTCTGTTGCTTATTTACTATTTCAAAGCCTAACCCCTAAAAAAGACCCTTCTTTCTTCTGCACCTAATATGAATTTTTAAACCAGAATAACAGAATGTGTGCAGAGGTACATTAAAATTACATTAGCCTTCTGGTGGGCTTGTGCTGCTGTTTTATTTAAATACAGATGGTAAGTTGCAATTGTAAAATGTTTGTATGATTTAGAATGTCCTTTTCTAAAGTGATATGTCAAATTTCTTATCAAACAAGAGGTATCTAATAAAATAATAACATGTCAGCTGTTTCCCATTTTCAACTCCATTCCTTTTCAGATTTGTCTGCTGTTCAACAAACTCTTAAAATGCCAAACAGCATAGAATACTATGCAGTTCTTGCAAAATATGAGAAGTAAAGAAATGGATGAGTATCAATATAGTTCCACTATTATCAACTATATTTAACATATTTATAGTAGAAAATTACATATCTCTGTGTGCAATTAAGCCCGTACAGAATGATTGCTTTCTCTGAAAGTAGGTCTCTGCAGAATTTTGGCAACATTCAAAATAAAAATTATAAAAAACTAAAAATGCTTCATTCTTTTTACAGGCACATGCTTTTTTTACAGATGAGCTGCAAAATTTTCCTTTTCTTGTCTCTTGGTCTATTAAAGCTACCTGACACTGTATATTCTTTGTATATTAAGAACATCTTTGTATATGAAAAGTATTTTTAGCATTTGCACCATTTAGAGAGGGATTCATATGGCTTTACAAAACTGGATCTTAATGATTAGTGCCCATGGAAACTTCTCTTGTTCCTTTTTATTCTGCAAGAAGTTAGTTTTTCAGATGTGTTCTTCAAAATACCTTTCTTGTGTTAAAAATGGAAATAACTCTTTTGAAAATAAAAATTGGCCAGGCTAGGCTTGAACTCTTTTGAGAGTTATTTTCTTTTACTGCGTCCAAGGACTTTTACAAAGATATTTTCCACTGAAAAATATCCCCTTGATGAATTCATTTAAAATAGAAAAAGAAAATAAATCAATCAGTACTAATTCTTGGGTCTAAAAGGAGCCCTATAAAAGCCTAGGCTTTGAAGAAACCCAAGTTTGGATTTTAAGAGAATGAAAATGAGGCCATTCCCCAGAGAAAGATCTATAATTTTATTGTTTGCATTCCTGGATATATGCATTCTTAAATAGCTTACTGAAGTCAACTGGCTCTAGCTACCACAGACAATTAATTAGAATGGTTTGGTTTGTTCTTATTTTGATTAGGCTTGTCATTGATTAGTTCTTTTCACCATTTCTCTAGCTGCTATAAGACTCAAGCAAGCTTGTAATTAAAGCTCTTAGTTTCTTAGATATTTATAACAATATTTTTCTCTGGAACAGGTATGCCTTTAAGAAAATACAAAGTGCACTCTTAGACTTTGGGTAAAATATTAGATGCTTGGCAAATACTCTTACTTTGTCCATAAAAGGAGTGGAAGGAAGTAGAAATATTTACAGATTGTCCAATACTCAGGTGTGAATCTGCCCCAGGCAACTCTGGCTGGCAGGTATTCTCTGGATTTTATGGTTCTGATATATATCCTGAAGGTCTGGCACAGCATATACTGTGAATGCCTCACAGCACTGTTGGACAACAGGGACTGAATGAGAACTGGCACTGAACTGTGCTCTTAAATGTAGGAGCAGGTCTGTCTCAAATTTGTGTGAAATTTGGATCATCTGTCCCAGATGATCTCTTAAAAGCAACTTAAAAATG
This sequence comes from Cichladusa arquata, assembly GCA_026413545.1. Lineage (NCBI taxonomy): Eukaryota > Metazoa > Chordata > Aves > Passeriformes > Muscicapidae > Cichladusa > Cichladusa arquata. The sequence continues at coordinate 24,000,455 of JAOTQP010000870.1, read as the reverse complement.
AGAATTTAGTAGAAAAATTTACACTTGATTCAGACTACTTTAATGCATCTTCGTGTCTGTGGAATGGGGAAAATGTTATTGCTCATAACAAGAGTAGAATTTCCATCATCATGGTAGAGCTATTACAAATGAGGTGTTCCAGTTCCAGCCTGTCTCTTGTTACTGCAGACCTTAGGACGACAACCATGAGCTGGAAACTCAGTTCTGACTTGCAAAATATTTCAGCATCTTGTTTTTCATGAAGATCACAACTAACATACAGAACTAACCCTGGATTTGTATTTATGGACTTCTTAGTTTTAATTCACGGAGGAGTTTGACCTGCCTCCTTATGAGAGATGTTTTCTCTCCTAAAATGCTCCTAATCTGATTCTGGAACGTTTATGTTTGTATCTTATCTTTCACCACCCTATTAAATTGAAATAAATTCTTAACGAAACTTTCATGTATTAGTAAATGAAGAGCCTGTTCCCACCTATCCAAAAAGTTCACTTAGGCAATCATTGACTAAAAAAGTTCAGAACATCCCTGCAGCTCTGGGACCTCAGACCACACACTTGTATTAAGTGGGAGCCAAAGAATGGTAAGTCCTTTATTTTTACAGGGTATGATCATTCCCCCACCTGCAGAGATAAAACTATTGCTGTTATTAACTCTTTTTAAAAAACATGGAAAAATACATCTGTTTGGTTTTTTTTTTTTTATAAAAATGCAAATGGAACAAGGTCAAACACCAGACACTTTACCAGTGTTGTCTGTTGTCTGTGCTCATGAAAATTAGAGTTGAAGGCCTCCAGAGGTACTGAACCAGCAGTTAGACATTAAAATTGGAGGTTCTTTCTTCATGCAGGGATTTACAAATTAGGCTAATTAATAAAGCCTAATTGTAGCTTGGTGACACTAATCTTCCTAAGTTTATTGCAACAAAAAGAAAACGTTTTCTGAGAGGCATTTCAGAGGAGCTAAGATAGGTTCCTGCTTTGAATCATCCTCCAGAGAAAAGAGTCTGTACTGATTAATGCAAAATATTGGGCTTGGCTTGGCTTGGCTTCTTTGCTCTGCTACATAAAAAGTTGTATTTGCTGTAGAAAATGGGAAGGTTGATGGAAGCAATTAGCATTTCATAAAAGTAATGAGGAGGTTCTTTTCTACACCTTTCTCTCACAACTTGATGCCAGCTTGAGTGTCACCTGTATTAGATGTTCACTTTTGGTTGTTGTATAGCTTCCCCTTCCAACTGCAAGTGGGAGAAAGAAGGACTCCTTCACATAGCACTGAATCAGATCCTACTTAGGACGCTCAGATGGGATAAAATACAGAGATTCACTTTTATTTCAAACTTTGAGGAAACCTTATCTATTTTTCCAACTGCCTCAGCTCAATAAGAGCTGCCTTTTCACCCCACGTACCTGATCTTGCTTTTGTATTTTACACTATTAGAGCTATCACAATGATACACCTATCAGCTAGGGTTTACCAGGAAATGCTTAGGTAGAGAAGCAGAGTGACAAAAAGCCTTAAGGCTACATAAGCCTTAAGGAGTGGGTATTTAAGTTCAGTTAATGGGACTAGTTCTCATAGTCTAAAACACATGAACATTTAATAATGTGGTAGAACTGGAAGAATAGTACAGAACAGTGTTGACATAGACCACTGTTCATGGTCCAGCTCAGTAGTTTTCAAGGTATTTGATACTACAAAGGGTTGAGAAAAGAGGGGCTTGGTTTGCACAAGGTCTTGCAGAACTAAAGCTTTCAATCTATTTGCCACTCCAGTCAAAGCAGTTGCAAGCTACCTTGCTAAAGACCTACAGGGGTTAGCTCTAATAAAAGATGTACACACCTACTACAGGACTGAGATAAGAAAAAGTCATGCATTTTGATCCAAAACTGTAATCCCTGCCTAGCTGCCACCCAACCAGGAACATGTCTGAACTCAGAAGGCACCTCCCTTTCTCATAACCCCTCACAATACCTGCAGTTTTACTTTTGTCATGCCCAGAACTGTCCTTATTTGAGCAACTTGGCATCTTACTCATATCTAAGCCCAGTCAGAACCCCACAAGAAGGGGGGGCCTTAGACTCCTTAAAATGTATTTAACTGCACATCAGCAGAATAAGGCACTTCCCAAAACAGACTTTCCCAGCAGTGAGTCCAAATGCAGTGGCACACCTCAGGAAAAAATTGATTTCAGGTTTCTCAGGTGTCGGTTTGAGTCTTCCAGCCCTTAGGCTATTGTGAAATGTTTTATGGCAGCATCACTTTCACATAAACTGAAATCACTCCTGTCTAGAGGTTGTGAGAAGGAAGGAATGTGAAAGAGCTACCTGTCTCTCCTGGTATAACTAATCCTTGGATTCAAGGCACAAACAGGCCAAATACCAAATGTGTACATGAATCTGCAGCCCTGTATGCTGGGGGCAAGGAGAACTCATCTCTATGGAAAAGTTCTGATCCAGTGACTTACATTTTAAAATATAGAGTTTAAGAAACTCTCCAGAGAGTGGGGACACGACAACCACCATGAATCCTCCAGCACTACAAGTCTTTAAGTAACGGAATGAGGAAAACATTGGCCTGTATTTTAAACCTATCCTAATTCTTGTTATCATGCAACAGGGTGAGAACAGTAGCATGACTGCTAAAAGCTCAATACCAACAGTTCTGGCAGCTAAGGCTTTCATCCAGCAAAACATACAAAACTGCAGATAAAATGATGTGGCTAAGCAGTTGAACAGAAGACACACAAAAACCCAATGATCTTTCACTCCTAAGCCTCAGGTTTTTAAGTGCTCTGCGTAAGGCAGGCTGCTCATGGACAGCCCCAGTTACCTGACAGCCTTGTTGCTGTTGAAATTATACAGAAAGAAAACAGTTTCCCAGGGCTGATTTTGATCTTGCTGACATTGGAATATATCAGGAGTATTGCTAATACTATAACTGGAATAACTACACAAGCTTAAAACAAAAAGGGGGTGAGGGGTGGAGGAAGAAGGAGTGTTTGATACCAGACAAAGACACTCAGTGAGCAGTCATCCACATTCAGCTCAGTTTCATGACTCATTTTCTGACAGTTTATGAGGGATTTTGGCCTATCCTTTTCTATTTCCCCTCCCGCCCCCCCACGGGTTTCTGGGAAGCCTACCCATACATAACAAAACTTTTCCTCCTCTCAGAATGGAAAAGATAAATCACAAATTGCACATGCTTTGTTCCAGGTTTAGAGCAAGTTTTCAACTAAGGTAATCCTGAGGTTTGAAATTGCAGTTAAAGCAAGATTTTGGAGCAATAAATCTTTTTAAAGCTAGGTATGAAATGCCTAAGGCTGGTGTGATGAGGAAAGGTACTGAGGTGTCCAACCAAGGTGGCATCTCGTCCTGTTTAGCAACTGACCTGGACTACTAAAGACCATGAGAACTACCATGAGACTACCAGAGCTCCATGAGAAGACTGGTGGCATTTCCAAGGCCAGCTTGAGCATCTGCAATTTCTGGTAATTTCTGGCCACCCCTGGATAATCCATTCATAACTGAGAAGGGGAATGGAGCCTTTGCATTTTCAGAAGCTTTCTGCAGGCCTTTACCAGGCCATTTCCTACCGAGCTGTTATTCTTCCTCTAACAGAAGATCCTTGCAGAACTCCCGTGTGTATCCATGCCAGGTCCTGGCTGCTGAGTTTGTGTGCATTTTTCATACAGCAGTGTTAGAGGCAATGGGCCATGGCTCCATCCCTCTCCATCTCTGCAGATGTAACTTGCTCACTCATACTGTTTGGTAGTACCCACACCTTTTCTCTGAGTAGGCTGTCTTCTTGGTATTCCAGCTCAAGAAAGCACCACTAATGTGACGTTTCATTTTGTATGCAGCCTATTCTGGAATTCATCTCATAAAACTTATAAAGTCCACTAGTTTACGATATTCTTCTAGCTGCAGAAGTGTTGCATGAATCAGAAATATCTTTTTAAAGGGAACTGTGGTTCTGAAAAGCTATTCCAGTACTAATTCAAGCATTTCAAATTAACAAGTATCTCTCTTTCTTCTCTTTTTTTTCAGTCATCCTTGAGATACAGAGTCATACTGAATGATGGATCAAAATGTTCTGATTCACATGCAGGACAGTGACTAATTGAAAAATTCCCCTAGATATGAAAACAAAGAACTGTCTTGAAGGTTTTTTCAAATGGATAGAAAAATCACAGAGCCTATGCCCTTCAATATACTCATTTGATTCCATATTCACACTCAAAAGCTTGGACAGACAGAAATATTCTGATGATAGTTTAAGTGAATTATTGCATCTTTTTTACTTTTAAGAATTACAGCTTGGAAAGTTGGAAATCTTTAATCCAAGACATTTGTTTTAAAGTTTATGAGCAATATAAACTAAAGAAAGTTGACTGCTAACCGATGTATCAGCAACACATGTCCGTCTGGACTGCATTTTTAACAGGTGGAGTTATTTACATCTGTGGTGCTCACATCCATCTTAGCCAGGTGCTTCTTCGAGGTCATTTCTCTGTTGACATGCCAAAGCCAAATATACTGCAGTTAGGAATTTTCTACTTCGGCTGCTGCAATTCTGTGCTAAATGGCATAACACTAAGGTCACAATTTTTCTGTTAATGTTATAAATCTTTCACCATAGTCTGATTTCCTAACACAAAACTAATGACTGCAAACACACACACGCATAAAAAAAATGAAATATAATTTGTTTTTAAGATGTACAGTGATGTTGCAACCCTAACCTGAGCTATCTTAAATACGGTGAAGAATGTTTATATGTATAGCATTTACACCCACATATGCCCCTGAGCCTTGAGAATAGAGCATGGCAAGATGGTGTCACACCATTCTCCTTTAAAAGTTAATCCTAGTGGTTAATATGCATGGCAGACACGCATGGATCAATCTCCTCTCGGGAAAAATATAGCAGTATAAAAGTGCAGAACTGTTAAATATTTGCATAGCTTTGAAATGAGCCAGTTGAGAAAAATCTCTTTTTCTTCATCCCAAGGATATCCAAGTTTCCACAATTGTTCCTGGAGCAGCGATGCTTCTGTGTAAACTATTGTCAATGCCGGGGAGCGGGGGGGGCGGGAGCCCGGCAAACGCCTCGCTCGCTCTGGAGCTGAATACAATTAAAGTTTTCCATCTCCTCATTGCTTCCTTGCCACCCTCCCCAGCTTGCCCAGGTGGCTCTGCCGCACGCAGCCACTGTCGCCCCGGTACCCAGCGGCGGGGACCCACTGTCAGGGGTCGTGGGCGGCCGGGGCAGGGCGGCCGGCGCGGAGCGGACCCTGTCCCTCTCCCTGCCCCAGTCACCCGGGACCGGCTCCGCCAGAAGCCAGGTTGCCGGGGCAGGGCTCTTTTCCCCTCCCACCCCGGCGGCTCCCGGCCGCGCTGCCGTGTGCGGGGCCGTCCCGCCGCTGTCACCCACCCCAGGCGGAGGCAGGGAGCCGCCCTGGCCAGCGGCCAGCCCTCTCCTCGCGGCTACCTCCCCCGGCAGAGCGGACTGCTCCTGCCTCCGGCCGTGCGAGTCGCAGAGCAGAGTAACTCGAGCAGAGCCGTCAGCAGCCCGCGGCAGCATGTCCGGCACCAAATACGTGGACTCGGAGGTAGGAGCACCGGGGCGTGGGTACCTGCAGCGGCTCGGGCCCCGAGCTCCCCGACCGTCGGAGGAGCGGAGCGGAGCGCGGCTCGGGGCAGGAGCGCGGAGAGCCGGGGACACCTGCGGGCAGCAGGACAGCGGGGAGAGGGGGCCGAGGCGCGGGAAGAGCGGCAGCCGTGCGGGAAGAGCCGCACATGGAGGGATCTACAGAGGGAGCACCGGGATGGAGGGGGCACGGTGATGGCCCTGCATGAGGGCGGTATAGCGGGGCAGTATGGTGAGGACAGCGCGGTGAGGCGCCGTGCTCAGTCACCAGGGCAGTGTGCGGTACGGGGAGGCGCTGTGCGGGAGCCCCGGCGCTCCCCGCGGGGTCGCGGCAGCGCCCACCCGCCGAGGGGCCGCTCGCCCCGCCCTGGGCAGCGCGGCGGGGCCGGGGCCGCCTGGCGGCGGCAGCGGGAGCCGCCTGGCACGGCGGGGTGTGGTGAGC
>JAOTQP010000870.1:23951270-23993984 GCA_026413545.1 Cichladusa arquata | reverse complement strand
CCCCGCCTAGCCGGGCTCTCCCCTCCCGCCCGCGCTCCCTCTGCTCCCCGCAGGGCTTTCTGTACACGGCGCCCGTCCGGGAGCAGGGCAACATCTACAAGCCCAACAACAAGATGATGGCAGATGAGCTGAGCGAAAAGGCGGTGCACGACGTGCACACCAAAGAGATCGACCTGGTCAACCGAGACCCCAAGCACCTCAACGACGACGTGGTTAAGGTGAGGGGGCGAGGCGGGTGTGGCGGGGGGCGATGCCGCGTCCTGCCGGGGCAGGATACGCGGGCACTGTCGGGGCGGCTGGAACCCGCGAACCTCATCCCTCCACCTGCTACGGGAGGGAACGGGCCAGGGGCTGGTTGTTGGTTGGTTTTTTTTAAAGAAAAGGCAGAGTGGTCAGGAGAGAGGCGGCAGCGGTCAGGGCAGCCCTGCGGAGCTCCTGGCTGCGGAGCGGGGCTGGCTCTGGCTCTGGCTCTGTCCCTGTCCCGGGCGCGCCGGGCTGCGCTCGCCCAGCGGGCCGGGGGTCGCAGGGGTCCCGCCGGGTGTGCGCCGGCAGCCGGCTCTGCAGCGGGGACATCCCGCCGGGGCAGCGGGGCCAGGAGTGGCGTGACCTTGTGTAACACCGTCGGAAGGGTTTTCCTTCCCCGAGGCACGCACAGAGGCAGGGCGGGGAGATGTCACAAACCAGATCGCCCTCCCTCAGCCTGACGGGTGCAAAATCAGAGACTCTGATGGCTGTTGGATTTGTGTCCTTGTTCTGTTTTGTTCTCTTTAGTGTTTTTCCTTCCCTTAAGAGATGATAAGCAAGCTAAGCAAAATCTAACTGTGCCTTTGCCTAGATTTTTTTATTTAGGTTTGTAAATCAGTTTGACTGTTTTGACAAGTCAGGGTCAGTAGATATTTTTATTTTTGCTTGAAATCACTTTGGTCAGAGATATCACAGAGACAGATTTTTCTCATAGAAAAAAAAAGGTAAATAGACACATTTACACAATCCATGTGTGTTACGAACGAGAGTGTTTGAGATCGCTTGAAAAGGCATCGGCAAGAGTATGAACAAAAGTCAGATTTAATATTAAGCGGCAAAACATGACAAGTTCATTGGCAATATTCACTCTACTACTTACAGGTCAGCCAAGGCACAACAAGGGAAAACAAGCAAAAACAAAACCAAACAAATTCCAGGCAATCAAAACAGAAATGAACTGAGAACTGTCTAGGGGTGGATGTCTGTGCTTAGGTGTGTGTGTGACAAAAGACAGTGCAGGCAAGGATAGAAAAAGGAACAGGGCCTAAAACACTCCAACTGAATAGTACTTAACTTATACCTTAAGCCTAACAATTAAACATAGGCAAAAACTTAATTCATAGATGAGACTTGATTTATACCTTAACCTTAACAATTAACAGAGAATAACACTGGAGAGTATTTAACCTAACTTACAACTTGGGAGTTATAAGTAGCAACTCAGCAGAAGAACAACACTTAGCAACACAACTTATAACTTCTATTTAACAACTTAGCGAAAGAATGATCCTTAGCAGCATTTAAGTAAGTTTATAACTTAACCTTACTCACGAGCTTAACTTACTTAGATATCCAAGGTACTTAAACATCTAAGAAAGCAGTATTTCTCTCAGATTTGCTCTAGCATATGCACAGGGGCATGCACGCAGATAGGAACTGTCAGTGCAAGCAAGGTACCTGTGAAAAATTCCCCCCAGAGGTCAGTGAAATAATCACTTCAGATGTTTTTACATCTCCCAGTGGGCACAGGATTGGGCCTTGAGGAGTCTGGGTATTGGCTCAGGATACAACTTGTCTCAGTGATCCTCCATGAGGCTCTGAGAGGCATCCCACTCAAAGGGAGATTGCTGGTTGTAGCTTGCTGCAGTCCAGGAGAGCTCAAAGGGGCCCATTTTGGACTGCTGTTTATAAGGTTGCAAGAGAGCAGGTTTAGTCATTACAATGTTTTATCCTGGCCACAGTTTGGGTCGGCACTTTCTCTGAAAGAGTGAGAACAGGAATGCTATGCCATTCAGGCAGGAGCCATATTTTCCAAAGCTGGTCATAAGGAAAACAGCAGCTTTTTAGCAATTCCTGGGAGCTGACAGTATTTCTGATAAGCTTTAAAAGAGCTGAGCCCAGGGGATGTTTTCAAAGCCAAGGCCTAACAAGAATTTCTCAGATCATACTCCAGCCTGGAAAGGAGAGAGGAATATACCACTGCAGTGTGAAAATTGAGGATGCTGTCATCTGGGTTTGTCAGACCCTAGGAGCTGCCCAGTTGTAATGGGTGACTAAGCCACCAACTGGCTTGCCTAGTGGCCAGCAGTGTCAGAGTGTGTGACATTCACCATGTTTGTTGTAACGAAGACCCATTATTGAAAAATAAAAATACTGTATTGTTTCCAGAGAATCAAGAGGGTGAACTCTGGTTCCTGAATGTGTATCTGTAAAATAAGTCATACTATGTGCAGACAATTTAACAAGGTCATGAGTAAATTCAAATTCCAGACTTCAACACAATTTAAAGGTGCTGAATAAGACAAGCCACGGTCATATTGCTGGATCTGTTCTAAGAATTATCCCTCACAGCAGCCTGTATCTTTAAAGAGCTGTATAAAAATGAAAAGGCGTAAAATTATTTGTTTAGCACAAAACACAAAATAACGTGTGTCCCTAATGGTACAAAACTGCCTTTAAAACGATGATTTTAAAAAGGAGAGAGCAGTTCTTTTTTCTCCTACACATGGAGGAGCAGCTGAGTAGATAGGGAATGCCAGAGCTCACGAACAGCACTGCATCACAGTTTATTGCATATGTCAACAGGAGAAGTCCCCAAAGCAACCAAACCTTCTGAGGATGAATCATAGCCCCTAAGCAAGGCAGAATGCTGGTGTCCACAAACCTAACCTAATGAAAGAAACACCCTGATGGGAAAAGAGCGAGACCACTGGCAGAAAAAAACTGTAATGCACTTAAAAGAAGCTGAAACCTACAAGCCTATTCTGCCCTCTCTGCCTCCCACAGAGGCAAGGATTGAGGAAGTTTGTTACATTTCGTCTTCAAAATAAACTTGGAGAATAGTAACTATAGGAATGGAAATAACAAGCTTTTCAGTTTATCCTTTTGAAATAATTGTGGACCAACATATCCACTGAAAAACAGCAAACAGCCAGAATAACAGTACTGCTTCTATGTCAGCAAGTGAGCTCATGGTAGTGAACATAGTCACATCAAGACATAGGAATATACCAAAATGATGTCATGAATTTGATGTTAACCAGACAGGATCCATTTTACATCACAAAAACAGAAGTATTTGTACAAAATGGCATTGTAAATGAGCATTTTCTGTTTTGTTACAAGGAAAATAAGAATAAATTTTATTTTAACTGTTTCATAGATAGTCCAACCTACGGAGTAGAGAGAGGAATTTTGCCACAATTTGCGTTTGTATGGACCCTGAGTTCAGAGTCGGTCTATTAGATGTAGTAATAAAATTCACACACAGTACCTAAGGGGGCAGGCTTGGATTTGGGTGAAAATACACAGATTCAGCTCCTGCCTTAGCCATCAGTCTGTAGTCCCCTTCTGACATGCATCTGCCATTCTTACTTTGGCTGTAAAACCTCCAGGCAGAGTGCAAAACTAACTGAAGGAGACTGCACTCTTAGGTACTGAAAGTCAGAGAAAAAAAAATGTGTAGGCGTCCTGTAATGCCAGAAGTATGGCTCACGCTGAGCTCAGTTTTGTTTAGAGCCATTGCATTTTTCTAGATTCAGAACTTTCTGCTTTTTACCCACTATTTTATGCATTTCTTGCCACTTGACTATGAGGCACAGCAGCATGGAAACTGGGGACAAATCAGTCAGCCATGAAATAGAAATGATTAGACAGAGAATGAGGAATCTGCTCTGTAAGCAGCTCTCTAAAAGGCCTCAGTGTTGTCTGTATTCAAATACTTCCCATAGCACATTTTAAAAATAACCTTCTCTTGTGAGAAGCAAGAGACATGTTCCCTTGATTTGCAGCACAGAGCATCTGCCCAGCTTCCCTGCAGCAATGTGTGGTGCAGGCAGCAGTGGGATCCAGGCAAGGGGCAGAAACCCAGTCAAGATCTTTTATGAAAACTAGATATGTGGAGCAGCTTTGCATCAATGCTGTTGGTGGCACTGCTTATGGTTTGTCTTTGAATTAACTACCAAGTGAAAGCTTAGTGCTGGGAGGATTCCAGAAAAATGGGGCAAAAGACTGGATTTCTGTTCAGGGAGGGATGTGAACAAGGCCTTATGGAACCTGAGGTATTCAGGCAGTGGATCTGACAGCTCTGAACCAGAGGAAGCACAATCCAGTAAAAATCACCAGAATTTCCTTTTTTGTCCCCAATTTTTTTCAGTGGAGACCAGAAAGGAAGGATTTTCTTCCTCACACAACCATCCTCTTACATCACCTAGACAGCTGGAGAATGTGCACTAGTGGTTCCATTCTTTCAGGACTGGCTTGTGAAGGTGGCTAGTCAGGCAGGAGGTGAGGAGGGAATCTGGGAAGGGGGAAACAGCCTCTGTGCATGTGGGAGCTCTCCAGGTGGTTTGCCATGGTTTTATCTGTTTCCTATGTCCTTCACCAGACAGTTCTGCTCTTGGACTTGTGTCCCACAGGTTTTATTTGTGATGAAGCACAACAAACAGGGTGGAAAGCTTATTACTGTTTTCTCTCATTCATTCCCCAATGACCCAGGACTCAGATGAAGGTGCCTGAAGTTCAGGCTTTGCTCTTCTTGTTTCCCAACACAGTATTTTTGTTTTTAAGAGTACGGCTAAATTGCAGCCTTCGAGTTCTAGAGTTCAGACTTTCTCAACATATCTGTGGTCAAGTCTGCACAGAGTTTACTGAATTTGGAAAACACAGAGGAGGGAGCCAGTTCTCCTACAGATTGCTCTTCTCACTAACTTCCTTGCTGAGAATGGGGACGGACCTTGCAGCCAGTCCTACAAAGTGTAATCCTTTGAGACTAGTGAGGACCAACTGTGCAATCACATCTGCAGCCAGCTTACAGTTTTTTCCTACAGTGATGTGCCAGGAAGAAAGGCCTGGGCCTGGTCTACTGTCCAGATTGTAATTATTATTTTGTTTTAAGCAAGTGATGTCTATATGCTGTTTGTTGTGTAGGAGTCCTTTTTGTTCTGGAAAAAAAAAATTCCAGTACTTGGCTACAGATGTGAGGATGCAAAGCTTTTGTACCAAGTTTCAAAAAGTTACGTATTCATGCCTTCCACTTAAAACTAATGCAGTTAAGGGAATCCAGCTTACTGCAAGGAAAAGTCTGGAATTTTTAGTCAGATGTTGACAAATACTGTAATACCCTTATGTAGTCATTAGGGAGGAAAGTATTACTCAGGCATGTTTTTAAAGCTATTTACAATTTCTGCCTCATAATGAAAAGAGAGAGTTTTTCACAAGCAGTTCACATTTTCTGTAACCTTTCATGATTAAGGTCCCTCCCTGTTGTACTGAGCACAGTGTAAGATGCACAGAGAGATAACTGGACAGAGCACTTCCCATCCCCACACCTGAGAACCTCCTGGAAGGAAAGCAGGTGTCACTCCATGCTCTTTGAATGGGAGACCTAAGTGGGCTGTCACTCAAATGTGATAAGTGTCAACCTGAGAGGAATGCAGTTTTACTCTTGTACGAAGTAAAATGAGAGAAAAGTAGAGCTCAATCAGGTGCTATTTCTGAAATAAGGAATTAAGTAAAATTTAAAGCAGACCCTTTTTCTTTGTTTTCAGAAATTGTTAGAAGTCGTGAGAACACAGATAAATGTTTAAGTTTAAAAACATCCCTATAAATATCTAGATACATTAATATATGTGTGTGTGTGTTCTAATCCAAGCTTGTCACCTGGGCTCCTGCTATTGGCAGTGACCAGAGTGGGATTCCTCTGGAGGCAGACTCACATCACAGTGTTTAACCACAGGCCAGGAGCAGCAGTGCTCTCAAGGGCATGTTTGGCTCAATTGTGATACTTGTAGCTTAGACATGACACCTTACTTGTGCATAACAGCTAATTAAATGAAATGGTTCTGTAATGCTGTGTCCTATTAACAAGCTATGGGGTTTAGATTTAAAATGCAAGAAAATTCAAGTGTTTGACTTTGGCTACCCACACAATCCAATTCTGTTTCAAATATTTCTTCCAAGGCTAGTCTAGGAGTATGAGATTAAAAACTTTAGTCATTATGAATGCCAGTTTATACAAGGTCTGAGCAAGGTTTTAAGAGTCCTGAAAAATAGTTTTCTTGCTTTTCTTTCTTTCTTAATTAGGAGTTCTCAGACATGGGATTTCTGAATGTCTGTAAGATTACAGCTAATAATGGCATCTGTTCGAAGGAAAGCTTCTTTCTCAAAAAAATGTGTTTGCGTTTAAACTCATGGTATTATTAAAGCCTTATGCACAGCCTTCTCGTTTGGCATGATGAACATGACTCATAACTCCATAGAAAAATGTTCATTTAATGGCCATGTGAACAGAGAAAATGATTCAGCATGGCTGTTTCTTTTGTTAGAATTTATTGGACACTATCTCAGATTGAAAAGAGGCAAATACTTTTCAATTCTGATAACTTCAACAGAATTTAGATCATATGTTAGAAAATACTAAGAGCAATTTGAATTGATTGTAGAATTTTTAGCCCACTATGTGGATAGAAACACCATCTTCTGTTGCATAGAATATGGATGTCTAAAACAAACAAACAAAAAAAAAATGGAAATGCAAAACTCTCCAGAGGAAAAAGACATAATTGTGTGCAGTAGAATGGTCTGCCAATGAGGTCCTCAGTGAGGAAATTTGATCTTGGTTGTATTTTAGACAACAGAAAGAAGAAAATACAAATGAACTTGGGTGATTCTGTAACACTTGTGATCTCTGGAAAACTAAAGACAGCTATAGTTCTAAACTAAGTTTGTATTTCCCACAGCTCTCAAATACCTTTCTCATAGATAATAGGATAAATTCTACATCAGTAATTGATTTTCTGAGCTTTTTGATCCAGAACTACCATATTTTTCTAGACAAATGACAGTAATAAAACCCATCTTGGACTTTAAAAGGGTTTGTTATCTTGAATATGAAAGAGGAATTATGCCATTTAATTTTATTTGATTTATTGAGGAGGCAGGTTTTACCCCATTAGTCTCTTTATATTTTCTTGACAGATTTTGTAGGAAAATATCTTTTGATAGTTTAAAAAAAATTATCTTTATGCAACATCATTTTTGTCAGAAATTGTTATCAGATTAGCAATCAAGAGAATAAATAATTTCAGTGCCACTGTCCTCATTTTAATGAACGCATGAATTGATAAGATATGATTTTATTCAAGATGTAGGTGCCATGCTCTAGATGTTAGTGGGGCTATACAAGGGTGGAGTTCGTTTGTAGTTAAAAAAATAGGAACTGATAAATTCAACTTCATAGATAAGAAGTGAGAAGAAGTTCTCACAGCTGAAGGTGAAAGCATCACATTCTCTGTCCAAACTCCTGCTGTGCTGAATTTATATTCTGAATTCCAAAAAAAACCCTAAGGGAGTCTCATAGGTGGACTGCAAAATTTCCTCTTTCAACTTTGAAATCCCGTCTTGGAATTCTAACAGTTGCTACAAAAAATAATCAGTTTTTCCTCAAGATCAGTGATTATCTCCTGTAGAGCTCAGCCATAAAATCATGGACTGTTTTATGAAGTCCAAGTTCATGTATCATTGAAAGGTTTGGGTTGGAAGGGACCTTAAAGATCATCCAGTTCCAGCCCCCCGCCATGGGCTGGGGTGCCACTCACTAGATCAGGTTTCTCAAATCCCCCTCAGTATGGCCTTGAGCATTTTCCAGGGATGGGGCATCTGCAGTTTCTCTGGGAAACCCATTCCAGTGCCTCTCTTAGGGATTCCTTCCTGATATCTAATCTAAACCTAGTCTCTTCCAGTTTAAATCCATTCCCCCTTGCCCTGTCACTACATGCCCTTGTAAAAAGTCCCTCTGTAGCCCACTTTATTTACTGCTCTAAGAGCCTTCTCTTCTCCAGACTGAACAACCACAAGTCTCGCAGCCTGTCTTCACAGAGGGTGTGCTCCAGCCCTCTAATCTTTCAGTCTCTCCTCTGGACTTGCTCCAGCAGGCCCATGTTCTTGTGTTGGAGGTCCCAGGGCTGGACACAGTGCTCCAGGTGGGGTCTCATGAGAGCAGGGTGGGAGAATCACCTTCCTCAGCCTGTTTCTTCTGATGCAGCCCAGGGTGCTGTCAGCTTTTGGGCTGCAAGCCAGATCGTATTGAGCTGCTCATCAGCCAACATCCCCAAGTCCTTCTCTGCAGGGCTGCTCTCAATCTAGTTACACCCAGCCTGTATTTGTGCTTGGGACTGCTCTGCCCCAGGTGTGGGACTTTCACTTGGCCTTGTTGAGTTTCATGAGGTTTACAGGTGCCCAGCTCTCAAGCCTGTCAAGGCATCCCTTTCCTCCAGCATGTCAGCTTCACCACACAGCTTGGTGCCATCAGCAAACTTGCACTCAGTGCCATTGCTGTTCTCATGCAGTTTATGACAAGAGCAGAACTGTAAAATAGCTTGATTTTTATGAAATACTAAATAAATACTTTATATTTAAGGATCAGTAACTTAAGCTCTTCCATAAGAAAGGCAACCTTCTAACAGTACCAGTGCAGGGGCAAGTTGTCTTTTTAAAGGAGGAGAGAGGCAGCTGGGCATCACTGCACACTCACTGTCAGCAATAAGCATGGTTCAGGTAGAAAGGAGGGGAAAGGGTGAAAACAAGTTATATAGATTTGCAGAAAAGAGTTGCAGCAGCTAACAGGAGTGTGTTTATCGATAGTATACAAAAACAAGAGTCTCCTCTCCTTAAATTCCCTTTAAAAACTATAAAGAGAAAAAAGTAATTTCCAGATCTAAGCAACCTGAAAACATCAGTCTCTCCATGCACTACTAAAGAGTCTGAGGTCACTACATTTCCGCTTCCCATTAGTGCCTAAATTTAGGAGTGATAAAGCTAGACCAAGTTCTAAAAAGTTATACTTAATAGCAGTTTATTACCTTAATAGCATATAAGCATACAATAATAAAATAGACATTTGTCATATTTATATTTATTAAATATAATCTAAAATATAAAATCAGTTTACATTATGTCTTTTATTAAGGTTTTTGGATTCAGCTAAACTCCAGGTACCACTGAAATAAAAGAAATTCCTGCTATGTTTAGTGCAGTCAAAACTTCATACTGGTGTTCATGTTCATAATATACCTCTATAAACATACAGACAGACATATGTGGGTATACATAAGTGTATTAGAGTTCTTTGCTAAAATAGCTGTATCAAACAAGGAACTGTGGAACATGAACTAAATTATAAAAACAAAGAAAGCTTCTTAAGAGTTTCTCTTTGGGAAAGCTGCAATAACCTCCCAGCAGCCCAGTTTCCAGGGAGGAAAACACTACTTTTATTTTCTGACTGCTTACTCCAACAACATCAAGCCATTTGTCAAGGAACTAGCTGACATGGTATCCCCACCTGCACAGGAAGTTTTGCTGTGCTGCAGAGTGCAGATCTTTCCTTGAAACTGCGTGTCTTTCCTTCTGCCAGCCTGTATTGGAACAGGACAGGCAAGTGCTTCAGGAAGAGATCTCTGGAGAGCAGCTGGTTGCTGCAGTGCTGACCCATTGGCATCAGTCACGTTTTCCTCACAAGTACTTCTGCAGATTTTGGTGAGCCTGCCCATCAGGTGGAACAAAGACCATCAGCAGGGCTTTGCTGGTATGGAATCTGCACGGGCAGGGAGCAGGAGGTTGTTCTCTCTGCAATTAGAAGCAGATTTTTTTTCGCTTTTTTTATGATTTTCAATTTGTGAAATGGTGATCTGCAATCACCCCCTTTTCTAAGTCAAGGCACCATTTACACATTTTCATAATGCATTTGAGTGTTTGTTTTGCGTGCAGTAGGAGTCACTCTGGACCAGACTGGTTTTCTTCTCTGGCTAGAAGAGTGCAGTCCTTCAGTTCTACTTTCCAACATGAATATCCTTGTTTGTTAAAGCATTGTTTGCTTTTCTGGCATACTCTGTAGCACTCAGGAAAGATTCACTGTTTCCATTAAGAGATCTGCCAGCAGAACACTTTTCTTGCCGTGTTGTGGAAAGCAGGCACAGAGAGACAGGAAAGGTAAAGCAAATTCATTGGTCAGTTTGTGTAAGTAACTGCGGTGCAACAGTTCTGCTTGCTTGTTTAGGCTTCCCTTCACTTTGGAATATTTGTTTGTAATTTTTCTGCATTCAACAAGCCTTATGCAACAGCTCTGGTCCTAGCCATCTGCAGTCATGGCCTCTTTTTTTTTTTTGCAAAGGACCAACTGTTGTGCCTTGTGATCTGGCCAGTCCCCAGAAGATCAGTGTGCTCTGAAGACAGGGTTTGGGGTTGACAAGCAAAACCTAATCATGCTGAAGCCCAGCCTGGAGGAACTCTTGGGGTTCCCTTGTTAGATGCTTGCCACCAATACCAAGATTCAAGGTGATTTCTTGTCTTGTGAGGAAACAGAGCACTGCTGGATGTTCACATTTTGTTGTCACCCATGCTTTAGCTCCAGGTTTGTGTAAATACTGTGGAACAGAATTTATTTTGCTTTATTAAACACCTGAGATCACCTAATGTTTGCTGTTGAAACCTGGTTAGTGAGGAAGTAGACCATCTAGGAATCATGAAGCTCTGTATGTTCAGGAATAAGCTATCAGCTTTCCTAAATAACTACAGGTAAATGTTTGCCAGATGGAGATAACACAGTGCTCTTAAAAGGGTGAATGAGTCTTTGGGTGTCTGGGAGGGAAGGGAGAAGAGCAACTTTTCTCCCATAAGTCCCAACAACTCCCCATCCTCTTTCCTGCAGATTCAGTAGAAAGAGTATAAACCTTTTCATCAATTTCTGTTAAACTGTGGCAGCAGTCAGGACAAGCATCAGCATATGTGGTAATGTGGTATGCCAAAGGACCAAGGAAATACATAACTGCTTAACTGGCACCAGTGATTTAACAGAAAGATTGTGAGTTTATTGCTTAACTTTTTTTTCAGCTGCTGTGATGCCTTTCTAGGCATTGCAACTGGGAATTTTTAAGTTCCAAGTAGCATGTGGAAGTGCTAAGATAATAATAATCTCATATGCTCACACATTTTCATATTTTTAAGAATACATACCACAGTCTTCTCCAACATAAGAACAGTGTTGCATCTGTCCTTAACATCACCTCCCAAGTGTGACCCATGCCATAGAAAGGCTTGTCATTTTGTGATATTTTATACATTTTTTTATGTTAAATGTTTCTTTAAAGGATATTGAATATATTTGGGAATTTTACAAATTGCATTAATTACAGCCAAAAAAAAAAAAAAAAGAAATTCTGTATCTGCCTCATGTCTTGCAAAGACATGATTTAATACAGTGGAACAATATTTTACTTACGGTCTTGGAATCAGGGAAAACCTGTTTTAAAACAGCCCAGAGTAAGCAGTAAAGACAGTTTCCACACTCTGAGCATAAAAGTGTAAAGAAAACTAGCTTATGACTCTTTTCTGTGTACACTAAGCCTGGACTTTAGCCCTGGTCTGGCAGAGCATGTACGCATATCAGTAGGACAGTTCACATTTTTGATGTTGTGTGCGTATTTCAGTGTCCTGCCTGACTGGACATCTTAGTGATCAATTGATAGAGATACAGTGAGGATCCAAGCCTCCTTTTACTGACTCCAAGGGATACTGAAAGCACACAAAAATGTAGGCATTCTCAGCACTTGTTTGGGTTCCTGTGGAGTGGAGTAGGGGTGGTGGCTGGCTATGTGGACTGTATGCTGTGAGCACAGTGGCAGCATGCAGATGCCACACACAAAGATATGAATCATAATACAATCACAGAAATGTAGGTCAAAGCCTTATGCTGGTGGTCTTAATATTTTTTTTTTTTTTCTGACAGACCATGCCCAGTAATTTTTTCTATGTAATGAATATTACAAACCTCAGTGAACAAACTTTTGAGAAGCACAACTGGTGAGCAGGTGATTTGAGCCTGGCATTTAACATACCTTTCCAGCCAGCCAGCTCCTGATACATAGGGTCTTGAAGTGGCAAGATCAGCAGGTCAACTGATTTCATACATGCAGCACATATTATTGAGTCAGATGATAACTTCACACTGGTAAGCTTTTTAATTAATAGTTCTGATCTTTAAATAGACATTTTTCCTCTCTTGTAAATAAATCTTGTAAATAAATCCCATACCATTTCCCTTTCTTGTAAATAAATCTATTTTAGAATCAAAGCAGGTCCCTCTGTTTCCTGATAGAAGTTTAATAAACATGTGCAGAGAAAAAGAAACTGCATTAATTCTCATCGCAGAATCAGACAAAAGCTTCAAGCAATGTAAAAACTGGCTTTGCCAAACTGAATAGTAGGAAACAAAAAATAGCTGAAGTCAGGAAGTGCATTGTAGGCATGAACAGGAGTTGATAGTGTTTAATAGTTGAGTCTGAAACAGAAGGCTGGAGCAAGTTATTAGCATCCTTTAGAGGGTTGAACCAAGTTTCCTGTACTTCTCTCCTGTCACAAGTGAATGTGCACGTAATTTCACCAGCTTGGCAACTGCCTCGCTGTGATTTCACAGCACATCCTGACAGCTCTGGAGGAACAAACTACACAAGGGACATGCAATCTACTAAACAAGACCTGTGCACAGCCTAAGAAAGCCTTTATGCAGATAAAATGAGAGTTCACAGATCCTCATGCATGTGATGCTTTGACAAAAGTGGCCTTGACAACAAGACCCTAAAAATGTTGTCTTATACTTGCAAGACAGATCCACGACCAGAAATGACAGCGTCTTTCTTCAGTAGGATCATATTTCTGGGCACTTCTCTTTCCCCTGTCAGTGCTATTTTTACTTTACTTATTTCAGTTGGACACCCTTTATCAGTCTGATGATACTCACCGTCAGTGAGTGCTACTGAACTAAAAGCCAGAGGAGAGTAGTAGGAGGGACTGAGAGGGAGTGAGTAATCTGAGTGATGTAAATGTAACCCATAGCAAGGCAAAATGCATCCAGTCACCTGTTCCTCCTGTGGCCTGTGGAGGACTGATCCCTACAAGCTAAAATCAGGATCCTTCGTGGGAGTGGTTTAATGCAGGAAGAACCTAAGTGATATCTCAGTTCCTGCAGCAGAAGGACTTACCTGTACTGCTTGAAGAGTGAAATAAATAGTTTCCCAGGCAGTGGTCTGTTAGCACATGAGTAGAAGAGCCCAGATTACCTCAACTCGTTGCCTGTCTGTCTTTAGGCACTGCTGCAGGTGAGTTTGGTTTTGGACAGCACCACAGAGGCTCACGTGCCAGGTGTAGCTGGACTTTCTTGGCATGTACATGATGTTCTTATGTTTAATAATGTTCTTACAGCTTTTGGGAAAATAACAGCTTCATTTTAATTCAGCTAAGAGTTTAAGTCAGGCCGTTTTTCTGTCTTTTCACTCACAAGTTCCCTTATTCAAATTGGAGTAATGTGAAATGGAATTTGAGGAATAATGAAATGGGCAAAGACACAGTAATGTAGCATCAGCTATCATTCCTACAGGGCCATTTCTTCTACTTCTCTGCATTGGTAGAAACATTCTGAGAGCTGTTGAAATTGCTCCAAGAAACTAACCTCTTGATAATTACTGGTGTCATGAATACATTGCTATTATCTCACAGACAGATTTATTCCTGAGTACTTCTAGGACAACCGTGTATGACTTGAGCTGGGAAACCCTGACCAAAGATATATCATAAATGTTCTAATATTAGCATCGTCTCCTGGAATGAGGACAGGGCTGTCCATCTGGAAATGTTATATGGCACGATTCTTCTGTCAGGTCCCCAGCTCTCCATGGACATTTTGTTGAGCACAACAGGCTAAAAATATGAGTTATTGAGAATGACGATTATAGAAAGTTTACTATTTGATTTGAAAACCAGTGAGTTTATTGGCTTCCATTTTCCATTTCATTACAATGAATTATTTTGAAAGTAATCAAATTATGGGCTAATCTTACTATATATTTTAAAAATTCTAGAAAATTCACATTAATCTATGGCTTCATTTTGCATGCCAAAAAATGCATTTCTGATAAAAATAGGTCTCACTTGGCTAAAATAAAGATGCAACCATGAAGAGGCTGATGAAGCTCAATGCAAACTTGTTTTCCTTCTGAGATCTAATATTTCCCTTATCAGCCAGTTGAAATAATACAAGATGAACTCCACTACAACTGAACTGAATAAAAAGGCTGTAGATATGTCACTGACTAGCACTCGATGCTTTGAACCTCTACCTCTGAACGTGTTACCTGTGCTTTGTTACAGCATCAGCTGGTGGGAAGCATGCAATGAATTGACAAAAGTTTTAGAATAAGAGGGCTATGCCATCCCAAAGAATTACTTTCAGATCACTAGAACCTAGTTCAGAGTAGCACAAAAAGAGATTTATAATTTGCATGACAGTATGTCTAGAGAGAAGCACTGGCAGAGAGAGTAATGTGAATATGTTCAATTAAGCCAGCCTGGTGTTAGGTATTCAAGGTGTTGGATATCACAGATAATTCAGAAATTTCCTCTCAAGGACTTTCCAGTCATTCACATAGATTGCACCTAGACTGTACACTTTTGCTTGTAATTATCTTTTTTGTTTGAGAAGCTGGAAAGTCCAGTGGTTTCATAATATTTTTCCCTTTCTTAGTAACTTATGTCTGGAGGTGATAAAAGTTTCAGCAGGAGAGAAGAATGAATGCTTTTCAATTGTTATGTATATTTTAGATTAAAAGAAGTGAGTCTGAGCCTTTTCTTACCGCATAAGCAGTATTTACACTGAGTATATGTATATTCACCTTCTTCCAGCATGCCAAGGTACAACTGCCTGACTTTCTGAGGCTGCTGGCGCATGTCATACTTACCTTGCTCCTGTAAATCTTCACTTTTGGCAGCTTTATTATCTCACTTTGGGATCCAGTCCCAGGAATGCATTTTTTTTTCCTTTCATCTGACTTATTCAGCCATTTATTTCCTTGCAGAGGAATAGTGTTGTGATGTTCTCTTTCCTGTTGTTTGCAGTGCCTATACAATTGGTTGTGCTGACTAAATTAAATATCCTGTATTGTGGGTTATATCATGTCTGTGTGACATGGAACTGAAGCATCATTGCAATTCTGTTAATTTTCTTATAGAAATATTATGACAATTAAACTTCCTGAACAGCTCAGTATTTCAACAGAGAGTGCTAAAATATGCCTGTTGGAATGCACTGCTTCCTTAGGTGACTTTTTGAATGATTATGAATAGTCAAAACTATGAAATACGATTTTGTTCACCTGTTTTGTGCCTTAAGTAGACAATAGGGGCACTGCATACCTTAGGAGACAAGGAAAATGTATTCAGTTTTGTGGAAAACTCCATCTAGAAGTTAGATGTCTAATTTTGAGCTAGTCACTGAGGCTCCCTGGTAATCACTGGGTAAAGGTTACTGAGGATTCATGGCTTAAATCACGGGTTATAATAGGTTGAATCATGTGGGGACGTAGGAAGTGCGTGCTTGGTGTTTCCTTGGGGGGGCCCGTAGCTCTCCAGGAAAGGTGTTTCTGGAATACACCCTTAATGCGAATGTCTGACTGACCTGCCTTTGTGTTCTTTGCTGCAGATCGATTTTGAAGATGTGATTGCTGAGCCAGAGGGAACACACAGCTTTGATGGGATTTGGAAGGCCAGTTTTACCACCTTCACTGTAACGAAATACTGGTTTTATCGTTTGCTCTCAGCAATCTTTGGTATTCCTATGGCTCTCATCTGGGGCATCTACTTTGCCATTCTGTCGTTCCTGCACATCTGGGCGGTGGTGCCGTGCATAAGGAGCTACCTGATCGAGATCCAGTGCATCAGCCGTGTCTATTCCATCTGCATCCACACGTTCTGCGACCCGCTCTTTGAGGCCATAGGCAAAGTGTTCAGCAGCATCCGAGCCACAGTGCGGAAAGAGATCTGAGGGACAATCCAGGAGAGCCATCAGCCTAGGAAGGGGGTGAAGGTTTTTGTGTTTTTTGGAGTGTTTTGGTGCCAGTTTTGTGTTTCCCAAAGCAACATACAGCAACTGGTGGTGGACTGGCCCAAAACAAAGAATCACTTGCTCAGTTTCTTTTTCTACTGTTCATTCTTACTGGACTACTTGCCTTTTTTTTTTTTTTTTTGCTTTCTTTTGCCCTTTTCCCTCCCCCCCACCACCTTTGGTCTGCATTTTAAACTAACCTTAAAGGGCTATTCTTCCATGCCAGCTGCATATTATTTTGCTGGCTGTTCAATTCAGATATTGAAGTGTTGTTGGATGCCTTTTTATCTTACCCTTCATTCCTTGTGAGATAAATCCACAGTGATACTGAAGAATGACAAAAATGCTTTCCAACACTATAAAGCCATTCATTTTATTGTGGCTAAAGAGCGCAGAGCTATCACAGCAGAATGAACGTGACCAGCTGGCAGGTTTTAGCAGAATGTTCTTTTTCAATTGGATTGTCAGTTGACTGCAGCTATTTACAGTCATGGTCAGATATTGTGCAGTATGAATAAATTAGTTAAGTAAACATATTACTGAACCAGCGTCTGTCCTGAAAATTTAACATTTTGTCAGGCTGGAGACATTGACATATAAAAGCTTTGGTCGGTGCCTTTCTGTCTCGTTCTGTCTTGGAAGTTTGCATCCAGTCATTTCTCAGCCTTTGCTAGGAGTGCAGAAACAAACTGCAGTTGAGAGCTAAAACTTGGTCATTACGGAAATGTTTTCCTGACTGTGACTTATGAACATCCCTTCGCAAGCATTTAGGTGCTTATCTCATTGGCATCTGGGATATTTTTGCAAAGTATTAATATAAATGCATATTGCAGGTATGCCAGAGATAATCTTGAGTTAAAAGAAAGATGAAGGAGTGTCAAACAAGCCACAGGAGGCCAGGAAGGAGCTGCCCCTGTGTCCTGGTTTAGGGCAAATTTGGGAGAAACTTTTTTACAGCTTTCAAAATTTCCCTGTCAGCAGAGGTCAGCCTGCCGCTAGCACACGGATTGTTTTCAGGATGCTTTGCTGAGTCTAAATTTATCCATCACAAGAGATGCTTTAGAATCTTCACATTTGTATGTTGCTTTGTTCATTTTTAGCTGAGCTGCCACATCAGGAAGTCTTGAACAGAGGGTGTTGTGTGAAATACCGTGTTGCAAAGTGGAAGGGGCTTTGCGACATGTTCTGATGCTGTGACCTGGAAGAGCTTTTTGCCCTCATGATAGTACTGTGTTCAGAGATGTTCTCTGTATCCTCACTGGTTTGTGTGAAGCATTTGTAAAAATAGTTGTGAGGCTAATCTGCTTTATTGTAAACCAAGCTGGGGTCGGAGCCTGCTCCAGCTGGAATCTCTAGCAAACCAGTTCTTGACCTGCAGAACTGCAAAATTTGTCCCTTGGGATGAACATGGAGCTGTGTGGTACACCTACAGCTTTTTTATTTAGTGCTGACATTTCACATATTGCTTTACCTAACATGGAAGTGCCTTCCATTCTGTTTCTGCCAAAGCATTGAAAACTTTAGGAAATGCTGCATTTTTAAATGGGGGTGGGGAGGGAAAAGGGGAGAGGGTGCACAAAAATTTACAAAGCTATTAACTACTATTTGCATTTAAAACAGACACTGGTATGGATATAGTTTTATGTTTTTCTATGTACATAATGAAGAGTGTACTATTACAGATTTTTTCAGTATTAAAAACAACCAAGATTGTAAACAAGAAGTATTTTATCTTTTATGAGGAAAATCACTCCGAAGAAAACCTTGATTTACCATATAAATTGTATATCCTGAAAGATGTCTGTTCACTTAGAGTTCTTAGTCCCTAATCAAAATACATTGCTGATCCAAACATTTACATTATTGTTATAAGCTTACCGATATAACTGACACCTTTTTTTAAAATTCTGCATGTACATTAAAGACTACAATAAAAAGATGCTTAATGGTAGATCCTGTCTGACTTCTTTTGCCTTGCAAGTCACATGGACAAAAATTGTTTAAAGCTTTATTTGTCAATCCAGTAGAAACAAGATTTTTCCTAATAAAAGCTCATTAGCGTTAGCATGTAATGTATGGAAATAGGGGAATGACAGCTTTTATTCAGCTGTGTATAGATGTAACTTGTGACAGGACAGTTTATTTCTATGGGTTTGTTGCACAATACCTGTCACACTGTTACACAAAAGCCCAACAAAACATGCTATTATGAATGGTCTACAAATCTATTAACCGTATTTTAATGTTCAAATGGCAGATACCAAATAAATGTAGTCTATCATTTGTTTTCTGATAGCAGAATGGTGTATTTAAAGCACTAAATAGGCCAGTGGTAGCAAACAGTATGTTGAATTGGACTATGTGAGAAAATGTAATATTTTGAAAGTAAAAGGGAGGTTGTCAAGTGAAAGAAAAGCAAATACACGCTCAGTATCCAAAATTATCTTGCTTTTGCAAAGAGCCCTATATATTCAGGCTTAACTATTTATATCATGACTCCTTTCATGGGAGAGATGTGCAGATTCACACTGTGATTGCACTGTCCCTGGCACTTCGCTGAGCCGCGGTCACGGGGCTGTGCTGTGGCTGGATCTCGTATCCGTGCTCCTGCCATAACACAGGACCATAGCCAAGATACACCCCGTAGCAAGATCCAGGTTTGTCAAGAGGATTAGACATTAGGTGTTGGACAGTGGCACCAGGCAATTTCTTGGCTTGGCTGTGAATGTGGTGTAGACAGCCTCACTCTGCTAGATACAAGTCAGTGCCATAAACTGCCTCAAGACCTGTGCATTCAGGTGGGCTCAATATAGTTCTTCCTCTTACCAGGAAACTTTTGTGGCTGTCATTGGTCACTCTTCTCATCCTCTGAGTCACCAGTTCTTAGATTTTGCCATGTAGTTTGAACTGTATTCCTGAGACAAAGCATGGGAGAGCTGGGCACATGGGGGAGTACCTAAGTATTGAGAACGTGTGAACTGTCTGGCTGTGTGGTTGATCCATCTAAATTTGACTGAGAACTAAATACAGAAAATTTTTTTAGATATACTTATTGAAATGAAGTTGCAGCAAAATATAAAGACAAACCTTAGGCTTTTAATAATGAAGGAGAATTTCCATATCTGCACCCAAGCTACCTTTTAGCCCTCTCTTAGGTCTAGCTGGAGCTGTTCTATGTTCACTTGTTTGCTTTCATTGCCTCGTGTCTGCTGCCTCCTTATTTTTCCTCATGTCCTGAGGAGGAGGAAAGAAGCACCGAATGAAAGTCTTTGCTAAGATAAAGCACATTTGTTATCCTCATTTATGTCTTACAAGCCTTGACTCCTTCATTTGATGTTGTCTGACATTGGGACACTGTGTGACACAGAGGTTTTTTAATTTCTATCTTGCTCTTTTCTGTAGAACCTTTAATTAAAATTTTAGTTGTATAGTACAACTAGCATATCCTGTCTCCAAGCTGCTTTTCTGTTAGGGGCTTTCTGAAGGCACAGTGGAAAAACATACATTTGATAACTCTGAAAAAAATAAATGCACAGTATTCTCAGTACATTTTTAACTGCTATTACCAAGCAGTCTATATATAAAAAATAGTGTGGCCAGTAGTACTAGGAAGTGATTGTCCCTCTGTACTCGACACTGGAGAGGAGCATCTCAAGTGCTGTTCCCAGTTTTGGGCTCATTGCATGAAAGACATTGAGGGGTTGGAATGTGTCCAGAGAACTCCAGTGAAGCTGGTGAAGCACCTAGAGAGTTAATCCTCTGAGGAACAGCTGAGGGAGCTGGGTTTGATCATCCTGGAGAAAAGGAGGCTCAGGGGAGACCTTACCTCTCTCTGCATCATCAGAAAGGAGCCTGTAGCCAGGTGGGTTCAGCCTCTTCTCCCAGGCAGCCAGAGACAGGACAAGAGGAAATGGCCTCAAGATGCACTAGGGGAGGTTCAGGTTGGACATCAGGAAGAATTTCTCCACTGAAAGGGTGGTCAAGCATTGGAACAGGCTGCCCAAGTAGATGGTAGAGTCACCATCCTTGGAAGTGTTGAAGAAATGACCACGTGGCTATGGTTTGGTTGATGTGGTGGTGTTTGGTCAGTGGTTGGACTCAACGATTCTTGAAGTCTTTTCCAACTTTAATGATTCTATGATTCTAAGGACAGCACAAGTGGGAAGACTGATTAGACTCATTACAAGCCTGTGCTTTTTCTCATAGTCAAAGCACATTTTAGTGTTGATTCAAGACACAATCCATAGTGCCTAGGCTGAATTCTAGTGGGTGGTTTGCTTTTGTTCTGAGAACCTGATTTTCCTTGGCCCATTACTGTCAATAAAATTCACTGAAAGGGTGCTCAGGTTACAAATACATACGGTGGAGAGGTATTAATGAGGTGTTACTCTATCTGACCTTCTCCTGTAGGAGCTGGAGATGATAGATGCTCTCAGGAATTCCTAGCTGGGAAATGACGTCTCTTTAAGGCACGTAGCCTCACATCTCACTCCTTGAGACAGGAGATTTAAACTCCTCTCACTGCACTCCCGGGTGTAAACTTCAGCTGCTCACCACTCCGTTTGCTGACTACTGTGAATCCAATTTTTATAAGAGCAATGGTGTGCTCTGCAGGAACTAGACACCTGATGCAGCATGATCCTTCCAACAGGAGCCAGTTAACCATAGAGGCACTGCCTGAGCTGTCTGACACCATTATCTTCAGATCTTCCCTTCTATCAAGTGGTTATCAGTGGTTATCAGAGGTGAATAAAGGCATTATGGCCTCCAGTTTTAACACTTCTAGAGATAATTCTGTTTCCAGCTTGAAACACTAGCAATCTAGGCTGAAGGCTGTTCTGCAGACTGACAGAAGCTCTCAAGAGTTTTGTTCACGCCCAGAGACTAACTTAGATATTAGCCTATCATAACTGTGCCCTTCTTGGTTGATCATATCTCTGAACCTTTATCCAGGACATGGAGTACCCCTGCAGTGCATCTGGGCACTGACAGTCTTTTCCTGGCTATTTATTCCGAGCTAGAAAATGCCTTATACCAGAGGATTCACTCAGAGTAACCTTAAAGGATGAAGGACTCCAGAGTTGTATAACTTTTTGGCAACTATCAGAATATAGGCATTCATCTGTGATTATTAGTCATCAAAACATTCAGCCTGCTGATCCCCAGCAACCAAAGCTCGAGATGCAGCTTGCCCAGATGTACATGCTGCCAGAAACCCTACTGGCAGAAAATCCCTAGTGAAAAACTGACATGGAAACAAACTAGTTGGTGCAATGAAAAAAAAAAAATCTCATCAAAATGAGCTGGTATATTCTATACAAAGAACAAGTGGATGAGAGATCTCAGATCTGCCTTTCATATTTCAGGAATGACACAAAGCTGCACAGCAGACACACTTCCATCTGAAAGGGATGGATGGATGGAGATTTCTGAAAGGAAAAAAAGGAATGCAATGACTTTTCATACCTTTTTTCAGTTCCTATCTCTAACTTTTTGCAGATAAATTCTAAACCAAAATAGAACCATACAGAAGAACAAATATGGACAGTGCAGTAGCAGGCACCAAGAGATACAATAACTAAAGCATTAATGTATCAGTAGGATGTGCAAACTCCACTTAAGTGTGAGTGCCTTGAGGGGGAATCACAATAGGTGTGGCCAGGTAGATTTATGTTTAATGCCCTGATAAGTAAGATCAGAATTTACCTTATATGCAGTATGTATGATCAGATTCCCACCACAGGAGCCTGGCTGGGCAGACAACAGGCCTGGCGGCTGCTTTCCATCCTTGAGAAGGGAGCAGCTGGGAAGCAAGCTAGGGACCCTGTCAGCAGCAGTCAGACTCATGTATGAAAACCTCTGCACGCAATCCCAAAGCCCAATCCAAATGTGTTGGTGGGCAATGCTTACTGTGTGTTTCCTGTGATAAGCATTTGCTGCCTTTTCAGACTACTCACTGAAACAGCAGTCTTCTGTTGTAGTCTAGGTTCTTTGCAGGACAATAAATATCCCAATAATAGGAACTGGTAACTGAATAGGGCATATGAGTTCCTGAAGGTTTAGACAAGTGCCTTTGACTTTTGTTCATACTTTGCCAACTCCTGACTTTTAATATTCTGGCTTGTACAGTATTTTATCTCCTGGTTTCATGATGTATATACTCCCATTCAAATGGTACAGACATTTGTCAATTCAGCTGTATAACAAAGGCAGGTGTTCTTACTCTCTGAGAGACAATGATTAATGATTTAACTAGATTTGGAAGCAGCTAGAATTCTGCCAGTTTCATTTCATTTGTGCTGAAACAGCCCAAAGAAACCCAAGAAATAAAGATGGTTAGAGATTAAAGCTGGAACAGTTTTTGTCATATTTTAGCAGGATTTTGGTCTGAACCTGAGTGTCTTTAGGGCATCACCTCTATAGTTATAAAAATTCCTTTGTATGTGTCTAACAAATACCCTTTGAAGGAGGCCACTGAAAATACAGGTTTACTCCTCTAGGTTGCAGAGTTGTCTTAGCAAATACCAATATTCAGCAGAGAGAGATTAAAGCCAGCACTGCCCAGCTATTCAGTATAGTGAGGAAAGCCTTTCTGTTGCAGAGTTCTCAAAAAAACCTGGACTTCTCCATGTATCAGTTTACTCCTTCCTGGCTGAGAGACTAAAAAATTCATAGTTGAAACTATGCTGGTGGATACTTATCCAAAATCAATTTAAAAAAAAAAAAAAAAAAAAACAAAACCACAACAAACACCAAACTTCACTGTCAAGGACCTGTTGCATTTTGGATTATTGAGAAATGAAACTCAAAGAAACCCTGCTGCTGATGGCAATAAGATCTAGGCTAAAATGTAGAGGGATTCCTCTTAGTGATAGCAAAAACCTTCAGTTTGAATCCTCAGCTTGAATTGTAGGGACACTAAACCCTGACTCTCTTGGTAAGCAAAATTTCTCATTTAGAACACTAAGCCTGTGTAGACACAAGGAAAAGCAAACCAAACTTGGGGAAGAATTAACAAAGATTAATTAATCATATATTTTCATCAACAACAATTAAAGGCTCTATCTTTATTGCTTTGCACTGAACATTTTACTTAGTTTCACAGCCATCACAACCACGGTACTTCTTTCAGCTATTGCCATTTTGTGGTCACTGCTGTCATTCCAGCTAGCCCTCCTCCCTATTTCACCATCAGTGTTACACCACCCCAACATCTGTGAATTCCTTCATTCACACAGACTTATGGCTGGCTGATAGGAATTCTGAGCCTTACCCCACTTGTTTCATGACACTTAGAGAAAATTCACAGACCCATGCTGCTCTCTTCAGCAGCTTCAGCTCAAGGTCTTTCTTTCCCTCTAAAGTCACCTCCACATTTGCTCATCACAATCTTGAAGGAGGTCTACAATTTGCAGGAGTCTTAAAGGTGTCCTTGCTCCGTTTCTGTTCTAATCTGCCTCCATTTCAGCATGAGCTTCCAGCAGTTATGTAGGTGACTCTGGATAGAAAGCACATGCAAATAGAATCACAGAATCAATGAGGCTGGAAACAGCCTCAAGGCTCATCGAGTCCAACCTTTGATCACACATCACCATATCAACCAAACCATAGCACTAAGTGCCACGTTCAGTCATTTCTTGAACACTTCTAGGGATGGTGAGTCCACCTCACTGGGCAGCCTGTTCCAATGCTTGACCACCCTTTTAGGGAAGAAAGTCCTCCTGATGTCAAACCTGAACCTCCCCTGGCCCAACTTGAGGCCATTTCCTCTTGTCCTGTCTCTGGTTGCATGTGAGAAGAGTGATCCCACCTGGCTACTATTTCCTTTCAGGTGATTGTAGTGAGCAATAGGGTCTCCCCTGAGCCTTCTCTTCTCCAGGATAAACAACCCCAGCTCCTTCAGCTGTTCCTCATATGACTCACTCTCTAGACCCTTCACCAGCTCCATTGCCCTTCTTTTCCAGCACCTCAATATCCTTCTTGTGATGAGGGGCCCAGAGCTGAAGGTGCGCTTGAGGTGTGACCTCACCAGTGCCTAGTACAGGGGTAATAAAAGCACTCTGTTCTTCTCCCTGTTCAATAATACTTCATGAGCTTCTCAAAGGTGGAGCTTGCATTCTGTCTCCATTTACAAACACCAACTAGAAACAAAAAGCCTTTATTTCTTTAAGGAAGCCAGATAAAATGTGACTAAAAAAGTAACAGATAACCATTCTATTGCTCTTTGTTGAATTTTGGGACTATTTTTCTAAATTTCAATCAGGTAATGGCTATGTGATCAGATAAGGATGTATTGGATCCAGTTTATTCAGTATATGGTTCTACTTGCCATGGCTCCAAGGGTCACACCCAATGCAAATTTTAAATTGCTTCTCAAAACTAAGCTGTCCTGGGTTAACAAACAATGCGATTTATGAAAATTTGTTTAAAAAATAACACTTTTTTCTTATATGAATATAGAAACACATGCCAACCAAGGATAGGTGGGTAGCTGAGGCCCAGATGAGCAGTCATGCTGATTGATTTTCATTGCACACAGTATCAAATTTCCTATGTATAAATGCCAAATGATTTTCTGAGGCAGAACGTAAGTCCCTTAGGACTTTTACAGTCAGTGACTTAATTTTGCATAAAGAATGTAACAGGTGCAAATACTTGGCATAAGGCATGTCTGAATATTTCTAAAGCCAGTTCAATAATCTTGGAAAGGGGCATGAAATGAAATAGTTCTCACAAAAGAAGTTGTCTGTTTCCAGAACAAATATTGGTACACATGACAGAAGTAGAAACACTTTCATATTGCCCTGCAGCATCGTCTATCCTATGTGTCTTTAAAGGGCTGGTTCTCATGGTAAAGAAGTAAGATGCAGGAATTTTTTTTTTTGCATAGTCAGACATGAACTTAAACTTTGTAATTCTCTAGTGTTTGATATTTTGTGCAATTGAGCTCTATTTATCTAATTAAAGTTAGAATAATTTATTTTTCATTTCCTCTACTGGTAACTATTGTATAGTTAAACACAACAAAATGCAGAAAAGCGTATGTGTAATTTAAAATGTTTGGCTGAAAAAAAATTGTGTAAGATATCCTAATTCAGTGGTTCTAATCAATGTAGTCACCACAGCTATTGTAAAACATTATTGGGTTTTGTTTCTAGCAGAAATACTGCAGCAAGCCACAAAGTCCCATAGAGGTTATACAGGGTATGTGCAATTCATCAGGTAACAAAATATCTCCTGACCAAATGGTAATCCAGCCTGACCATAATTCTGTCTTAATCAAGTCTGGTCTCATATCCTGGGAGAATTTATAAATTTGACACTGTGTAAAAGCTTTGCTGAAAACAGGCCTAATTCATAGAAATCTTTGGTCATGGTGCTGTTACTATTCTGTACTGAATTCTGAATGGATATTGAAGGTGGAAAGTGGGGCCTACACAGACATCAGCTCTCCACTGTGGATGCATTGCTGTTTGTGTCTCCAGGCAGCACAGAATAGCTCAGAAGATGAAAGGAGAACATAGAGCTCTTAGGGAAGTCAAAATTGAGCCCAGAGTCCAAGATCAAACCCCTTGCTACTCCCACACGAATCTATAAAGCACCTGGGGGTGGGGATGAGGGTCCCAGGGAGGGCTGGTGGGAAGGGAGGCAGTGCTTTGCTGAGAGCTGTGTCTGTGGTCAGAGCAGTGCACAGCTGAGAGACCCCAGGAACTCATGCTCACTGCACCTCTGCAGCCACGCTTGCTGACCAGCCCCAAGCAGGGGCTGAACATCCTTTCTGGAACCTAAAAATGCCATTGTCACGCTGATTAACCTCCATAGTGAAAAGTGGTATAATTTAGGATGTATTTTCCTGACTCCCATGACATCAGAACCCTTCTGATGTTGTATATAATTATGAAAATGTCTCTCTGACATCTTGTTGCTGAAAATACATGGGCTGTTTTGTTTTCAAAAAACAACATGTTCTTTCCCTCTTGTTTGTCTATTTTTGGCATTTTCTACCATGAAAACTGTGGCGATTATTACAGCTGAAAGCTCAAGTAAGACTTAACATTACACCCTCTAGCCTGAAGTTTTACAAAGGTATTGAGCTTTTAGCTCTCCTCCCAGGATTACTACAGGTTCTCTTTATGTGGCACTCCAAGCAGATGAAATATCCTACTTATTTGTAACTGGTGCTGTGTAAGATCTTACTAGCAGTATCCACAGAGTAAACTATGACTGCAGAGGGAGATATACAGCAGCAGAAAGGGAGTAGGCACTGAAATACACCATGCAGAAGCCTGAGTAATGGGCAAAAAATGGGAGTGTAACCTTATGACCATATTTAGTTTCCACATGTGAATCTTGGCTGGCTGAATCCTGCCCTGAATGCCAGTGAGGCCTGAGAAGCTGGAAATCTTTTGCTCTGTGCATACAAGCAGAGTCATGACTCATGCAGAAGAGAAACAGTTTTCTTTTGCAAGGGGAACATTTTTCCTTGTGGACAAGGGAGACACCCGAAAATAACTTTGCTTTCTGAGTAATTCTGTCAATTCACAGCAGCACTGTGGAGGTATGAAAATTTAAAAAAAAGAATTTACAGCTCCAGGATTTGCTAATAAAAAGTGGAAATCTCTGTTTAAAGATAGCCAATCAAAATCACTATATAAGTGAACTCATTGAAGACAGTGAATTAAATTGAGTGTAACTTGGACTGTTCAAGACATTTCAAATATCAGGCAAAGAAATGGAATTAGGGACCAAATAAAAATAATGCAAGATATTTAAAATGTTGTGCAGTTTCATCTGAGTAGGTAGCTCGGTGTATAATCACATTTGCACTGGGCATTATTTCTGATGCAGTACATTTTCAGCACTAAAAGTGATGCATTAAGGTTCTGCAGATGATAGACTCTCTCTATCGCAGAAGGATTTTATTTCTTGGAAAGGAAGGACGCTTCAGAGAATCCCAGATTATGGGAATTTGTTTCCACCAAAGCCGTTGGAATTTTCCGAGTTACTTCAATGGAAAGTGAAGTAAGCCAATGAAAATCCACCCCATAGCGAGAGAGAACATCATTAAAAGGTGTTAGCAACCAGAGAGAAAGCAAACAGGACCGGTTGTAACGCTTGCTCTCTTCCTCTCCCGATTTGCTCCAGTGACCCTTTTTCCCTTACATTTGTGAATGACAGTGACCTGCGCGGATGGAAACGAGCCCTGGTGTGTCAGCTCTGGCGCGGTTCCCGTGCGCTCCCCGCGCTGTCAGGGACCGCCCTGCCAGGGCAGCAAGGCAAAGCCTTTCCCCGACAATGCCCCTTCGGTGTTCCTTCAAATCCAGGGCAAGGCGGTGTGTTATTTTTGTGGGGGGGTGTTGCAGTGCGGCTCCGCCGAGCCGAGGCTGCCCTCTCCCGGCTCCGGCCGGCCCGCAGCGCCGCGGGACAGCGCCTGCATTCACCTGAACACCCCTGCTCTGCTCCCGCCACCTCACCAGCCGGCAAGGAACCATTTACAATCACCCATCGCTTATATGTCTGAGATAAGAATGCTTCAGTGGCTACAGGAAAAATCCTAATGCGAGAAATCGGTTCTAGATATGAGAAATCAAAATAAACGGACTATAACATATCAGCATGGTAAAAGCACATTAGTGAAGTTACTTCCATTTATATTTCATCCGATACAATAAAGTTTGTCAACCACTTTGTGGGTAGAAACACACCCTCTGCTCTCATTTTAATAGGACTGTTTCAAAAAATCATCTCTTACTGCAAGGGTAGAGGTGAAAGTGTAAAGGGGAAAGTGATTGAAAAAATCTCCAACATAAGAAACACATGGATTTTTTGATGCAAGTCCTGAGGAGGGCCATGAAGATAATCATAGGGCTGGAGTCCCTCTCGTATAAGACAAGCCAAGAGACTCACAGATGTTCTGCCCTGAGAAGAGAAGACCTTAGAGCATGGAGACCTTAGAGCAGCCTTCCCATACAAGAAAGGGGCTTACAAGAGAGCTGGAGAGGGACTTTTTACAAGGTCTGTACTGACAGGACAAATGGGAATAGCTTTAAAGTGGAAGAGGAGAGGTTTAGATTAGACATTAGGAAGAAATTCTTTACTGTGAGGGTGGTAAGACACCGAAATAGGTTGCCCAGAGAGGCTGTAGATGTCCCATCTCTGGCAGTGTCCATTGGATGAGGCTTTGAGCAACCTTGTCTAATGGAAGTTGTCCCTACTCAGGGCAGGGGAGTTGGACCTATATTATCTTTAACATCTCTGACTCAAGATATTCTATTCACTATAGGAAAGACTCCCTTGAGAACAGCAAAAATGAATTGAGCAGTGTGAACCATAGATTGCCTGAAATAAGTACCAGGCTTTCCACACCAGGAAAGTGCAGCCAAAAACAAAATAGGGAAGGCACAAATTTAGACAAGCAGGCCTCCCACCTTTTAATCATTCACAGCAGAGAGATAAAGCTAGAGCAAGACTGAAAAAGCTTTTTTTTTTTTTCTGCCTGTCTTTCCTGAAAATCTTTGTTGTGATTGAACTGAGCTAGGGGCTCTGGAGATGCCAGGTAATGTTGTAGTGAAGATAATGCATCAAGTGAACCTTTTAACACTGTGCTGTGCTTCTGAGTCTATAGGGGTTTAACCCTAACTGGATGCCAGGTACCTACCAAAGCCTCTCTACCACCCCCCTCTCCTGGACAAATACAACAAAAGGCTCATGGGTCAGGATAAGGACAGGGAGAAATCACCCATTACTGACACTAGCAAAACAAACTCAGCTTGGGGAAATTAACTGAATTTCTTACCAGTCAAATCACAGCAGGAATATAAGAAATAAAATTAATTTTTATAACACATTCCTCCCACCCTTTCCTATTCTTGGGCACAACTTAATTCCTGAAATCTCTGCCTCCCATCCCCAAGCAGCACAGGCTAATGGGGAATGAGAGCTGTGGTCAGGTTGTCTCTGCCACTCCTTCCTCCTCTGCTGAGAGGACTCCTCACACTCTTCCCCTTCTCCTCTCTCCACAGGGCCACTGGTCCTGCCAGGAGCCTGCTACAGCACACAGCTCCCATGGTATCCTGTAGAGTAGATAAAATATGTTTCCATGGGGAGATAATAGTTTTACCTGTAACTGCTATTTTTTGCAAGCCTATGAGATCTTTAAGGAATCAACAGTGTTCTGAGAAGCCTGGTCCTCTGCACCAGAAGCAGGTGGGTGAGCTTAGGCACTCCCATGTTTGCTCTAGTTTTAGAGGAATAGCGGGCAGGAGAACACTAAGCTTGAGTAGTTGCTGGTTAACATCTGGCTGTTTCCTTCTCCTTCCAATATCACTAAACAGCCCTAGGCCTCAACTCACCAGCTGAGTTCAATCAAGCAAGCAGATCCTCTGTTTTCAAAGCCACACTAGGCACCAGGAGCAGATTGGTGACTCTGGCACACTATCTATTAATAAATAAAAGCATCAGGCTTTGCATTTGAATAGGCCCTTTTCTTTGGCACAGCTCAAAGTAATTTCTAAAGAAGGGCAAGCATTATTATCTCCATTATGGGGCTATGTTATATGACAAGCTCTCACTTGGGGACTGGGCAAGATCTTGGCTCTCCAACAAGGAACAGCTGCTCCCCTTGGTTAAATGCCACACACCAGCAGTCCTGAAAGCTTTCAGGTTCTGGCCAAGCACAGAGTGCCTCAGCCAGATGGGCAAGAGCAAGTGCTGGAAGGCTGGTCCTGTTATGCAGTCAATACTTGAGGTAAATAAAACTTCACAGAAGACTTGTCCAGAATTCCAGGCAAGGAGCATTAGTTTTTAACGTGACTAACCTATTTAGGTTTCTTTGCTCCCCTATAATCAGTTTTGAAATAGTCCTCACTTTTCCTTAGGCAGGGATCCAAACTGACCTGATGCACAGAACACATACTCTTTTATTTGAAAATGTTCTGTTAGGGAAGGTTTTAAATTATTTCCATTTTGTGCAGGCTTTAGAATGTTTCTACAATGCTTGAAAACATGGTATCCTTGCAGAAAGACTACCCTGCAGGTAGCCTGCTTCCTATGTAAATACCATCTATTGACATCGTGTTTTAGCCATTGGGTCATGTTATATGTTAAACCAAGGACTTATCACAGTCCTTTTTGATTCTTAGCTAAGATGTCAAGTTGCCTTCTCTCCTGGATCCATTTGCAAAATAGAAATAATGTGTATTTCCAGTTAATAGTTCATTAAATTACTTTGGGACTTACACATTAACTTGGTCTTTTAGCTTGTGAGCCACGGCAATGCAAACTATGGTTTGCAGATCACAGCACAGGGTTATATGTACTTTACATGAGCATCCATTAACAAAGAGAAGAGCTGCTTCCCAGCACAGAGACAGCTCAGAAATTACACGTGCACGACACAAACACATACACACAACAAAAACAGGCTCCTGCTGTTGGATACTGGCATTCATTGTCTCTGACAGCTGCTCTGAACCAGATGGGAAACAGCCATTCCAGTTCTGCTGTAAGCCACATCCCAACACCAGCATCACTGCAAACTCCCCGGCTGGCATCTCAGCTGAAAGGCAGCGCAGCGAGTAAAGGAGCCAAATCCCCCCTCCCCAGTGCCAATGTCATCTCTCCAGGAAAAAAACTGAGGCATATTTGGCGTGTGGAGGGGAAAGAAGCAGAGAGGAGTAGGCTTTTTGATGCTGTACTTGGAAAGATATGGCCACATTTGTTCTGAACACAGAGAATGTCTGGGTCCAGTGTTGACAATCTGGCAGTGACTGAATGTTGTCGCGTTCACTCAGACGTGATAAACAGAAGAAAAAAAAGTAACAACTCATCACCAAAAGCAGTAGTGTCCAATCCATGAGTCAAGCCCTCTTAGCGAGGCATGACAGCTTTAAAGATAAGATATAGAAGAGAGAGCAGAGGTACTGCTGACACGGAAGAACAGAAGAGAGAGAATTGTTACGTTATGTTTCTTCACTTTGTTTTCCACTCTCAGGTCCAAATCTAAGAGAAAAAGAACATGCTGCTTGGTAGGAAGGAAATATAGTGCTGTAGCTCTCTGAAGACAGGGACACGGTGGAATCATGGGTCATGGGATGTTGGAGGAGGGGAGGAACAAAGACCATGATGAAAAGCTGCAGCTATAAGGCATGCCTAACACCAATCGTTACTGCTCTGGAAAAAAAGTAATAATCTGAAGCATTTCTACATTTACGATAGTAAAACCACTGAAATCCAATACAGTCTTATTAAAACAGTCGGATTCAGCTCCACTCAAGTCCAGTGACATTCTAAAAAAGAAAAAGATTAATAAATTCTCAGCCCCTTAAATTAGGTGTTGGCAGTTATTTTTCCTCAAATTGTATCATTCTGGGATCCTGCCCAACAATAAGCTGTAAACTGATTACAGATTTTAAAAACCCACTTAAAAGGAGAGGTTTGGAACATAGAAGCCCACTTCTGTAAATTTTTGTGTATATCAGCAACCTGATACTCATAAAATCCCTTTCAGTTCTATAAATAAGTGTGCTTCCCTAGATCCATCAAATTACTGATTGCCCCGAGTATCAAACAACAACAAAAAAAAAGCTTATATCTTCTCCTTTTGTTTAAATTTGAGTATGCTATTGGACTTCCAAGACCTTTTTGATGTTTCAGTTCCACTGCATAACAGACACCTGTCATTTTTATGTCTGTTTTATGTTTTTATAGCTACAAAATGCAGCAGGTTTCACCTTGGATTTTTATCTTTCCCCAGTCCTCTGGGAGAAGTCATCCAACATGGGGTATTAATTGGTCATTGCCTGGATTGTACTGTTATTGCACAGCATCTTCAAGCTTCTTTGGGGATAGCTACTATACATTCCATGTCAGGCTCACCAGTGCTGTAGTACTGATGACTTGTTTTGACCAGCAGTTACACTGTAATACAAACATTAGCTGTTGGTCTTGCCCTAAAATTCAGGTGATTTCTACATTTGCAAGATAATCATCATTCACCAGTGGGATGATACATCAGCTCATAAATTCAAGGGTTTTGGTTTTCATTGGCTTTGGAGTTATTCTTGCACCCACAGTTCCTCTGCTGAAACTTCCCTCCAGGATCTGTGCTATTAAATGCCTTTGCTGTTTATAGGTTACATATTCTAGTCCACTCCCTTTAATGCCTTTCATCCAGTGTGGGTCATGTCTAGACTTGAAAAACTTGCTTGCAAGAAAAACTGTGGTCATTAAACATAAAAAGAGAAAAACTGACACATTCAGTTCAGTTTGCCTTGCTTTCCTGGAGTCCCAGGCTTCACCTCACCAGACAAAGATGTGAGTAAAGCTCTCCTCCTACATAAGCAATGCAAACCCCATCACGTTTTTATGGTCTACTACAAACACCTGTCCCTAGGCAGTGGTCTTCTCACTGCTTTAACCTTCTGTCATAGGATGAGCTGTCTACAGAGGGAGTCTATACATCTGTATGTTTTTTTCACTGACTACAGAAGGAGCCATGATGATGAGCTTGGACTAGCCTGACTTTGCAATGGCCATCAACAGGTGAGGTGGATCCACCCCTACTGGATCCAGAGATGTTCTTTAGTACAGCAGGAGCATAATACTGCTCCCAATATGAGTAAATAGCTTAGTCAAGTGGACTAATGTTTTTTTCTCCTTTTATAACGGTGGAGCATCATCCTGAAATAATTTCTGAAAATGGAAATCTAAAATAAATATTCTCCACTGGGAAGCAGTGCTGACTTCCTTACTTAATACCTGATAAAATCATCAAGATGCAGAGAAATATTAACATGCAGACAGAGGTGTGCTGCATGCAGAACAAACCACAACATTGGCTCATCTTTGTGTAACACAGGCAGGAACATGCTGCACATACATGAAGAGATGAATACAGTAAGCTGCTTGCATGCACACAGACCCAAACACCATGCTTTTCAGGGATAAATTATATCACACTCAATATGCAAACCAACAAAGTTAACATGTGGCCCAGATGAGAATGAACAAAAAATAAAAATGGCAACTGCATACTCATACACACCAAAGGCACAAATAGTAAGTTATCATAATTTTAAATGCTAATAAGTAAACAGTACACAGGCACAGAAAATAGCCAGTGAAATTTTCTGTGCCCTGGTAACTGATGCGGTGACACTTTGGGTTCCAGCAGGTGGAATTCTAGAGGAAGAATCAACAAATGGCATAGGAAAATGCACTTGTCAAATGTATCACTTTGATGTGTATTAGGCAAAATGAAACATGACAGCCATGCACTGACCGAAAACCTTGGGAGGCTTCTTCTGCCTCAGAAGCCATAAGAGCAAGAAGGGTGCTGGAATAGCAGCCCTGGCAGGGCAGGGGGACAGAGCAACCTTCCCCAGGCTGCAGCTGGGTCACAGGGCTTGTGACAGGTAGGAAAATTATTGCTTACACTGGTGGAACTGCCAGATACAGGGACTAGAGACATTATGCAGGAAAAAGAAAAATTAAAAAATCATTAGCCATGATATTACACCCGCAGCTTCTGGGGCAGGTGTGGGTGTTAGGCTCCCCACTGCTGGGGACAGCTCAGCTCCCGTGGCACCAGGAGAGGAGGGGCAGGGGACAATGAAAACAGGGGTGACAAAATCAGAAAACAAAGCTGTGCTCAGCAAGCTGACAATTTACTTTCCTCTGGAAAATATGCACACAATGGGAGGAGCAGGCTGCAGACCTCTGTGCTCTCAAGAAGGATGCTTGCTCTGGGGTAGTGCTGCTGCAGTGAATGCAATGGGGTCCCTAGCAAGGGGTCCCCAAAGCTGTAGGAAAAGACCACTTTGTTCTGAGAAAATGAGTAACCAGATGAGTAAGCTGTGTTTGTGTGAAATTATTGTACTCAAAGCTGAGGTGTGGATAAAGTGCTGTGAACCAGTGTTAATTCAACTATTTGAAGTTCAATTAACTCTGGCACAAGTTGCCCAGAGAGGTGATAGGTGTCCCATCCTGAGAAACATTCAAGGTCAGATTGAACCTGGAGATGTCTCTGCTCAGGGTTAGACCAGATGACCTTGGACAGTCCCTTTCAAACCAAAGTATGCTATGATTTATATGGAAAAACAACTGCATCCCACAAAATAACCATGGATGGGATTTCTAGGCCCAGAACAAAGAAGACCTAAGGAGATTTGTCAGGAAAATGACAGATGTTTGTGGACAAAAAGCAATGGAGAAGTAATATTTTCCACATCAATAATAAAGGACTTTTACTTTGTGCTTTTACCTGAGCCGATCAATGAAGGTTACAAATGTTATGGATAAAGCAATATATTCACTGTTCAAAATGCCAAGAGTTTAGGCAGAGAGCCAGGTTTAATAAAAATGAAATAGAAGCCGTGGTTTGACTAAATCATTCTTTTGGATTTCTAGACAACATTATAAAGTGTTAGTGGCTGCGGTAAAGAGCACTTTGAGGGCATGATTCATGGCTGTTTTATTCCAGTTGTACAGTGCTGAACACCCCTGGACTCAGCAAGCACCCTAGTGGACCAGATATGAAGGCTGTCAAGAGAAAGGAAATACAGAATGCAATGATCTTTATCATTAATCTGGTTATTATCGTGGTACACTGATCCCAAAGTCACAAGAAGGATCTTTGTGTCAGGCACATTGCTACCAGCCTTGAGCTCTGATTGAGATTTTTGTTTTCCTTGTTGCTCTTCCTTAAGCTCCCAGGTGCTCAAGTGATATGATTAAATAAAAACTGTTGGCTTTGTGTTGTTATTGTTTAAAAGCGGTTTTATGGCCCTCACTGGGCTGCTGGAAGGACCTGAATGATAAGTTCAGAAGTTCAAGACACAAACAAAAAAGAAATATGTTTTCACTATCACTGTCTTCAAATATTTCTGATTTTAAGCTGCTGTAATCCTGGAATGTCTTACTACATTTTGTAGAGCCTAGAGCACTCATTTGGCATATGTGTGGTCCAGATTTAATATTTCAGAACTAGATATCACTTGTTAAGACTCCGAAACACTTAAAAGCTAAGGGAGAATGACCTAAATAAAGGTAGCAGAGGTCAACATAGAAAATAACAAGACAAACCAGTAGTACAGATCTACCTTAAAGTTTTAAAATCTCACTTTGCAGGTTTATTGTTGAGGCCATTAACTGCTGTGCCCAACTACAAAAACTAATGAGACCATTAAGTGTAAAATTAATGAAAGGTGGAGATGGCTTCTTTTGTAACTTACTGCTTGTAACTAGATTGTTAAATTGTTAGCATTGCTATTTAGTACACATTTACTGGATTTAGGTAACCACATTGACAGGATTTTGGAGGTATTAATACAAGGTAATGGAGGGATCTGCTAGTTGACACAGCAGAGAAGTCAGTCTGCGAGGGAGAAATAAGAGCCTGATTCCTCTGATAAGAGCTGCACTAAAGGCCACGATTCCCATGTTGAAAGAAATCATAGGAAACATTTAGCTAAATAAATTCAGATCAGTGAGCTATGAACAGACAGTTTTGGATGTTCTGTTGTTTGTTGTTAAGTGTAAAACACATTTGACAAATTGTTGTCATCAGCACTGATTCATGATCCAGGCTGCAGCTTGTGACCAGTCCTTTTGCTCATAATGTCCTCACCTTCCCAAGGCATAAGATGTTCTGCAATATCAGAACTGGAACAGTTCAATGCAAATTGTAGTTTTCAGGATGGGCTCATGCTTAGAGGCTTTCCAATGATGTTGTCTGTAAGAGGTCTGCTTGAAGCACCAGCAGCCTGGAGCCCTGAAGACTCTGCAGGTGCTTTAAGAGCCTGGTGATTCTAAAAAGATCTGCAAAATGGGTGCCACAGAGAGAAAGCACTTTCTGTTCTATTCATCAAATACAGTTACACAACCAGGCATGCATTCTCTGCAAACACTGTACACTCAGCCCACACATTTCTAGATGTGTGTGAATTAGCATCAGTATTCTCACATGAGGCTAGATATCAATTTTAGTGTCTTCCTATATATTTTTTTTCAGATTAATTTTAAAGCCTGTCCTAAGTCCAAAGCTATGTATGTAAGCTTCAGATAAGACTCATTTTGGACTCACTGGCAGCAAAAAGTGGCATAGTAAGTAGTTCTGTGCTGGGTTTGCTCCTTTGCTAATCACGAGCAGGATTGGAAATGCTACAGTGAAGCTTCCAAATCATCAGGTGTGTAGTGACTCTTTTCAACTAAGCAAAAATGAAGGTTAAGGGCAATAGGATACAATCATCTCAGAACTTCACACAATATGTGGATGTTGAAGAGGGAAGGAGCAGGAATAGACCTGGGGCAAATTTCCTCTAGCACATCCAGGTGTGCCTGCTGGGTCAGAGGTTGCAGTTCAGGTGATGGTCACCAGTGTAGCCAGCAGTACAACAGCAGTGAGCAGTGCTGGAAGATGCACAGTCCCATATTCCCCCACACAGCTTAAATCCATCAGGGCTATTCTGGTACAATGAGAGTACAATGTGTTGAATAAAACCAAAATCTTGCCTGTATGGCTTCAAGTTTTTGAAGAACTGAGTTCCAAATTCTTGTTTCAATGACATAAAGTGTTTCAATACACTCTATGGATGTATTGATAGAATAGCAATGGCCAGGCTCTGT
Source organism: Cichladusa arquata (assembly GCA_026413545.1). NCBI lineage: Eukaryota > Metazoa > Chordata > Aves > Passeriformes > Muscicapidae > Cichladusa > Cichladusa arquata. Next base: position 23,957,188 of record JAOTQP010000870.1, on the reverse strand, counting down.
CAAACACTCAGAAGATATCCCCTGTAGATCTTCTCTCCAGCGAGCTTTTTACTTTTGGTCCTTGAGCTGCAAAGATGAGATGTGACAGGAGGGGCTGTCACTTTTGGTTGACAGTGCTTTGTCAGGTCAGCAGCTTCCAGCTCACTGGGGAGCTCAGGCTCTGTGGGTGCCGTGGGCAAAGTCAGGGCCCTTCACTGTCTCATCCCATCTCTTCATTACAGCAGGGTTCAATTGCTCTGGTGGCTATTTTCCTGCATCTGGACCAATGTCTGCATACTCTTAAGGGTACTTCCATTTCCTGGTGTCAGTGGGAGCTGTGTACCTCCTGCAGCCAAAGGAAATATGTTTCATTGCAATTGTGCCATGGCTGTGTCACAAAGATCAGTAACGTGATCGTATTTTCTGGGACAGGCACATCATATTTTTAACTTCTGTTAAACACAATCCAATGCTGTTTTGCTGTTGATACAGCTGGCAGACCTTCAAAACATGTTGGGCAAAATTAAAAACTTGCAAGAAATGCTTCTTTCCATGTGACTTGCTTCTGCATTTCATTGAAAGATAAGAATTCAGAAAGTCATCCATGTAGATGGGAAAAACCATATGTACTTTAAAGACAAGAGGAGTTTTGAAAGGAAGGCCCACTCTGCAAGTTACTTATCACCTATATCACCATAGCTGACTAGGAAGAAGTGGGTTGTTAGATCTTTAATATTCCACAGCCTGTAAGTCTGTAATGCCCCTTATATTCAGTTACTTTCTTCTGGTCAGCATAGTAGAAATTCACAGCCTTGAACCCCTTAAAAATAAAAAAGGGCCAGCTCTGGCCCACATTTTTAAACTTCATAGAATTCAGTAGGTTAGTAGCAAAGCACATAGACCCTTAGGACCTAAATAATTTTCATAAAGCAGCAAAATCCATGTTACTTATTACCTTCAGAACCCTCAAAAGCTATTTCAGGTTAACAGGTAACAGATTTGTACAGCAAGTTGGATAAACTATAGCTTTCCAACAGTGCTGCACATAGAGATTCCTGGCAAATAAAGTTTTCATTTTGGACTTTCTTGCTTTCAGTGCACATCAAGCATTTACAATTGAAACTTATTTTTTTGTTTTTCAAGTATTTACACCCTGTGGCTACATGGTAGCCCAGTAAATCCTGTTTACCTTTGTAAACACAAGATTTTTATTTTCAATCAATTAATGAGGGAAACATAACTGGGTAATCACGATGTTCGTTCTGCCACAAAATATCTTCTGTTACTTTATCATCTCCCTCCTATTGCAAAAACTGATTATGTGAAGTTGAGAAAAATCCATGGTGAAGTATTTTATTTACATGCAAAGAGGAGCCTTACAGCCTCTAAATCGGGTGCCTGCATTTACAGGCTGCCTTTCCTAGGCACCCTGCCAGGGGCAGAAGGGCTCAGCTGGAGGACAATGCTATGGACCCAAGTTGAACTGTCCTTCTGCACTGCTGTGTGCATTACCTACACCCAAAAAAGCCTCCTTGAAAAAGGTATTTTTAAGAAGAGTGGTTTAAAAGCACATGGCCTCAAAAACCAACAGCAGGATTCAATATTTCAATTGCTATTTTATTTTTCCAGTTGGAAGCAGAGTTTCAGATAAATCAAAATATTCAGCAGCAACTTATTAATTTCCCTGGAATTGTAAATTACAAATCTTGTTGCAAATTAGTTTCTACAATGCTGAAACAATTCACTGTTATCATTTCAGCTTTTCTGTCTCATGTAGCACTCATTCTCAAATGTTTCACTAGGATCCGTCAACTAAAAAGATATTAATTCCTACAGAGCAGGACTTCCCTTTCCTAGCCTGCTTTAGAGCTGGCTTTAAATATATGTAGAATAGAAAGGAGATTTTTGCACAGATCCCTGTGTCTGTAAGGCACTTTGGGGAATCTTGTGTAAACAACACTAACATCTATCAGGCAGTCCTGGGACTGCAAACAAAAAAACCCTGGAAAACATTACACAATATTTTCGTGTATTTATGAAGTTCTGGTTGCCATAATTCCACCAATTTTGACCAGAGCAGCCTTAAACTTTATCTGAGCATATTCAGCCTGCACCTCATGCCCAGATTTGGAGGACTGGGCATTCCTCCACAAGGCACTAAGCACTACCTTCAGGGATAATTTTTCAAGAAAAGCTGAGAGTACCCTGCAAAAAATATTTGAATCTGTCAGGAAGAGACCTCACCTTTGAATGTGCAGATAGGTCTTTGGAGAACTTAGTTAATGTAGGAAATCTGTTAAATCTCCATGATTCTGAAGTGGACCGAGTGCAGGTCCTGTGCATTAGTGACTCTAGTGCCTTCTGGCTGCCTGGTGAGGGAGGTGCTGTGCAGCTCAGCACAGCTGCCCTGCTGCTCCTGCCCTTCCACCTTCAGCAGAGGCACACAGCTGCCTGGTGTCCCACGCTCCTGCCTGGAGAGGCCACGGGGCATGAGAATAAGGCCTGATGTCAAACACTCCTGGCCAGCCCCTGGCTCATGCAGGTGCACCTGGTCCACTTCAGGAGTCACTGGAAATAGAAAACTCAGACATAATCAAGACATTGTGGGAAGCTGCTGGCAGCCCTGTGCATGGAGATGGATAAAAGTCAGAGGCAAAGCTGTATTATAAAGAATTTAATTACAGGAGCTCTATCGGTGTCAGCATTTTGATCGGCTTGTCAATGGAAAAAATAATGTTATTGCTACAGAATTAAAGCAATTTTAATTAGAAATAATGCTTGAATTAAAAACTATCATACATTTCTTATTGTAAAGATGCCATGACGGTTATACTCTGTCAAAATATTTGTTTCTGTGAGTAAATAATATTATAATAATACTTTTTTACCTTTCATTACTAGATCTCATTAGTGTGACCCACTATGAATAGGATAATCTTAGATAAGTATTTGAAAGTGTTTATGAAACATTAATGAGTTCTGTCCACAACCCTTGTGGGGGGAAATGTGCTCTTATAACAATTTAACAGTTGGATAAACTAAGGCAGGTGGTTTATGCAAATTATTAGAGGTTAACACAGAAAAATAGCACCTCTTGCATCCTGAATGCTCTTATCCTCCATTAACAGTTTCTGTTTCTATTTCTTTTATTTAATTACAATTTAAAAGACTTTCCTAAAAGGCTGCTGCCATAGCTGCAGGCAAGGTAGTATCTGGAAAAATACACAGTACTCTGATTAAATATAAATAAATTCAAGCAGACAAAATATGAGGCATGCATCACAATACTGTAAGTCCATATTCAGAGCCACTGTAGATTGTACATAGGTTTTAAAAGGTGAATTAGCCAGTGATAGAAAAAAAAATTCAGTTCCACATCTACCTCCTTATTTCTTCCCATCTTTCATCTTCCATTGTTTTTATTTAAAAAAAAAAAAAAAAAAAAAAAAAAAAAGAAACATATTAGTGGAAGAGAACGGCCACCTGAGCTTAAATGGGAGTGGGTTAGTGGTAATCTGCTGCCCAATCTATTGCATCTGGAATCTGACTATACATCAGAGCCACAGGGCAGTTACACCATTTTGCTGTTGTACAACAACACAGATAGGAAAGTTTTTTCAGATTATTATTTTTTTCAATAAATAGGACGAGGCAGAGTGTGTGGATGCCTATGTGTTTCCCTAAGTGGAAGAAGCTCTCTCTGAGGAGGAGCTCAGTAGAGTACTGCTCACGGCAGGGGCATGGAGGAGCTGCAGTGGGGGAATCACACAGGATCCACTGCTCCTCTTCATTCTCCTGAGAGCATCCCTGAGTCTCACAGCTTGTTTAATGGTTCGTAAAATCACCCTGACAGAAATTCAGAGTCTCTTCTGATCTGTAAATGAAGCTATACTTTGAAGCCACTTTTTAAGCTGACCTAACAAGCCACGTTGCCATTGGCTGGTTTGTAAACATGCTGAGGAGTCATTTGACAAGCAGGAGTGATGGCATTCCTGAAAGACTGTCACAATGTTAGTTTTTTAATACTGTACTGAAGTCATAGATAAGTCACCTGTGTGGGGGAAAGTTTCTGTCACAGATCCAGCGTATTAAACACTGAGTATTGTCTAGATTACTAACAGCTGAAAGTAAGAATTAATGTATGTCTTGAGCCCTGAACAAGTAGTCTAGAAAGAAAATCTTGCTGATACTTTTTTGAATATTCAGTTGTAGATGCTAAGCCTGGAACACAACCAACAAGTGATTAAAGAGATAAATACTGTTCAATTATAGTCTCAGCAGGTATGTTTTCTGGTTATTTTTAAATTTACTTTAGGAGTAAAGACAGATGTTGTGATTTTGAAACACAGTTCAATTAAGCCTAAATTGATTAATTTTAATGTTCACGAAGCTTTAGGTAGTTGTTTGGAAAAGATTAAATAAACATGTAAAATACCTACAGATTTGCAATCACTGCAGTCCTCTTTTCTGGGAAGCAAAAATCAACATTCATATCTACGTTGGACAGAACAAACTAATAAATGAAAACTGTCTGAAGGGTTCATTTGCTCTCCAAACTGTGACTGCACAGCAATCAAGGCTTTTTATGCAGAAGGTGCTGTAGTCCTTTAGCAGATGGATGCTTGCTTGTTTTCTAGTCACAGTATGCATTTACTGCTCTTTACTCCATGTGGTTCTGCAGAACCATCATAGGCACTTACAGGGACACCCACCTGCCACAGCACTGTCAGACAGTTATACAGAGCTGACATGAGTCAGGGAGGAGCAAGCTTGACTTGCCCATGCACATGAAACACCTCTAGGCCCTTAATAGCATCTCTGAATTTAAGATTTGACCACATCCCAAAGAGTTAACCAACATGGGAGCTAATGCTGCAGTTCAGGTGCTGACATTTTGGAGTAAAACTGCCAGTTTGGTAACTTCCTCTCAGCCAATTCAAGCTCTTTGAATGAAAGGTAGATCTTATATGATAAAGTCATGTTTAACAAAGGAAGCAAACTGACTGAATGATAGGTAAATATGTTTGCCTATCAGATTATCAATCAAAATTAATATTGTAGATGAGTAGCCTCCAGAAATATCCTGAAGATATTTCTTTCCCTAGGCACAATATAATTACAGAATATCATTATGAGAAAACCTGTTGTTGTATTAAAATTATCTTGGTAGCTGTAGATTTGCTACAATAGCTCTATTAAATCAATCAGAAAATAATACACCAAGTAACCTTGAGAGATCCTAGCCCTGTTTGGCTGTGACTTTCATCCCATTGACATCAAAGGAGTCAGTCAATGAATCAGGTCTGCTCTATCAGCCTCACAGGAAGAGGAGAAGGAGACAAAAGACATAAGGTATGTTGGAAGAAACAACAGTTTGTTTTTAGGATAATAATCAACTAATATGCCTAAATAACACCAATTTTCTGTGAATCTACTGTTCTTCAGTGCTTGCTACTTTTGAAAGAACACAAAAAGTCCTTATTCGGCCTGAAAGAGTGAAAATTTTTGCTTGACTCACAGTACCCAAAGAACAATTGTTCAGCAGCTGTGCAGTTAAAAAGGTGTCAGGTGAATGGACATATAAAGAATTGAACACAAGGAAGCTAGAAAATGAGAACATCTCACTAAGCAGTTCACTGACAGAAGAACTACAAGTTTAATACAGATCATAAATGCCAAAAGCATTTGAGCCAACGACCAGCAAATAATTCTACTGTAGGTGGAAAGTCATCAATTCTCACAAAGAAAGCAAATTTGACACTGAGTATACCATAAACTAATGGGTTTATATCCACAATTTTGATAGAAGAAAACTTCCCCCTTGTTGCAGAAGACCTCTCATTAGGGGTAGAAATGAGCCAAAACACAGATTCTCATGCAACAACATGAAAAGGGTCCTGGTTTATTCTTCTTTACAGCTCAGCCATCCTGACTCTGAC
>JAOTQP010000870.1:23923399-23951138 GCA_026413545.1 Cichladusa arquata | reverse complement strand
CTGAACACAGCTTTCACCCAGCTCAGCTGTGGCTGCAGGCTCCAACAGCAGCTCTGACTCCATCAGACCCAGACTGATCTCACAGCAGATCTTTTACTGCAGCAGCTCTCTCCCTTGTTTCATTCTTCTTTGTGTCTCTCTGGATCATTCCTTCTTCCTCAAGGCTCTTCTACCTCCTCAAGGTCCTCCTTCTCCAGGCCCTCTGCCTCCCCCTGACCAGCCAACACACCCCTTCTATCACTTACATTATTATCACAGCTCTGACCCATTAAGAGCCATTCTGTTCCTCTTCTTTGGTAATTAGTACAACTGTAACTTGTCAGGGGCAAGGTCACCTGTAATCTCTTCTTCTACACCTACACTCCCCAACTTCATTTAGTGCTGCAAAACCTGTCAGCAGCACCCCATTACAATAAAAAGAGAAAGAAAATCTTCAGAGATGTACTCAGGCAACTCAGAGACCCATGACAAAGAGCACAAAAGCATGAGAAAGGCCCAGGTGTGCAAACAGCAACGTGAGGGAACTGAAGGGATGGCTGAAACAGGGAGAGTGTCTAAAAACATAATGGCAAGACCTGCTGCTGCCACAGGACAGCCAAAACAAAATCCAGGTTCTGACTTTAAAAGACAATATATTTACTTTACAAAAGATCTAAGACCATGTAGTAAAAATGAAAACACAGACAGGAGAACAGATGACATTTTAGAGGTAGTCATGCCAAACCTTAACAAACCCGCACCCAAGAAATTTAAAAAACCTCCCTTGCAAGACCTTCTGGTCCAAATACCTTGAAAATCAGCCTGCAATAATTTGAAAGCAGTTGTAGGTAATGTAGAATGCTCAATATTTTTAGGTGATACAAGTTTGTTATGCACTAGGAGAGTTTAATCCCTCAAGCACAGATTGTTGGGTATGGTTCCTAGTTTCCCCTGTGTTCAGTGCTTTCTGATAGTATATCTCAAGTGCAGCCATTTGCAATTTCATCAGACCTATACCTTATAAACCTTCCTTTGGTTCAGCTTTGTTTCTGCTCTCTGGCAGAAACAGCATTATTCTTTTAAAAAGGAAGACAGTTAATGATCTGCAAATTCTTTTTATCACACTGTTTTCTGATAAGTTTCAGCTAAATTAAGTTCTTGGTGAGAACTAGCTATTTACCAGACAGTTTCATTTTTTTTTCAAAAATCAAGTCTATTAGTTTTGTATGACCAGGTTTTGGTAGTGAGGGGACTACAGGAGTTTGAGAAGCTGCCAGAAGCTTCCCCTACATGTGATGAAACCAATCCAGCCAGCTCTAAGATGGACCCTCCACTAGTCCGGGCTAAGGTCATCAGTGATGGTGGCAGCACCTCCAGGATCATGTATTTAAGAAGGGGAAAAAGAAATTGAGCAGCCAGAGAGAGGAGTGAGAACATGTGAGAGCAAAAGCTCTGCAGACACTCAGGTCAGTGAAGAAGGAGGTGGACGAGGTGCTCTAGGTCCTGGGGCAGAGATCCCCCTGCAGCCCATGCTGGACCTCACACCAGGGCAGGTGCATGCCTGCAGGAAGCTGTGATCCCATGGGAAGCCCACGTAGGAGCAGGCTCCTGGCAGGACCTATGGCCATGCTAGAGCAGTGTCCTGGCAGAACCTATGACCCTGTGGGGGACCCATGCTGGAGCAGCCTGCTCCTGAAGGACTGCACCCCACGGAAGAGACCCCCACTGGAGCAGTTCATAAAGAGCTACAGCCTGGCAAAGTTCATGGAGCATTGTCTCCCATGGGAGGGACACAAATGGGAGCAGGGGAAGTGCATGGGGAGTCCCCTTCCTGAGGAGGAAGCAGCAACAGAGATGTGTCTGAACTGGCCACGTCCCCTTTCCTTGTCCCCCTGCACCACTGGGGTGGGGAGGGAGAGAAAAGCAGGAGTGAATTTGAGTCCAGGGAGAGGAGGGTCGGGGAAAGGTTTTTATAAGATTTGGATTTATTTCTCATTACCCTGCTCTGACTTGCTTGGTGAAAAATTCAATTAATTTCCTAAAGTCAAGTCTGTTTTGCCCATGACAGTAATTGGTGAGTGATCTCTCCCTGTCCTTGCCTCAATCCATGAGCTTTTCATTGTATTTTCTCTCCCCTGTCCAGCTGAGGAGGGGAATGATAAAGAGGCTTTAGTGAAAACCTGGCATCTAGCCAAGGCCAAACCCTCACAACAGATTGCCAGAAATCTAAATAATCTAATTTTTTTTTTCTGGATCTTTGTTTGGGTTTTTTGTTGTTGTTGTCATTGTGTTGGCTTTTTTTTCTTTAAAACCCAAAACATTTTAGGATTGTCCCTGTGGCAGCACAGGAAAGCTGTAGCTGTCTCCATTCCCCTCTGTTGCCCAGGTTTTCTAGCTGGATTAGATATCCTATGACAAGTCCTACAGCCGGGAAGTCACACAGCAGGTCAAGGGAGGAGCAGTTTGTTTAAGAAGCCCCCACAGCTGAAAGCTTTGGAATATGAAGCATGCAGACTACTGCTCCCATGAGACTCTTGAGGTATCAAAACAAAACCATTTTCAGTTGAAAACATGTGCTTCATTTTTCATCATAAAGCACAATTTTCATTAAGAAAAATAATTTCTGAGCAGCTCCAAAAACAACAGTCCAGTGGCATACACAGTTCAATGGCTTATTAAAACCAAAATGGGGAATTTGCATGCAATAAAATTGAGGCACTGCCAGGATATTCTCGGAAAAAAAAGAGCCAGGAGACCTTTGCAAATTATTAACAGTCACAAATGCCAGTGAAAACACATTATCCAAAACCTGTTACCTCTAAAGTCGTGCACCTCCCTAGGACACTGGGAAGGAAGTAATCAGGAAGGATTTGGGAAACCTTGGCAACTAATAAATGCCTACTTTTGCCAAAGTTGAGTAAAAGTCTTTCCTTTTGCCAGCAAGTGAATGATTCAACATGTATACCTCTTTCTCCATCTGTATTAAAATGGAATGGTCTTCCCTGTGTTTGGTTGCTGGTATTATTAGAAGTACCAAATCTACAGACAAGGTGCATATTACCAAGAAAAGCATCTGACATTTTCAGCACAAAGTGATGAATCCCCTAAGTGCATGTTCAATAACCCAAGTGTGGCATGGCAAGTCCAGGTTCTTTCAGATTACTAAATAGCTCTTGTTCTCTCAATGTCAGGCAGCTGGCCTTGTTTACCACTGTGGGATTTATTGGCAGCTGTGAACTTGTAAAAGGCTCTCAGAAAGCAGGCACTACCTTAGGGCCATATTGCAACATCTCTCCCGGTTTTCCCAGCAAAATATTTTCTGCTCCATGGCTCTAAGAGTCAGGACCTCTCTTTTCTCTCAGTGATTTTTCAGTGCTCTCAGAGACTAGGTGAGAGGCAGGATGAAAGCAATGGCACAGCTTGAAGAGCATCACCAAAAGGTGTGTGACTCAGCCCTGTGGGCTGGCACCCTGCCCTGTGCTGCCTTTGCAGAGGGGGTAAAGGACAGGGAACCAGCATGGAGAGGCAGCCACAAGGCAGCTGCAGGGCTCATCCATTACTGCTACAACTGTCCTAGTGCTTCAAGAGTAGAAGAGCCAATCTGTAAAGGAAAGCCTAAAATAGCTAGTCAAACCTATAGAACAGGTCAAACATCTGCAGGGAAAATCCCCCATTAAGATTGTAATGGAAGAGCTGCCTAAAAAAGGCAAATATTTGAGCCTTCCTACATTGTTCCTTGCTACAAACTTAATATTACTTTTTCTAGGCTCTCAAGACAGCATTTTTGTTCAGATTTTTTCATTCTGTACTTACAAAAAAAGAAAAGGGAAAAAATAAAATGAGAAAAGATGCAAAAAAACCACATTAGAATGATCAGTGGTTTATTACAAGCTGTCTAGTGTTTCCTGACTAGCATTTTTAAAGCAGAATTTAGAAAAATATTAATATATTTATAGTTTATAGTGCTTATGTCTCTCTTTCTATATTCCTTCTGCCTTTGACTCTAAAATGTCTGTTGGAGTCAGACTCCTTTCCTAAAAATTTTAATCTTCACTGACTTACATTTCTAGTGTTTCTTCAAATAAAAGAAAGTCCTGAAATACAACTGCTTATCTCCCAAAAGCTACATTTGAAAGTATAACTGCACATTGTTCCCTAAATCTGTTTTGTAAATTTTGAGTCCTTTAGTTTAGTTATTTGCCAATGGATAGGAAACTCATCAAAGAGCATGTTATTTATGAATTAATAAAATGGTATTTGGCCTCTGCTTATGCTGTGAGATTAAGACAGGCTTGTAGACAAGCATAAGGACATTAAACATCCTATCATACTCTCCATTCATGGATAGAGCTTTTCATTCTTATCCTTGCCTGAGAGTTTCACTCAAAGCACCTGAGCTTAGGGCCATAAATAAGCTCCAGCTGGAGCCCGACCTCCCCCATGCTCATCTATTCAAGCCACCCAAGAAAGAGCAGGTGCCATGACAGTGACCACATCCAGACCTTCCTCTCCAGGTGAACACCAAATACCTGTCTGAGCCCACAGCAAAGCACAGACCAGCTCATAAACAACTTGGAAGCTGGGCTTGAGTAAGGGCTTGAAATTAAAATATCAGGTTAGACACATCAACAGTGCTTCTACACATGGCTGCAGAGATGCATTGTATGTCACTCATCCATGCTTGCAATTACAGGAGCAGAACTCTGTAAAATTCTCTTTATTTGTAAACATATATGAAAAAGATCAGTCAGGCACAGTAGAGAAAGTTATTAGTTAGATACAAACTGTTGCTTGTATCTGCTGGTGACAACAATAAAAAAATACAACTCTTAGGTGAAATTACTGACTCTCTAGTCTCTTGTTTTTAAAATATATGATTGATGTTGGTGTTAGATCTTGCCTGATTTACTTTCATTTGATCCAGGCTCTACAGAAATCTGTTGCCTGGGTAACAAATGCTGTGCACCATAATAAGGCAAATTGCTGTTGAAATAAATAGTAATTATGGCCCTGGTTTCAAAAGTATTATCTTTCTTTTTGTTTTAAAGTATCCTTAGGTTTAGCTGTGATCACTGGCTTTGTTCACTTGCATCATCTCATTGCTCAGCAGCCAGGGGAAGAGACAGTGCCCACGCATCTCTGTGTCCTCTACCTCTGCTCCCTGAGCAGCACTAAGTGTGTTTGTATGGATATTTTCAAATGCTATTTGATTCCTCAGGGGTACATCAATACAAAGTGCAAAATTCCCATCAGAAAGAGCAGGGTTTGATGTTATTCTTGTTCAACATCTCTTACAAGGACTGCTAACATGTGAGTGCTGTCTCACAGTATATTCCACACGCCCTGCAGAGTCCTGCCCCAACCTGGGGCCTTGCACACCCACTCATATTAATCAGGTGCTGGATTTGTTCAGTGTACATCACTCTTCATCTAATAGTTTGGTGATTCAGAAACAAGTATGAGCTTGAAGGAATCAATAACAGTGTCATGCCTAACATTCCTGAATTTGTACTCATAAAGTATTTGCACTGAACAAACAAACGTGGAAGGGAATAGTGATGGCTGCTTCCACTTATTGCCTTATTCATCAGTTTTTGGTAGAGTATGATGGTCTCAGCTCTCATGTGCAATGATCACCTGTAGGGAAGCTTCCCTGTGGGTGCCCTGAACTAATCATGACTGTGAGGAGTACTCATTCACCTGTGTCCAGGGGTTCCAGTCACAGTCAACTGCAGCACACACCTGAGACAAAGTTCCACACTTCACCTTTTTGCAGAGTAATCAGGTCCCAGAGCAGGAAGACTATTGCTAAGCAGATATGTGAGGAACAAAATGCAATGAAACCACTTGGGAGACTGTAACCCCATTGCACATGGGAGCCATCGGCCAACATCTCTGCAGGAAGGGAGCACACAGCCTCCCTACTTGCTCCTACCACCCATGCAGTGGAAGAAGGATGCTCAGGTTATCACTCCACATGACAGCTCCTCTGGGTGCACCCCATGTTTCCCTCTGCAGGAACTGGGGTGCAGAAGACAAATTTATTCAGATGTAGAAGACGTGTCTGTAAAGAGTGACTGCAATTCCATCCCTAGATACACTTTCCATTGACATCAGATTTACTGGATTGTAATGAACTAAAAAAGCTAAGTGATGGTCCTCCTGACCAGCAGACCTCTGCAGTGGTGGCACTGTCTTTAAATCATTCTTCATCTTAATGATTTTCTTGTGATTTCCCTGGTGTTTCTGCCTCTGTAATACCTTTGCTTATCAGAGCTTTCAGGCATTCTGCCTGATAAACTATCATAGACCCCAATTCAATAACATTGATGTGACAGCAGCTAGGAACATGAGAGGATATGAATAACAGAAATGTTCAAAATACCACTTTACTTGGGAAAATGACTTCTTCCCATTAGAAGGCTTAGGGTGAAGGTGGGCTTGGTTTTGGACAGAAGGAGTAAGGCTAGTCCTCCTCTTGGCTTCTCTTCACTTGTCAGAAGGAGCTGCAGCTTACAGATTACACACATCTGTATAATCACATCATTGCATCAGGTTTGTGCATGGCTCACTTTGGTTGGGGTTCCTTTTAAATGGAGTCAGGATTACATTGTGGGTATCCTTACACACCTATTGTTGGTAAGGTTTGTATATCTTTTTTGAAAAGCAATAGGAGCTGAAGCATCAGCAGTCATTGTGGTGTAAGCTCTGGGACATTGCCCTGGCAATGGAGGTTTAGCCAGGCTTTAAAAGCTCCATGCTGAGCATAAAATGATCGGTGATGGGAAGTGAATTTTCACCTATTTTGGCTACTTTTTGCGACTTCAAAAAATGTGCAGAATATGGATTCATTGCCTCATTGAGAAAGAATAAGCGGGTGAGAAAGAATATGGGCCTGGCTTCTTTAAAAAGCTCCGAATCCAATTAAAAAGTGTGTGTGTGTGTGTGTGTGTGTGTGTGTGTGTGTGTGTGTGTGTGTGTGTGTGTGTGTACACACATAAGTACTGGGGGGGCAAGGAGGCAGAGGGAGTCAAAGATGTTTTATTAACATAACCTGTTCTTTACAGAGTTTGACATACACAATCTTATCTAATTATTGAGAATATTTAACATCACCTACCTCCAGATAAAAATCTCTTCCCTCCTCCCCTGCCCCCTCTTTTCTGAAACTTAATACACAGAGACTAATACGGCACAGAAGCATCTCACTGAGCTTTAAAATGTAAGACGACAATTCCTGACCTTTGCCATTGATTGCCAGCCAAGTTACACACGGCTCAGGGGCTCAGTGGGCCACCATTTGTCACCATGCTGACAGTGAAATATGGCTCAGCCTATTGTTCTGCAGAAGCACCCTCAGCCTGGGGAAGTCTGCAGGACCTGTCCCTGCGTTCCCTGGGAGACCCTGCAGTGCTTCATTCCCTGGATAATCTGTCCCAGGGGTTTGGGATAAGTCACAGCCATCAGGGCAATGAGAGAGCTACTCCTTGGAACAGCTCTGGGAACTGGGGGTTACAGGATTGCCAGCCTGGAAAGGGTGAACGAGCATCACGCTTTTGGAAAGAAAAAAAAAAGAAAAAAAAATCGCCTTCCTCGACAACATAGTGTATTTGTACAGTAAGCTGCTGTTTGTGAATACTGTGTTCTGCACACTGGGGGTTGCTGTTCCCTCTGTGCACGTTTCATTTGGGCAAAGGAGAGAAACTGAATCAGACTGTTTACTTGGGTGTAGCTACTCTCCCACCGTGCTGGCCAAATTTCCCTTGTAGGCTTAGAAAAACAGCTAGGGGCCAAGCAGGCTGTCAGACAGCTATTTTTCACAATTTGATGCCCACAACTCCACGGGTACAATTGTGAGGCACTTTGCATTATGTGAAACACACACTCCCAGAATCCAAGTAACTGAGCACTCATTATGTGTGAAAAAGCTCTTTGCCTCCAATTACCACCTTCACAACAGCTAAGTTTTCCAGCTGACTCCTGAAGTCCCAAATTAACACCCTTAAAACCTCCATTTAACACTAGAGATAGAGGCAAAAAATCTTCCTGCTTTCTACATTTCTGCACATGAGTATCCAGAACCCTCTGCATCTTGGCAGCACTGAACTATTTGAGCACACATATTTCATTTAAATCTTAGCAGCAGTGCTCCACACCTAGTACCACAATAATGTGGTCTCTGCCCATCCTTTGAGAGCTAACCTGGTAATCAAAATGCATTTAATCCTAAAAAACATGCTGTGATGAAGATGTTGCTATTCTAATTAGCATTCTAATTAACTACCTATTTTATACCTATTTGGGATGGCAGGGGTGCTTTCCTGTCAACAAAAGTAAAACTGCAAGAAAGCCATATGCAGCCAGGTCAGTGGTCCAGTTCCATCAGTATTCTCCCCAGCAGCAGCAGCCTCTGACCTTCCAACTTTATCAATCAGACTGCTGGGTCATCTACATAAAGGCACTCTCAGTTCCTCCATCTGGGGATGTTTCTGATCACATGTACAAATCATTCAGAGAAGAGAGAGACTGCCTCTCCTACAGCCCACATGAAAGCTCAAAATGCTGCTCCTACAGTGATAAATATCTATTTGATGCCAAACAGAAGCAAAAGCACAATAAGAAAATGGGCAGAAACACCTTGGAAATGGGAGTTCTGAATTTCATCCCAACAGGCAAATGGAAGGATCTAAGTGTGACCTACTCCCTCAGGTGAGCCCCTGGACTGCCAAGGTGCCAAACAAAAAGAGAAGGAACGTTCTTCAGGTTGGTTACAAGAAATGAGATGTTGGGACCCCAGCTCTCAGCACAGCCAAGGGTTCCAGACTTCCAGCCCACAGGGTTGGAAGTATCCTGGACCTGGTATCCTCCTATCTTCAGGCATCTTATGCTGCCATGATGATCTCATATGTGATTCTATATTTTAAAATGTAGCAGCACATAAGCTTGGTAAAAGAATACAAGCTTTAATTCTAAGAGCAAATATTTGTACTTCTGCTTCCAAGCACTATGGTATTTGACATTGTTCAAATTAAAGCTCCAAATGTTAATCTGAGGCTCTAGTTGGAGTACAATGAATACAAGCCTCTTTCTTTGCTTGCCCAGTGACCTTAACCATTCTCTCTAGAAACAAAATTTCTTCCCTAGGATGTTTCCATGATTTCTGGCTCATCATGTAAGTATTGCTGTGATAAATCCAGTAGGAATTTGCATGTCATGTGTAAAAAGACTGACCATTTCTCTTTCTTTTGTTTAGCTGTACATCATTTCAGGGTAAGGAGGAAGGGAGTTTGGTGGAGGGTTTTTTATTCTGATCACTGATCTTTTACTGTGAAAAAACCATAATTGTTAATTATGCTGGGTTTTGTTATTCATGCTGGTATTTTCAAACTCTAAAAGTTAGCTTAACTGGATTAGGCTTCCTAAGGGAGGATTCGAATAATTTAACAACAGAGTTGCAATCACAAGAATACAGTAAAGGCTCTAGCATGTCAGATAGATAGGCCCACTCAGCCCGGTGCTATATCTAATAACAAGCTAACTTCAGAGGCCTGTGGAAGGATGTTGGAACAGGGTCAGCACCTAGTCACATCCCTTCAGCCTCCAACATTTTGCAGATGCTGAGCTTCAGTTTGCATATAATAAATAAAGCTTGGCAGGTCTTTTTCCTTGGGTTTTTAAAAAAGAAAAATCGTGCTAAGACTGGAAAATACACTGAGGAAATGAGATAAATATCAGAGCTCTGCTAAAGTCAATAGATTTACATTTGAATAAAGCCAGTAGTAGAGAAAAAAAAATAAAGGTACATTTTAAAGTAAGCTACGAATAAGCAGAGAAAATCATCTTGACTGGAAACAACAGGAATATGCCCTGGTATTGTTTTATTCATCTTCAGGTAACTCCCAGCTTCAGAATGTAAACTTCCAAGTACTCTATAATTTTTCTTCACACTGTTGAACATCTGTACTCTTCCTTCATCTCAGCACATGTGGCAGTGTTGTAATCACATAAATAGTAAGCTCCACAGCAGTACAATTTGCAGTTATATTCAGTTTGAAATCAAGCAACTACCTCTTGGATATGATGTACATCTTATTTAAAAAAAAATACTGTCATTTATATTTATATATTGTAGGTAGAAATCATAGTAGAATAAGCCAAAACATCTCAATGTATGTAATCAACTGACTTTTGCCTCCCCTCTACACAGGGATGCACCAGCACTGTGTAACACCCCTAGTGAAGTGCTCTGGTCATTTCTGAAAAAAGAGTGTGATGGTCCTGCCATGTCCACACTCCATTCCCTTCTTCCTGAAAGTGGGGAAGTAGTGCATGGTTTGCAACTCAGTCTTGGGTGCATTGTAGAAGTTTGGAGGAGAAAGCAAGAAGCCTGGCAGCCAGGGACAGGACAATCTGTGAAGAGCCCTCAGAGCACTGGCTAGGTCTTTGTCAAATACTGTGCCACGGGTCTGGAGCATTCTCTGCAGTCTGTCTCCTCTTGATGATACAATTGATTATTTTCTTACCCTTTTTCTCGAGAATTAAGAAACAAAGGATCACATTATGATGGATATGATCCCAGGAAAGTGATGGAGTCAGCATTCCCGAGTCTATTTAAAAGTGTAGCTGTGGTTCTTAGGCATGTGGATTAGTGGTGTACTTGGTAGTGTTGGGTTAATGGTTGGACTTGATAATCTTAAAGGTCTTTTCCAACATAAATGATTCTATGGCACAGAAATGAATGTTTTAATGGCCACAATACAAGACCGAACTTTATTGTCCTAAAAATCTTTGTATATACATTTGATCAAGCTAAAAAAAAAAAAAAAAAAAACCCTGAGAAAGAAGAATATTTGAATTCTGAGTGTCTTGGGAATGCTATAATCCTAGGATTTGCTTCCACTATATTCACTGTGAGTGTTCCCAGAGCTGAGAGGTGTTTCCAAGCTAGATTTAGCTTAGTTATTCTGAGTACTGACAACAGAACTAAGGAGGCATGGACTATAACAGGTCAAAATACTTAATGTTCCTGGCAGTCTTAAATTCATAATGAAGCTTATTACAAGAAGGGCAGTTCCTTATTGCCAAGAAAACTGATAATTAACTTGTTTGGTGGAAAACATGAAGATGTTCAGTACTGGAACAATTCATCAACTGCTGTCAACTGAAACCATTTCAAGTCTTAGCCCAGTTTCCACTGAATATGTTCAGACCACAGAAACACTGTCACACCTTGTACCTTCTCGTATCTCCCTTGACCAGTTCCCAAAGGGTCATCCTTTTGCTAAGAGAAATTTCTCTGCCAGAGCACCTCAGTTTATTGGTGCAACAGTGTTAGGGAGAAAGTAATTCCTCATTTAGATAAGTTCATACTTAGAGTGACATTGTTCCAGGGAGAAAAATTTAGAACAGCCCCTCCCTGAATGAAGATTACAAATAACTAAAATTTCTAAACTTCTTATGCTATGACTGTCCGAAATAATTTATGTTCACATCCCATCTTTCTTGAAGTAAAAAGAAAAAGGCTTCTGTAAAAAGCAAGACAGAATAGGGAATCACAAAAAGTCTTATCCATTAACTTAAATAAATAGTTACAGCTGAAACTTAATCAGAATTTTAACTGTACAAAAAGCCAAGAAATAATAATGGCAGGGGTAGATTATGTAACTATATAACATAAGAGGTTCTCTAGTCTTCATGTTCAAAGTCAGACAACTTAAGCAGACATCTAGCAAAATCCCTTCCC
The DNA here is from genome assembly GCA_026413545.1 of Cichladusa arquata. Classification (NCBI taxonomy): domain Eukaryota; kingdom Metazoa; phylum Chordata; class Aves; order Passeriformes; family Muscicapidae; genus Cichladusa; species Cichladusa arquata. The sequence continues at coordinate 23,939,416 of JAOTQP010000870.1, read as the reverse complement.
TTCAACAGGGAAAAATGGTGTATGTATATATGTGTGAGTGTTTGGAGAACTAAGCATAAAGGTAATTTCAAATAACAAAATACTGTCTTGTTAATGTGCTGATGACAATCCTCCTTGTCCCGTGCTGTGGTTTATGACACTCTCTGTGAAACAAAGTACTGTGGTAGTTTCTTCAGTTTATTTGAGCATTGCATAAACCAGTGTATTTCTATTTTGCAGTGCTGGGAGCAGCCAGCCTTGAGACACAGGGCCACTGCCCAAAAGAGCAGTTGGCCCCACACAGACTATTTTCCATGCTGTGACACCGTGCCTTGCAGCACAGCCATGCAGCCTCTGAGTGCCTTGGACCAAACCTGCTCCTTGATAGGTAAGGTGTGCTCCTGGGGGAAGGTAATGGGAATGGTGGAACCTTCTGAGGGTGCTCTTATTGGCACCTCACTTCATCCTGCCTGTGACATCAGCCACACCAGAGCACAGGTCCATGCATCCACCCACAGAGCTGCTGGGAAGTAAATACGTGCCAGTTCTGAAAAATGCCAAGGGAAAGCTGAAACTGCAAGACAACAGTGCTATGAGCAGTGTTTGATATCTGCTCTCAGAGGATTACTTCTGACTTAATCTCTTCAATGAACACCTTTGTGGGGGGGACCTTTTTGAGGACTTTGAGTAATGACCATCCTTCTACTCCTAGACTTTGTGCTTCGAGCAAGAAGTGCAGCCACAAGCTCATTCCAGCTGCCTTGAGGAAAATAATGGGACCAGTCAGGTTATCTGGCAGGTTTCCCCTTGGGTACCTTATTTATTGTTCCTTTTACATGCAAGTTTGTTTTCCATTTGAGTATCAGTCCACGTGGCCCTCAGGACAGGATTCACCTAGCAAGAATGCTAAATTTCTGCTGAGAACATGCTAAAAAGTGGAGTCTGAAGAAGGCAGAATAGTTGCTCACCAAAAGGCCTCATCTTTCTTCATTGACTGCAGAGAGGATTTGGCTAGTTTATATTACACACCAGGCCTTTGCACTCTCAGAATTAGGTGAGATAAATTTCATTTTCATCAATTACAGGAGCTTGAGCTATATGTTTTGAATTCTGAGGTGATGAGCTCTATGAAAAGCAGATTATAAATGAAATTTGGGGGCTTATGTCAGCTTAAAAACTCTGGTGGGTATCAACAGGAGGCAGATCCAAGTCCTTAGTTTCTTCTGAGCCCCCTGCTCTGCTCAGAGGCGCTGACCAGCAGCTTCTGTCATTATTCCAGGTTTTAATCTAAGTGTGTACTGGGCAATCTTCTCACTAATAAATATTTTTTTATTATATCCTGTGAAACCACAGTGGGATAAAGCAAAACTCTTATTCAAATTTTAACCCTCAAGTCCACCTACACAAACCAATAAAAAAAATTACCCTCCTTTGGAAGTACCTTGAGAGCAAGTAAATTATCCAACTGAAGACTGCAGTTAGACCTGTTTTGGTTTTTTTTCAACCTGGTATTTTGCAGTGAGGATGCTGACTAATTCATTCAAAATCTGATAGTCTGCTACTATTTTGCCATAATTTCCCTTGAGGGATAAACAGATTTTTTTTCCCAAATTGACTGGGAAAGCACAGGAGTTAGGAACCTCACAGTCAAATACATGCAATAAATTTTAAAAACAATGAAGAAACCACGTGGGTGTGCAGTTCACAAAGAGCTTGAATTAATTTGGCTTCTGAGTGACCAACACTCAGGCTAGCTTTGAATGAAACTCCAAAAGAAATTTGTACATTCTCAAAATCTGAAATATTATATTGCTTTTAAGAAAAAATAATAGTTTTGAAAATATTTGTTTTTATGAGCTTCTGGGACTGACATTAAGACACAGTGGAATTACACAAATGTTTTGAATACACTAACAAAGATGATGTTCATAAAAGAGACTAAATTGATTAGAATTTGCCAGCTTGAAAAAGTCACTACCAGGGGAAAAAGTAAGGCTTACAAAGAAATCAAAGTATTACAGAGAAAAAAATGTAGGGAAAAGAATATTCCATATCTCTTAAAAATACAGGAGAAGAAAACAAACAAAATGGCAAGGCAGAGAGGTTAAAATGTACAGGAGAAAGTGTTGAAGGGTTTTTTTCCACAGAGATTTTAGTTAAATAGTGGAACTCATTTGCAGAGGACACTGAAGGCCATATGTATATGCAAGTACAAAAGATGACAGGAAAAGCAGATGGAAGAAATGTCCATCAAGAGCAAAGAAACCAAGCTCTGAGGAATCAGGAACTGGCTCAGGAAAACTTCTGGGGGCAGGCTGTTGGAAATTGATTAGGAAAACAGGAGGAAATGTCTTTGTATATTTGCCTTGTTCTTGTGCTTTTCCCCCAAACATGTGTGGGGGTCTCAGAAGTTTGATGGGTTTCTTGGACTTCTCTCCTGGTCCAGTGTAGCAAATTTTATACACTTATGTAGTCAGTGTCTCTCCCTGGATCTCCTTCTTTCCTATGACTATGAACACTTTTTAAAATTTCCCAGTGAAACCATAGCTTCCAAGTGCATTTTGTCAAAGCTGGTGAATTTTATATGTCCCAGGTCCATTCTTCTCAAGTTATCTATCAGGCCTTTGTCTCCACAAATTCTCCAACTTGGTCATATTAAGAACTCTGATCTATATTTCTTGATACAAGCTTTGAATATAAGGATACTTCCCCTTCATGTGTGTTTTATCTTAAACACTATCAAAACAAAATCATCTTTTAGCAAATACAAAAAAAATTTATCTAGTGACATTCTTCCAATATCAAACAATCAAACTGCAGTAATGAGCATGCATTTTGTGAATAATACAGTGAAAGCAATTATTAAATTAAACAGAAAACTTCTTTTAGCAATTTTTAAATCATATTTGATGGAATATGTTTTTTAACTAGCCAGAAGTATGAATATGAGAAAGATGCAAGAGCTAAAGCCAGAACAATGAGTCAGTGTTCAGACTTACAGATGAAGGAAGTATGAGCAACTCAAAAATAAGCTGAGAACTGGTAAATAGAGAAAATAATAAATGCAAATCAATCACAGCTGCAGAGGGAATTACAGAAAGTTAAATGTTTGATGATGTGAAATCTAAGTAGTTTAATTCTAAGTGTTAATTATTTCAAGTGCCTTTTGCAGCATGCTGAGTTTAGTGAAACAGTATGAATCACTGTCTAGCCTTAAATATGAACCATAATAGAGTTTATTTCAATGATGGTGTCTGTTTTCTGATTTTTCTACTACAGCAGTCCTCAGGCATTGTTTATTTTGGGGATTTAAGGCCCTAGCTTGTTTACAGCACAGCAACTTAGCTTTCAGAAATGTGTTCATACCTGAGTTTAAATAGGCAGAAATGCTATTTTTCATTCCCCTAAGGTGAAGAGCTGCCTTGATATAAATATTGATATCACTGGTTATTACAGCTGCCAACAGTTTGGTCTCAGAATGGATCCATGCTGCACATCAAGCTACAGCAATGTTTTACTGGAGCTCTGCTTCAAATATTGGTTCTCATATGTATGGGATTTGGGATCCTGGCGCTGTTTTTGGTAAACTCAAAAAAGCAAAGACATCTCTGAAGTTGCCATAGTATGTTTGGGCTTTTTTTCATGCCTTGACTCATTAGGGAATCACTTATGATGTGCTGAAGGAATGATTCAGATCCTTCAGGAAAAAAGAGAGTATTTGGCTTTTTTCACTTTTCCTCGATACATTGGGTCCAGTAGAATAGAGCACTTCAGAGCCCACATTCAGAAGAACACACATTAAAAGATTCCCCTGATGCACACACCCAGACTTTCTCAGAGGTGAATGATGAAATTCAGTTTATCACAATGAACAATTACATTTGGAGAAGTTTTTCATTCCTTGTAATAGCAGCCTTCAACAATTTAAGAAGAACTAAATTCCAGGCATAATTTGCAAGTATCACTACATCTCAATTCAGCACTAGCTTTTGTGAACGCTGTAGAGGAAAGAATTGTTTAGACTACTACACTGCTTATGTGAGAATGTCTCCTAACTTCCAAATAGAAAGGAAGTCTTAGGAACTATGGAGCTGCCTACATAAATAATGTAAATGGAAAATCATGTCTATCTCAATAGAAGTTTAAATGTTAACAAAAATTCTGTGGTAAGAAACAAGCTTTTTTTTTCACCGTGAAGTGCAACACTTCATGCCACTTACTTATGCCACTATGTAAATAAGGATGATAAAATATGATCTAGATATTATCTCAGAATCCACGAGGTGGCAGTGTCATAGTTTTCTTAGTATTGCACACTAACATATTAATACTCTTTTTAAAAACACTATATTTTATGATATCACGTATCATTATAATATTTATCACCTCTGGTTGAAAAATTTGGGGAATTATTTGACATATCTCCTTCGTTTCTAAGATCTGTCAGGAAAAATTATTTTCCTAAGAAAAGGAAGAAACTGTTGCATAAAGATATGGAACTGTCTTCCCGTTAGGCATCTGTCATGGTCTTGGGTGTTCAGTGCTGGGGTGCCTACAGAGGCTTGAGAAGGATTCTGAACTCAGATGTAATCATATCCTGCAACCAGAACATCACATCCAAAAATCAGCCAGTCTTCCAAATAAACTTTCTTCTACAGTGATAAAAGTAAAGTAAAAAACAAATAACATTTTCTCTCAATTTCTTTTTTTATTTAGAAAACATTGACTTTGTTATTTAGCAAAAATATTAAATGTTAGGCCTATTTCTGCTCATATCAGATCTCTTCAACAAAAAGCTCCTTATCTAGAAAACACAAAATATACCTCTATGTACATGTAAATATATCTGCATTACATTTTTTTAAAAATAATAAGACTGCAGAACTGCAAAGAATATCTAAAGGAGAAATTTGTCTAAGGGAGAAATACCCTTGTCCTATTCTACTCTTCCCCAGGAAACACCACATCCCTATTGTAAATGAAGGGAAAGGTCATGAAGAATTTAGCAAGTGGTTTCCTTTGAATTCACTGGCTCCCAGTGCCTGTGCACCCGCTGCAAGGCTGTTAGCAGGCTGGTTAGCTCAGTCCCAAGGGCGGGGGCTGTGGCCATCTCCAGCTGCTGGCTCTGTGCCCAGTGGAGCCGGGTGGCCCGCGCCCAGTCGCCGTCACTGTGAGAAGATTAATGTGATTGGAGAGATCCCATCCCTCAGGATCCGTCAGATTCCCAGGAGGATGGTTAATTAGTGTAATCTTATTTAAACTCAGAATGTCAATTTCAATCTTTTCTACATCCAATACGAGCTTTCCTCCCTTATTCTAGTGATCCCTTCAATAAACACCAGGCCATGTGGGGCTGTGAATACACAGAGCTGTTATCAGCAGAGCTGCTGCTGGGATTCCTAGCTGCTGGGATTTCCTAGCTGCTGGGATTCCTAGCTGCTGGGATTTCCTAGCTGCTGGGATTTCTAGCTGTCTCTCAGAGCATGAGCTGCACAGTTGACTAAATGAACTTCTCACCACCTTACAAAACAACTGGTTAGGCTCTGTGCAGCTGTAGTGCTCTTCTTAAAGGTTCATGTCTGTGACTGTACCTCTTTCTTCTCTCCTGACCACTCCTCCATGTGATTTTCACCTCTCCTCCAACTCTCCAAATGGCTCTGACTCTCACTCCCTTTCACTGTTCTCCCTCCTGGGATAATCTTGCCCATGCATAACATCTCAGCTGTGGTCCCAGCTCTTTTTTCCATTCCATACTAAGTTGCATGATGAAGACAACCACCTGGAGGTGCCCACTTGCAGGTGTCCACATGTGAGCTGGGTACTCAGGTCACTCTGTGTGGTGGTGCAATTTATACCAGCAGCCAGGTCAGGAAACAGGCAGACATCTAAAGTGAGTCCCAGCATACACAAGACCCACTTTACCCTTCTGAGCCAGTCTTTCATCTTCTCTGAACATCTTCCATCTCCAGCAGCTCAGGTCACACCTGGTTAAGACAGAGCTTTCACTCTTCCTCAAAGCTTTGTCACCTGCTGCAAGCCCAAGTCATGCTGCCACCTCAGACCTACCTGCAGATGCACACATCTGGCCAGTTTCTAAATCACAGGTTCTGGCTTAGGGATTCCCTGTAGCCTTTCAAACCAATCTGTAGCCATTCAGAGCAGTGGCACTCAGCTCCAATACCAGGCAGGGGGATCAGGCAGAACCACTTCTGAATCCCTTCAAAAGGCATGGAGGCAGCTTCCCATCCGGACAGAAGCATGCAAGATTCACACTCAAGCTGGTGAAAAATATAGCAAGGTTTGATTAGGAAGCCCCTTATCCTTAAACTTTCAGATTTAAATAGCACCCTGCTCCACACAAAGTAAATGTTTATAGGCTATTGGAATTACCAGGATATGAACACAAGAACGGAAACAAAGTTCAATGATCCAAAATGTCTGCAATCTCTTTGTGGCCATTTAAGAATTATCTTCAAAACTACTGTGTCAGAAGTAGATCAGGAGGTCAATGCTAATGGTCTAATGTTACCTTTCATAATGAGAAAAAAACCCAGAAGTCTAGAGTCAAGAAATCTAGGATAAGTTTAGGAGCTGCATAGGTGTTGGAGTTTTATGCTTTTACCTGTGGATTTTGTTTGCTTCCTTCCTCAAAAGCAAAGTGGCCTGCTCCAAAATCTCTTGGACAACACTGGAGATAACTCAACAAGAATACTTCAATTGAGAGTTAATCTAAATTAATTGGTTTTGAAAATTCCACCTTTTGCATTTTCCTAGGTACTTCCCTCATAGCACCTCAGGCAAAAAAACTGGGTTCTTCTTATCTGACTGCCTGTCTATAACTGAGATCCAGATAGGAAGATGTCCTACATTTTGAGTCAAGAGTATGAAGAAAAGTAAAGCGATTCATATTTTAGATGCATTGATTTAAATTCTCAGAGTTTTTTCTCTCTGTTGCTGTTTTCTATGAAAGGAGACCAGACTGAAACCCTTGGGCATCTCACAAGGCACATGGAGCGATCTGGTTCTTGTCTGGGTCAGAGGATGGCTGAGAGCCACCTCTGACACAGAGGCCACCCCACAGGGGGGTGATGGGGCTGGAGATCTTCCCTTCCTTCCTAGAAAGCAGCAGCCTTTGCTTTTTATCTCCAGTCACACCTCCACCCCAGCCACTCCCCTGACATGTTTGGGTTGAGATTAAGCTTGTCTCCTGATTAATGCCAATAGGATGTGTGCAATGAGACACATTGCAGCCTTCTAAGATAATGTTAACTGTTATTACATCATAATTGTCATTAAAGAGCACTAACACATACCAGCAAAATGTTTGTAATACATTTTAGCTCTCAGAAAAGCATTAAAAGCTACTTTAAGATGTAAAAGGTCTGTCTAGCTTGCACATTCAGAGGAAATTGAAAACCCCCAAAAAATGGCCATTCCCGCATTGTCCTCAGGGCAACTTCTGAGAGTTTCTCAGCCCTGCTCCTCTGTTTCTCTGGGGACTGAGAGGACAGGCTGAAGTGCCCTGGATGCTTTGAAGCAGCCAGCTGACCTCACAAGCTAGCTTGACCAAGGTGACCTTCACATGGTGACCAGGATGCTCAAGGCAGATGATCTAAATAATTCTGATTTCTTCCCTGTTTCTCATTAAATGGTTGCAGACAAAAATCACTGGATTTCACAAACAAGCAGCTATGTGCACAGCCAGATAAACAAATAAGTTACTAACGTATAGATTAACAACACAGCATTGGCAAAAGGAATATTTTCAGAATCAGCATCATAGCTCAGGGTCCCAATTTCAAAGCTGTGATTTTAATTTTATTTTCACATGAGGCTTACCTCTCTGACCTATTTAGGCATCAAAAAATCCCCATTTCCTTTAGGATTTTTGGACATTCAGAAAGATAATTCTACATTAGACCTACTTTCATGTCTCAGCTTCTCTAGAGGTTTCCTTCCTGTCTTAGTCAAGACAGTGGTTTTCCCTGTTCCTCAGTCCCCCATCAGTAAAATGAAGCTAATAGTACTTCTCAATAGAGACTTTTGGGGAAGACTAAGACAGCAGGAGTTTGAGATATTCTTCAGTAGGTTAGCATGGGAGACAGCAGTAAGAGGGAAGAGCCTATGTAAAAATGAAGAAAAGAAGGGTAAAAATCTTTCTAGTCTCTCAGTTCAGAGTCAAACTTTGGGAGCAAACGTGGGAGTCAATCAGAGCTGGATTTGTCCTGATGGTAATTGCAGCTTTTATACGATCACTTAAATTGTCTGTCAAATGAAAATATTTCTGTATAATGAGCATGCTATTAAAAACACCCCTGCCAAAGCGAGGGCAGACACAGTCACCATATCTATGAGGGACTGGCACAGATTCACAGCTACCACTGGGCCCGGTGAACACCAGAGCACAACGCCTGAGCCTTCTGCAGCCCTCCACAGCAGGCTGGGCAGGCATTCAGAGTGAGTACCGTGATTTAATTTGAAAAAAAGCATCCACTTCCAGTCTCTCACGTCTGATGTACTCATTATACAGCTAAATCTCCCTAACTGGATACGCTTTGTCCTACTGGTCCCCTCTTTCCTGCTGCCCACTTCTTGGTGGGGTGCTTTTGTTCCTTCTTAGAGATAAAATTAAATCTATGAAAGTGACCAAAATCAGTAAGGTGTTCTTACAAAACCCACGTTTTAACTTTGAATTTTGCCTTTGTTAAAAATCTCTCAGCAGATAGAGGGAAGTGAAACATAAAATTACCAAGCTGGAGTAATCCTTTTTTTGGTTTGGCTCAGTATTTCCTCTAAGTTCCTTGTTTCATTTGATTTGAAAATGTTCCCAAACTCAAAGTTAAACTTTAAGCTCACCTGAATACTTGCTGGTATGTTTAAACATGCTCTCTCCCTGTATGTTACACAACAGTGCTATTAGCTCCCAAAGGAGTACAAACAATAAAATTGTAATAATAGTAAAAGGACACTCTGAATTTTTCCCTTTTTTGGTTTTTTTGGGGTTTTTTTTTTGGAGGGGAAGGGGTTGTTGTTGTTGATTTGTTTTTGGGGTTTTTTTGTTTTGTTTTGTTTTGGGTTTTTTTTTGTTTGGGTTTTTTTGGGGGCGAGTTTTTTTTGTTGAAGAAATGTACTGCTATCAGTATAGATGATGTTAAGGGCACAAATATTTCCTGGCTGCACATTATGGGTGTGCTCCTGCCTAATTTAAAATTATGGGATTTTAACATTGACTTCATTCTCCATAACATTACATTCATAATCAGCACATGTGTCTAATTAAATAATGAAAGCTATTGAAAGGAATAATCTCCCATCAAGATTATCATGAGTTGGGCTGTATCCTAAACCAGCCTTATGAAATAGAGCTTTTGGCAAATATCATATGCTTACATCATTACAGAATCAACTGTGTTATTCTAAAGCTAACTTTAAAATGCAGATTCTTTAATGATAATGAACCAAATCCAAGCCTGACTTACAATAATTTGGCTTGGTAACAGAACACATTTCTTTATCTTTAAAAATGTATCGTAACAGGTATTGTACATAAAATGTAACATAATTTAAACCACATCTGAGAAATATCTCGTATTTAATGACATAAGTAAAAAACCACAATGAGATTTTAGCACTGTGCTCTAATTCTTCAAGGAGATGTAGAAGACAAATTTTACATACTCAAGGTAAAGTGACCAGGTTTTCCAAACTGACAAATATTTATATGTATAAGCCCCTAGACATGGGGAAAAGATGATGATGACATCTAGACACAGCTCTTCAAGACTAAGCATGTCAGGCAAATTGCCACTATCAACGAAGTTTTGCCAAAGACCTCCACTTTGGTAGTTACAGAGAGCTAGGACATGAGTTCCCAAGTCTGCAAACACTTGTGTATGCAATTGATTTCATTACAAACCATTCTGAAATGCCTCTCCTTTCTTTCCTCCTGACACATAGTCAATGTTACTCCAAGAAAATATAGATTGATACGGGATCTCATTTTTTTCTGTATTCTCTGGCATTTTGTGAAATTTTACAAAGATGGTTTCTGGTTTTAAAGTGCCTTCCTCTCGTACACATGTTGAAAAAAATTTATTGGGGAAAAAGTCTTTGAGTTAATTTGAAAACAGACAAAGTGCTATAAATGCAAGAAGTAAGTAAGCAGAAAATGAAGGGGGCTTTTTCTCCTCAAAACCTCTGTTCCACTCCTTGGAAATAGTCCTTCCAGCAGCACTTCCTTAAGCAGTAGCATTCAGAGATGCTTTCAGACAAAGGAGAAATCTGAAGGTGATGGTTCTCTTTCAGTGCACAGGAGTTCACCAACAGTATTATTTGTGCAAATGGCAACTGCAGAGCTGTGTCATGACCTGCAAGGATGAGCACAACTGCAAAAGCCAGGCTGCAAATGCTCATGGCACTCAGCATCACCCAACTTAGGCAAGTGCTTAATTTTAGGCATCTGATTTTCTCTAGTGAAGCTTATATCCTCCAAAAGTAGGCTGAACCAGAACTGTGTTTGCTCATGCATGCTCACACGCGTGTTAGCACAGTCACACCCTTCCCCTGCTCACCAGGTGCACACATAGCTGGAGGCAGGATTTGTTCCTGTGCTTTTAAATAGGCAGATTTTCTATTTTCAATCATCTGGCTCCGATGCTCTCTGTAAATACAAACAGCAAACTTGGGAGGAGGGCGAAAGCTGCACCTTCATTACAGGAATCAGACTTAAAAGAGACTTTGGGAAACTTTCTAGCAGCTAGTCCAAAAATAATCCTGGAAATATAAAAATCTGTGTGATTTCACTACTAAACAAAAGCGATACATCTGCAGTTAAAATAAAGGGGTGGTGGTGTTGGAATTCATTTAAAATGTACTAAAAACAATGTCAAGAAAGTTTGGCATTTTAACTAAGTTTTCAATAGTGGTGAATGTATTTATACATAGCAATTTCTTCACTTTGTAAATATTTTAATTTTGAGGATCATCACGTTTGTTTTCAGTTATGCAAACAAATCTACAAAGTGGCACATATATGGTGCTGGGTTTGGATTTTGTCACTCTGCTTTGCCTGAAGCAGTTCATGCTGAGCTATGCTAGAAAAGTTCTCTACAGCATGTGCTGGAAAGCCTTTGCTGCTGCAATGTGAGCTCAGTGAATGCACCAAGGGCTACTGCACTTCTGTCATCTTCAGAGACGTGAACACAAAGACTAGTCAGCTTTCCATCCCTGAAAATGATTTCTTGGGTTTGCATGTTCAGAGGTACTCATTCAGGGATTAAATGTATTTCAGCACCCCTAGGAAAGGAGGCAAGGTTCAGGTGAAAGCAGAGAGATCCATATCATCTCCTCCCCTGCCTTCTGGAGGGTGAGGTGCCCCCTCCAGTTAAGCTGATGTAAATCTCAGATGCCATCAGCCCTCCCTCCTTCGTTTCTGACCTCGTCCTTTTGCAGTACTAGCACTCACATTACTGCATAGCAGATGAATTTGAAGAGCTAATCTATCTGTAAACTAATCTTTCTTCTTGTGAGTGATTAATTTTTGCTGGATTCCTAAACTTCATATACCAGTTTCCCACTTGATCACCAAGGCTCTGGGACTGGCACAAAAAGGACAGAGAGCCACAGCAATCCAGACTTCAGATGCACTAACCCCATAAACATTTTCCTCCATTTTCAAGAATTACATTGATGCATTCATCATTTGGATTTTAGAATGGCCCAGTTGTGGTGTTCATTTACAAGCAGAAAGACAAACAAGGATGAAAACCTCATCAAGTTAAACGAAAGACTTCCCTTTGTTCAGAAATCACCTATCACCCACAGTGCAATAGGTGGAAACACCTTTGGTTATGATCTGTGTTTCCATACACATGGAGAACTGCCCAGGGCAGCTTAGTGGTTAGAGCTTAGGTCTTCTAACTGCAGGGTTCTATTCCTGGCTTTGCAAGGGACTTTTGCAAACACCAGTCACAGGCTGAAATTTCTTCCAGTGACATTGTTGACCCTCTTACAAATAAACAGAAAGTACTTACTTAGTTTTCAGAATCTATTGGCTTAGTTAATAAATGGCTAGATAATAAACGTCATAAAATGCAGTGATGATCAAATCTTTGGAATCTAGAGATCTAAGTAGCAATTCTAATATTTAGCCTGGTTTCCAGAGAGGCAAACAACACCATGGGCATTTTTACTCCAAAGCCCAATCCCTCAGTCAACACTGTCTCCCTGTCCACCGTGTGCTTTTTGAGCCCAGGAAAGACAGTGAAAGACAGATTGTGTCAGAGTGACTTGAAGGGACAAAGCAGTCACAGGAAAATGTGCCTCAGGCAGAACCCCTTCCCTGAGCTGCCCCTGGCATTTGCAGCCAGGCTGCCTTCCAGTGAATAAGGGTCTACAGGAAATACAGCTACACATTACCCCAGCAGGCTGCTGCACTATAATTTTCCCCATGGATCACTGGTCTGTGAGGCAGTTGAGTTGGGTGGGTTCACCTAAGGCTCTTATTTTGTTTATCAACCTCCAAGGTGACTCAGACTCAGCTATTCTGAGTCCCCATTGCAGGAGTCTGTGACAGGAGGGTACCTGACACCCACCACTACAAAGCTCAGCTCCAGAGATCTTTGTCTTGTGTGTTCTTAAGCATTAAATTAATTCCTTTCCGCTGTCTTGCTCCCTCTGAAATCATTTACTCATGAGTAAGCTCCGCTAAGTCAGAAGTCTCTGGAGTCTCACAACGATATTTGCATTTTACATCTGCTCCCAAAGGTGTGAATGACTGCAGAGGACAAAGAGTAAATCCTCTGATGGTACCATATAGCTGTGGTGCCATATAGTAGAGCGTGGTTCTGCAGCAATGCACAGTAGATTCATGTTTGATTCTGCACTTTTAGAAAATGTGGTTAGATCTAGATTTGTAGAGGTATTTAATTTTTTTTTTCTTATTGAAATTAAGTATAAATTGGATACCTAAGTCTATGGACTCCATTTTGCTACCCGTAGCTATGATAAATAACTTCTTAGGTTCTGAACAGAAGTCACGGTGAAACCAATAAAACTGAAGTGGACATTTTAGTGTGTTGAGATGCACTACTGCCAATGCACAGAAAAATAAATCATCCTTTGTTTTCATTCTTCATGTTTACACTTGAAAGTTTAACTTCAACATAGCCTTGCAATTCATTTTTCTAACTCTATGTTTGTATTCTTGGAAATATGATAGGGTTTGCTCATCAGCTTCCTATCTCAAAACACGTCAGGGCTGGAAAGCATGTGCCAATACACTCCCCGGTGCGTTCCAGTTCTCTCACTGAACAGATCACCCTCCTAGACTCTCCTTCACACTTTTGAATTGTTTTTTCCAGTGCCGTCAGCTTTCTAAAATGTGTCACACAATCTTATGCCAGACTGGAGGACAAGCTCCTTTTGGACAGGAAAGAGAAGTTAGAAAAGCCTATAAAGAAACCAGGATGATGAATAAGGAGGTCATAGTTTCTTTTTCACCCATAGCTGCACCTTAAAGGCGCTTCAAGCCTCTGCGAAGCTGTTCATGGTGCACACATGTCATTGCAAGCATGATGAAAAGAGTATCAGATTATGATTATCAAAGCCTCAGTGCAGTGTCACTGTCTCATAAAACTAACCTAAAATAACATGGCATCAGCATGGTCAAAATGGAAAGGAAACATCTGTTTCTCCTTTTTATGTTAGTGACAATTCATTTGTTAGCTTTAGAATAGCACAGGCTGTCCCACTGATAACAGCCTGGGCGCTGGCTGTTCAGCCCAGGCAGGTGCACAGCGAACTCAGGAGAGGACCAAGAACAGACAACATGAGGGGCTGTCCTTGGGATGAACTCCAGATTTAAATCTTTATCACTTTCCTTCAAAACCCTTAAGGCAGATTCTTCCAAATCTGATGTGTCTGTATGGGTGCACAATGACTGACTGATCACTAACTGATGCCCAGCATGCAGTGCAATCTAATTGTAGCCATGGTTTTCCCTGGAGGGACTGACACTGTGTCTTCCTTTTCTAACTATTGCTGAGTATTAATTGAAATAAAGGTTATTGAAGTAAGTGGACAGATTGCCAGAGACTTCAAAGAAAGGAGATCCTATCAGTCATGAAGTTTAACAGAGAAAAGTGCTGAATTCTGCACCTGGCATGGGACAACACTGGATGTACAGACAGACTGGAACAAGAGGTTGGACACCAGCACTGTGGAAAGGGAGGCAGGGGTCCTAATGGATGGCAAACTGAATTTGAGTCAGCAGTGCCCTGGCAGCCAAAAAGACCAACCCTGTCCTAGGGTGCATCAGGTGCAGCATCACCAGCCAGGCAAGGGAGGGGATTGTCTTGCTCTGCTCTGCTCTGCACTGGGACAGCCTCACCTCCAGTACTGGGGGCAATTTTGGGTGCCACAATGTAAGGAAAATATAAAGCTACTAGAGAGCATCCGAAGGAGGGCTACAAAGATGGTGAAGGGCCTTGAGGGGAAGCTGTATGAAGAGTGGCTGTCTGTTCAGCCTGGAGAAGAGGAGACTGAGGGGAGACCTCACTGCAGTTGCAACTTCCTCTCAAGGGGAAGCCGGGGGGCAGGCTGCCCTCAATCACACATCTGGTTTTGCACAGAATCAGCTTATAGCTAGGTTAGATATCTTTATCACTAGTGCTGGCAAGTCCATAGGAAAGGGGAGGCAGGTAAATTGAGAAAGTGCTGAAGACTAGCAGAAGGCTGGCTAACTGCTTTTTCAAAACATTTTGTTCTGATGTACAGCTTTGTCTTTGTACACATCATGGTGACATCCAGGGCCTAAAACAAATACATGCAATATTTAATTTTCCTTACAGAAAGTTTTGGTGTAAGGTCTGACATTTTTCCCATGGTTAATCATGAAACTGGGCAGTGCTTCTTACAGTTCCTTGTACTTCACTCATGAAAAACATTCATCGGTTTAAATGGTATGATTAAGGGGAGCAGAGTTGGGGCCAAAAAAGGAAGCAAGCAAAGAGAAAATAGATGTCTTCAGTAACTTCTATTGGAATATGGAGCCTTTCACTTAAAATCTGGTTTAAATCAGTAGCTGCTGAAACTCGTTACCAGAAAAAAAAAAAAGATGGATCCTTTGTTGCATGCCCCAGTGTTGAGACTTGCAATCTCTCGGCAGCTCCACAAGTGTACATTGCACAGGCAGTATTGCTGAATGACTCCGTTTCTCAGCACCTCTGAAAGATGAAGTCATCATCTGCTCTTGTGAGGGAGAAACCCCAACCTGTGCAGTTTAGTACCCTGTAGGAAGCGCAAAGGGGCGAGACAGCTACTTGACAGTCTATATAAATTGAGGTCATTTACTTGAATTACACGTGGATAGACATTTAAAGCGCAGTCAGCACTGACACCATGATAATACAATATGGGCTAAATTTGTTCACTACGACACGGCCTGGGGGGGTCTCGGGACAAGCCTAGGGGTGTCCATACCTTGACCTCTGAGGGTTAGGCTTTAGCGCCAGTCAGGCACTGACACCTGATGGTGGGTGCTCAGCGGCTGGGAGTGAGGAGGGAGGCTGTGCCTAACACCGCCGGTACCCACTCGGCCTGAAAACGCCGAGGTGCAGGATAAGGTTCAGCAAGGGTCCCCTCCTGGCTTTCCCCATCTGGGGAGTGACAACCATCCCTCCTGCCCCCGGGCTGGGGGCGCCTGGCCGGGAGGGACGAGGGGAAGAAAGGAGGGGAGGGGGAGCGAGAGAAGGAGGCCCCCCCTCCCTCCTTCCCCTCACCGCGCACACGGGCTCCTGCGATGTGGTGAGTCACAGGCAGGTCAGGACCGCGCCGGAGGGGCGGAGGGAGCGCGGGGACCGGCTGATTTACCGCTGGGAGCCGCCACCAGCGCGGCGGAGGCGCCGGAGGGAAGGGCGCGGAGAGCCGCCCCGCAGCCCAGGTGCCGTGCGGGAGGGACGGACGGACGGAGGGAGGGAGGGACGCCCCTGCCGCGGGGCGCGCAGCCCGCCGCCCCCAGGTAGGGACAGCAGCGCGGGG
>JAOTQP010000870.1:23865162-23908905 GCA_026413545.1 Cichladusa arquata | reverse complement strand
GCTCTGTGCACTCATGGCTCTGAGCTCAATGCATTTGTGGCTCTGAGCTCTGTGTATTCATGGCTCTGAGCTCTGTGTGTTCATGGCTCTGAGCTCTGTGCACTCGTGGCTCTGAGCTCTGTGCACTCGTGGCTCTGAGCTCTGTGTATTCATGGCTCTGAGCTCGGTGCACTCGTGGCTCTGAGCTCTGTGTATTCATGGCTCTGAGCTCAATGCATTTGTGGCTCTGAGCTCTGTGTATTCATGGCTCTGAGCTCTGTGCACTCGTGGCTCCGGGCTCTATGTATTCATGGCTCTGAGCTCAATGCATTTGTGGCTCTGAGCTCTGTGTGTTCATGGCTCTGAGCTCTATGTATTCATGGCTCTGAGCTCTATGTATTCATGGCTCTGAGCTCGGTGCACTCGTGGCTCTGAGCTCTGTGTGTTCATGGCTCTGAGCTCTGTGCACTCGTGGCTCTGAGGGGTGCCCACAGCAGCCACCTGAAGTGCCTGACATAGCTTTGCAATCTAATTGCCCCACTGCAGCAAGACCAGAGACTGTTGACACAGGCTAAAGTTTACTTTTCAAACTGAAGGACCGAAGTGAAAATAAAAGGAAATGTTTTTGACTTCTGAAGACATGGAGTTTTAAGATTCTTTTGAATAGATATTGCAAATAAAGTTATTCACTCTTAAAAGTATAGGACTGACCAAATGACCTATCTTCATTTTTTATGGTGGTTTATAAATACCTGAAATTGAAGGAAACATGCAGTGGCTCCTGCATATTTTAATAAATATGGTGTATTTTGAGGATCCTCCAGCAACCATGGTTTTGCTGTATTAAATAAAAGTAGATTTTATAGCACTTTAATCAGATTATGATGGAACATTATGCTAAATATTATGCAATGTAATGCAAGGTAATTAATGCAAGCAGAGACCATGAGACAGCTGAGCAGAATGCATTTGTGTTACATACTGCCTGCTGATTTCCAAAATTTCTTTCTTTCTTTCTTAGATAGTGGTTTCCCGTTCAGAACCCACAGCTCCACACGTCAGCTTTCAGCTAGACTCCCACCCCATCTCTCCCCAGGTTGTTGTCAAGAATTCATTAGCAGATGATGGCTATACCCTGGTAGTGACTGGGAGAAAGGTGAGTGGTTCATAATCTAATCCTCCTGTGTACTGTGCAAACCTGCCTTCAGAGCAGCAGCTGTTCACACTGCTGCTTCATGCTCTGCATCCTCATAGCCCTGCCATTCCCTCAGAACACTGGGGGTGCAGCTTTCCTCCAAGATACAGTTTTTTCCCCTGCTAAACAAACTGGCAGCCTAATATTGAGAAATGTTTAAATAATGTAAGAGCTGGTGATATAAACCAACAAAAGCCAGGAAATGCAAATTTTCAGGCTGAAACCCTGTACCTAATTCAAGTGCTTGCAAAGACAAAACACACAATGGCTTAAGAAAAGAATGGTGCTCAGTTTCCTGGCTTTTGTAGGTTTGTGTCATAGCATTGTAACTTTTTAAGGAGGGTTGTGTGTGCAAGAGTTACATGGGTGTCTGTACTACTGTAAGTCAGTAAGGCTTGAAAATTACTTTAGCATGTAGTCTGCAAAGAGTTAATAAAAGATGAAGAGCTACCATAAATATGCTATTGTCATAAGTAGATATGCATTGAAGAATAGGTTTAAAACATCAGCAGATAATATTACAGATAATCCTAAACCATGATTGTAAGCAATAATTTGACCCCTTGAGTTCTATAAGGACTTACAGAAATACATCAGCCATAAAGATTGTTATTAATCATTTACTAGAAATGTATGAGATATTTATAAGAGTGGTCTTCAGAAAATGTACAAAATAAATTCAAGGAAGGTCCTGAAGTATAAAGAAATATGAGGCACTTATACAGCAATGTAATTATATATCGATTTTAATATTTTGACCAAAACTAATTCTTACATGTTTAGAGTGACTATTTCATAACTGTCCTGATATTTGAAGTAATATAAATTTTAACTTGTGTTTTAGGTAAAGTGTAGTTTTTTTGATGATAGGTGTTAAAAAACAAGTACATGGGCAGTCACATGCTGTAAGTGTGCCACAGATATTAATACAGTCTCACCAAAGTTGAAATAGCCATCATGCCTATTTTTACAAATGTATAAACTAAGGCATACTGAGATACACTGAGATACAGAACTGGGAGGAGCACGCTGCTGTTTTCTTTCTCCATCAGCAAAAAATGCTATCTTGCTGTAAACACCAGATGCTGGTAGTAACTGTATATAACATTAAGATGCCTTTAGGGTTTCTCCCAAGCGAATTTAAAATCATGTCAGTTAAATTACTTATAAGATCCTATAATTACTGAGCTAAAGAGAAGTCGAACTGTGGCTTGCACATCTGAAATCTGAGTAGCACCAGCACGCTATGCATAAATAGAGATTCTCCTTGCCACTTAGTGCATGTATTAAAAGGATGTGTGCATCATGTCTCTCCATCGACAGATAACAAAGATCCCTCTGAAGGGGCCAGGCTGCCATCACTTCAGGTCCTGCAGCCAATGCCTGCTGGCACCAGCCTTCATGCAGTGTGGCTGGTGCAGCCAGCAGTGCCTCAGGGCTTCTGAGTGCCCCAGCAACACCTGGACCCAGGACACCTGCTTGCCTAGCATTTATGAGGTAAAGTGGTGGATTTCTCACATCTGTCTCTTGAGGGAAGAAGAGTCTGCACTCTGTAGACATTTTCTATTAATGTAATCATGATAATTTGTCAGCTTTCCTCAACTTCTCCTCAGCCCTGATATCCATAAATCCTCTCACATGGTCTCCATGAGCAGTGTGGGCTGAGATGCTCATGGATGGACAAGTTTGTCTGATCATCCTTACCAGCCTTGGGAGATCTTGGCCCTACAAAGCCCTTCTGATGGGGAAACAAGATGAGTCTGAGCCAGCCTGGCAGAGGTCTGACAGGAAAGCCAGTCACAGAAAGGAGCCTCCCTCCTCTTAGACCTCTCTCAGAGACAAAAGTGGAGGAAAGCACTTCCTGCCCAGAGCCACCACAGCCTGACCCAGCAGAGGTCTCTGGCTCCCACTCCTCATCCATTCTTGTGCTAGTTCCAGTGCTGGAGGAAAGTCTAGTCTTTCTTTGTGAGAAAAATCCCCTTTTTCCCCCACTCAAGATCCCAGGGAAATTGTTTTTCCATAATGTCTGTCCCGGGCTCCTTGTTCCCATGTGTCCACTTGGCACCAGTGAGGAACAATCCTGTAGCTGCACCCCTGGGACAGGGGCAGCCAGAGGCTGCTGCCAGCCAGCCAAAGCTCATCCAGGGTGTGTGAGAACAGAAAGGCACAGATGAGCAGAGAGCTGCACTGGCACGGTCCAGTTCTAATTTAGCTATGGTTAATGCAGGATTTGTACTGTACGTGGGACCAAATCTTCCCCTGTGAAGTGTGACATAACTGTGAAGGCAGAGGATTGTAGGGCAGTTGATGGACTAGAAATCTAAGGGAAGGACAAGCGTGAAACTTTCTGGTAGCATTTATACCCACTCACTTGTGTTAGTGCATTTAAACTACATCATGTAGTTAAATATACATTTTCCTTTATTAGAATACAACTTGTATAGAGAGATGAAAGTTTGATATGCTAAGCTCTTAGAGAGAAAGGGAGAAAAAAAAGTGGGTTTTTAAATAAATAATGTATTTCTTTCATCCAGGCATATGATTTCATGTACAACAATATTTTTAAGTCAGAATGCAAAACTGCTACTAATCTAGAAAGAAGTATAGAAACACATGTTTATGGGGTTGGTTTTATCCATGTTCACCCTTTATACACAAAATTTAGAATTAAAACAGGCAAAATTCTGTGAAAAAACAAAAAAGAGTTATAGAAATAAAACAGAATGGATGGAAAATTAAAGTGGGAGGGGCGGTTTGCCTCACCTTCTATGGCCATTTACTTAGGACAAAGCAGATGCACAAAAATTGCTAATGCAGAATGTGAATAGTTTGCTTTTCCTTTATATAAAACCACATTTATTTCCAAAAGTTTATATTAGATAGTGAGATAATCCTTTCCAGCCTTAGTCTGAATTACCAATTCAAAGGTATACAGTGAGAATTAGCTCTTACACATTTTTCTCTACCTCTGCCGGCCCAAGGTACTCACCTATACTGGCCAGTTTGTTTCATCTTTTCTAGAGCTCAAGGACCCTTTTTAATTCACAAACTTTCCAGCAGTGGTTGTATGTTTCCATAGCTCAAAAAATATTTCTCAGGCTCTGAACTGCTCAGTTTCCGATTTTCAAAGGGGCTGAACTCATGTAGCCCTCATTAATTTCAATTTTGAATGTGTTCACTCAGCAGTTTTAAGAACCAAAAGCCTGGAGCCCACGCACAGGCACTTAGACCAAGAGGTGTATCCCCCACAGCCACCTCTGCAGTCCCTGGGAGGGGAGCACACCTTGGAAGTGGGGCAGTGGGAATAGGTGTGAGGCTGGCTAGGTGCTCTCCTTCCCCATGTGGCTCAGCCCAGCCTGCTCAGCACAAGCCCAGTCTGCCCCTGTAATGAATATGGTTCTGTGACACTGATGGATCTTAAAGTGAATCTCGAATTACTGCATGCCGATGTTGGTAGAAGTTGCTTCCAGAAGGTTTGTCAGGAAAAAAAAATGCAGCTGGGTACTTAAATCCATTGGATTGCTAGCTGTTAAGACAAATTTCATGCTCTACTGGACCATGACATTTAACATGATTACTGAAAAAAATATAAAACAGATTATTCATCATCTTCTGATCTGTCTTTAAACTCACATGCATAAAATGTAAGAAACAAGCTAGTTTTGTTCCTAACAAACAGAGGATGACCTGCTTTGCACAGTATCTGAAATTCAGTCCGAACCTCTCCCTAATATTTTGCAGCTTTCAGAGGGACAGATTGCTTGAGATATGTCATATGATCTCCTTAACCCGAGGGGAACAGATTGCTCCCTGAGGGTCTGGTCCTGTGGATGTTATCTAACTAAGTCTTCAATGACGTTTTCCCAGGTTATTACACAGAGTGGTGTACAATGGGGAAAAAATATTTTTTTTCCTCTCAAGAGGGATGACAGAGAAGAAGCCCAGTGTTTTCCTATGGAGTCCTGCAGATCCTTTGATTCTTTTCCCTGCTTTACACACTTTCCCTTGGAGCTGTGGGTTGGAGAGGAGCTGTCAAGTCTGCCCAGACACAGACAGCATTGTAGGGTAGACACTGGCACTCATCTCCTCCACAGCCCAGCTCCCAGCCTGCTCCCATCCACTGCCTCTGCCAACAATGAGGAGTTTCATCAGGCTGGAGGAGCAGTTCTAGAGGGAAGCCAGGAGGGAGTCTCCTCGGAGATCACTTGGTGCTGGAACAAATTGCAGGCATCTGCGCGTGGCGTTCAGGTCACGCTAAAAGGTGAAGGGTCTAAAAGGAAAAATAAATTGGTCTCCCTTCTGATTCTTTGTTGTGGTTAAAAATCTGACATGGTCTGTTGTTGTTTTTAAAGTGAGTCATTTTAGCTGGCTTTTGTATCAGACGTATCAAGAACATCAAGCCTTCTGCTGAGTGTTTAGGTTGGAGGCTTTGCTGGAAATTTCACATGTGGTTGTACATGTTTTTGTCTTTGAATTAAAATGAATGGGCTAATGAAACTTTAATAAATAGGTATTCAAAAATTTTATTAAGTATATAATTGGATATTAGCTGTCAACATAAATAAAAGGAAAACATGCTTTAAATTTTTCCAAAAGCTAAAAGTTAGCTTTCTCCCTTAACCAAAAGTTCGAGGAGCAAATGAATGACAGACCTTGCAGTGACTTGTTCCATGTTATCAGTGGAGATAACACTATATTTTTTTGAATCCTCCATTTTGGCTTGCATTTTGATTGTTTTCTGTTACTACTAGTGCAATGTAAGTACACAGAAGAGGCCTGCATATACCTCAGTTCAAAGACCAGGAGATTCACATTCAAGTCCATTCTTGTCAACTCTCCCAAGAAAAAGTCTGGAAAACCACATTTGATTTTCAGAAATTTCATTATACAGAACAATTTTTGTTCAAATGGAAGAAAAATAAATCTTGAATTAAAATGGGGGAGTTTTGCAGAACTTAAAAACAAAACTTTAAGATTTTGTTTATTTATTTTTTGCTATCTACTTAGAGGGGTTGCCTTCTAAATTTGTTGACAGAATGTACTAAATACTTTCTATCCCTCAATTAAGGCACACAGGTTGCTACCACAAGTCTCTTTTGCCATGTAAGATCACTAAAAAAGTGATCAGTACCTTCAGTTTTTATTCTGTATGGCTTTGTGAAGCCCTTATTTTGCTAACTTGTGTATTACATTTCAAACTCTTCAAATGCCACATGTCAATGTATTGTAAAAACCATCATCAGGACATCCTGTATCCCCACAGAGCAATTTCAGTTTCTGCTAGGGTTTTGTCATTTCTAAAACAGAGAATGTGCTGAGATATTGAGCAGAGTGGAAAACTAGAATCTGAAGTCAAATCCAGATTTTGAAGAAGAAAATTCCAAAGAAATAGGGAAAAGATAAACTTGGGAATAGCACAGGTTTCATGGGCACAGTATGGCTCCAAGCTCATAGCTGCAGTTGTGTGTCAGGGAGCTGTGTGAGTAATCACTCCTTTTTTGTGGATTTGTACAAAAGTGCTGTTCCTGCATAGGTTCCCCCTTTGCTCATTGAGAGCTGATTCAAAGCTCTTTAAAACAGGAAAGGTTCCTTCAGTGCATTTTAAAGCAGACTCTTTGTCTGGTTTCTAATGAGGGCAGTAAATTTCCCCATATATAGTATATGGTATAATGCTTTTGAAGTATTCTTCAGCTGCCTTTCTATCTACAATAGTTCATTTGTGAGAGTCTTGAAGTATAGCTACAAGAGAGTTGAAAAGAAATGTGCTGTCTTACTGGATTTCCAGATGAAATAATAGCCAAGTATCACTCAAACACTTTCCTTTCAGCTTGAAAATTAAGCCGGGTTCTTTGAAGGACACAGCTGTATTGCATTTTAGGGGCAAAATTATTATCACTAAAGCATTAAGTTTAAGATACTTAGGCACTATAATCACAAGTATAAATTCAGTCTCTCATTCCTTTCATTCTTCTTTGTTTGTCTAGTAGTACTGGTATGTTTGCAAAATTGTGCAGTATTGTTGAAAGTCCTCATAATTCCTAAACTAATGTCTTTTCTTTTTTGGTTGGTTTTTTGGTGGGTTTTGGGTTGTTTTTTTTTTTTACTGACAGTACTAACCAGTACTTTTACAGAGTTTTGTAAGACTTCTATAGTGTTCCTACGTTTTTCCCACCATTGTTATATTTTACAGGACAATTTACAATACACACACGCATACAAAAAAAAAGTATTTCCTTTGTAGATTGTCTCTGTGTTTCTGAGGTGCAGTTTATTTTTAACTTGGAATTAGAGGTGACCAAATGTAAAATGTTTAAGGAAAGAATAGCAGAAGTCATGTTAACTTTATTACAGTCAACGTGGTATTGGATTATGGTGTCTTTGAAGCTACTTCACTCTGAACCCAACTTTCATCATGCTGACAAAAAAACGGTCATTTGGGGGCTCTTTTGTGTTCAGCATTCAGCTTCTAACAAAATAAGTATATTGTATGTTTAACACGGCAGAAATAAGATGTGAAAGACAAGAACTGCAGGATTTAAAAGAGTATTACAATGCACAGCTTGTTCAGTGCCCCTAAACACTGTCTTTCAAAGCTTTCTAGTGTAGGTTTTGTTATTTATTGCTACTGTCACAGAAAGCTCATAATGTGACAAATGAAAGGTGAAGAACAATTAAGATGAATGCTAGGACACAGTCTACCAAAAGAAATGCTTTTCTAAAGTTATTCCTTTGCCCATTCTTTAGCTCCAAGTGAAGTTCAAGAAAACCTGATTCAACTAACACAATATTTTTTTAACAGATTCTCCCAAGCAGTGCTCCCATAGAAGGTGGGACAAAATTGACACTGTGTGGATGGGACTTTGGATTCAGCAAAAATAACAGATTTGAGTTAAAAAATACAGTAGTCCATATTGGGGGACAAATTTGTCCTCTGGAAGCAAAATCTAGCAACAAAAATAGGTAAGAAACCTAAAATATTAATTTCCTTTTATACAGATGTTCTTTATGGGGTATGGACTTTTTTTGCAAATACAAACATTCAGCCTATAAGTATGATCTCTGATTCTGAAATTTCAAATTTGAAAAAATCCCATGGTTTAATAAACTCCCCAAGAAGAACAATGCTCAGAAAGGAGATTAAATAAATCTAGATTCTGCAAATATCTCCTGTAGTAGTTTTTCTGATTTGTCTGTGAAATGCTGTTCAACATCTGTGGAAGCTGGCAAGAATGAATCTATTCAAAGGTTTGAAAAGGGGGCAGTTCCTTTGGCTGGGATCCTGCTGGGCTAAGTTATGTCACCTCTCTCTTCCCGATCTGTAAAGCTGCTGGAGGGAAGTGCAGTTATTTCGTCATCCAGGAGCTTATGACCCTCAACTGCACCTCTCCTCCTCAGAAATAAGTATTTGAGACACTGGGATAATGGCTTAAGACAGAGGTTACTGTGGTTGTTATCTTTCAGAAACACTAACATCCTCTCTCTGCCACCAAAGCAGTGCACAAATCGTGGCACAGCTTTCCTGTTCACATACATAGCAGTGCAGATACTCCAGCAAGTGCTCCAGAAGTGTTGAGCACTCTCCTGACTGCTGTTCTGAGTAGTATTAATGGAAACAAGATGATTTAAGGAGGCTAAATTATATATGAGACTATGTGAATGTAATATAATACATTGACACATGCTGCTGCAGAAGTTCAAGTTTAATTTTTGGTAATATTACTTTTTACAACAAACTTGTGTATATGATTCATTTTTTTAACGCTATTATCTGCCAAAATTTGATATTAAAGTTCAAAAGCATCCATCAGCCATTGAATAGAGGTTGGTTTTTTTTTTTCTGTCATGCTTCTTTTTTTCTGAAATGTATACTAAAATTGTTTTCTGTGGCCAAATATTATAAAGACCACAGTGTTTGTATTTATTATTAAAGAAGAGGGACACAGTTCTTTTAGCTGTTATTTCTGAAATGCCCATGATACACAGAGGCTGATGATCTGTTTAGTATGGATTCCCCATTATTATGAGTTTGAAGTGGTTCTATTTTAATATTAAAAAAATCAATCAGAAAAAAAATATAATCCCATTTTTTTACCTTGTTTTCTAAAGGCTGGAGTGCACAGTTCCTGCTGCAAAAAGTCCAGGTTTTAATATATCCAGTAGTGTTTCTGTTGGACGTGGGAAAACACTGTTCAATACATTTTCATATGTGGTAAGCACTATGATTAAACTATTATAGTCAAAATCAGCTTCAATATTTACTGATGAGGACTCCTCAAGAGTCCAGTCTAGCATGGCAAATTCTGTATTCATGTTGGCTTTATTGTTACTTCATGGAAATGTTAATAAATGTTTTAGGACCTCCTCTTTACATTTTGAAAATATTTTTATCATCCACTGGTTTTATTTTTACCACCCCTCAGAATCCTGTAATAACAAGTATATCTCCCACCTATGGCCCCAAATCTGGAGGAACATTGCTGACTGTAGCTGGAAAATACCTAAACAGTGGGAAATCCATAAGAATTTTTGTTGGTGAGCAACCATGCACTTTGAAAAGGTAATGTACTGACTAAAACACAATGCCTTTAATACTGAAATGTCTTGATTTAAAGCCTTGGAGTTAAAAAAACCAAACCCAAACATTTGCTTTCCTCTCCTTGTGTCACTTATTGGGGAGTTTATACAATAAGCAGTATCTATCCTGAGTTTAGGATACCTGAAAGATTTCTAGAAGGGACTACAGTTCTCTGGAAGTTTTGTTTATTCTGTAATTCATTAACCTCATTAAAAGGTGGCATAGAGAAATGTCAAAACAGCTTCTAATGGACAAGAAACTGTTATTTCCCATTAATTTTGTCACCCTGATTCCCACACACTCAGCCTTCTCTCTTGTATTAGCAAGAGCTGCTGTTTATGCAGCAGCTGCCAGTGAGCAGCCAGTGGGCACAAATTACCATTTCCTACTGCCTTGTTGGGTGGAAACCTGGCCAGTGTGACAATGTCTGTCCCATGCAGAGGAGCACTATTTCTGCACTGCTATCAGTGAGCAGCCTACATAACATAAGCAGCATCAGTTTGGGACTTTTCCTGCTATCTAGAAAATTGGTCTGGAGGTTTAAGCCAGAAATTCTTGTGGCTCTGTACTGGATCCAGTAGGAGCTCAGGCACAAATATTTAATGTGTTCTGAGTGGAAATGCCTTCAACCACAGCTGTATATAAATGTTAAATACCAAGCACAGATTCTCCACTGTGGGCAGACAAGAGTTCTGAATTTGGTAGCCATTCTACCACAGCACAAGTCCTACTTGGTTCTGTGCTTAGGTACAGCAGGATGATTCCAGAATTGTCACCTCTGTGGACAAGGGCAGAATCTGGTCCAAGGTGTTCCAGAAACAGGATATCCAGCAATTCCTCTGAAATTTGAGCATCATCTAATGATTATGGAAAGTCATTGTGGTAAAACTTCACACTTGTGGAGATGTGGGGAAGCAGCAGCCTGTTAGTTAATGCAAGACTCAAGAGTCAGGAGAGATGAAATTTATTCTTTACTGCTAAATGATTTATTGTATGCTCTTGATCAAATCAGCCAAGTCTGACTAAATCAAGAAAAAGGATTTAGATATTCAAGTCTGATCACTAAAAAGATCTTCATCACTTCTGTTCCTTAATAGTTAGGGTTGCATTTCTTGGTGTCTTCATCTCAACTTGTCAGCTAATGGAGAAATATATAAAACTTTTATATATATAAATATATAAAAATGAATGATTCATTTCAGACACTTGCTATGGGGATGGGACAGCAGCCAGCTCAGATGCAGATGTTGCTCAGATGGACCTCTAGATATTGAACAGTAGCTGAGACTTACCCAGTAAGCATCTCCAGCACCCCTCTTTCTCACTAGCCAAGTTGCCTGTAGACTTCTAGGCAGGTCTTAACCAATTTCTCAAGGCAGGTGTTTCTCCAGCTAAACAGGCAGCTTTCCCCAGTTCTGAGGGCAGCTAGAGCAAGGGGTTTTTTTTTCCTTTAAGAGATGTTAAAAAGTTTCCAGATACAGATGAATGAATCACTATCCCTTATGGTGAACCCTACCTTCCTGGAACACTTTATAAATTGTAGCAAACATCCCTTTTGTCTAATTTGGAGACCATCTCTTACATTCTACGAGAACAACCTCACTTGGATGGCCCATGGATGTGCTTGGACCCAAATCACTGGAACCAGCTGGCAGAGTTACATTTGCTTCTCCAGTCAGTTGCCACTCATATCTCTGATGTGCCCTCCTTCCTGTGGCCACATTTCATGAGCTTCAAAACTTCAGGATCCTCCTGCTGCCCACTCACCCACTGAGCTCAGTGCAGGAGGAAGAGGATTTCCATGGCCAAGCATGATAGCAAGGCAAGGGTGAATATCCCAGAGACTCTGCTGATGTGCTGAATTCACCCAGCTCTTCTTGAATTTTCTCCTTCTTCTTTCTCCTTGCCCTCTGCCTGCCCCCCAGCATCTGGTACATCCCACACATGCACCTTTACTTGAGGCTTTTAACACAAAGTCCTGTGGATTTGAAGGAGGCATTATCCTTTGGTTATAGCAGATCAAGTCATTCTCCTTAAACATGGAATGTGCCCTTGTTTTCCAGGCTGGAAGCTGCCTTTGCAGGGTTCAGGGGCTCATGGAGTTGTCACCAGTACCGGGGCAACACCTTCCATTAGGCAAGGTGCAAGTCAACTTAATTAAGATCAATCTTGAGCCTAAGCCATGCTGTTGCAATTTCTACCTTATGTCATGCTTACTTGTTGCAATTTGATTATCCAATGGGAAAATCAATGACACTTTTTTTAGAAACAGATCCTTAGGCAATGTTGGGGCTCAGTAAAGGACAGTGTTTTAAGCCAAGTACATGTTTTATAAGGGTGACAAGCAATCTGTTTTCAGTCCTCCCAGCATTTCAGCAAGCACTGTGGAGTGCTACACTCCAGCACAGCAAATTCCCCAGGAATATCGTGTGAGAATGGAAATCGATGAAGCTATTCGAGACACAAGCAGACCTTTCACATACAGAGAAGACCCAGTTGTTTTAAGCATTCATCCAGCCAAATCTTTTCTTAGGTGAGTAAAATTCTGTTACAGAAATAAGAAAAGCAACAAATGAAGAAAGAACTGCTATGCTGCTCAGCAATCTATCAAAAGAAATTGCATTTTTATCTCTATCTTCCATGCCAATTGTTTCTATGATGGTGCAGTTGCAGAGGGCAAATCATTTCCTTTCAGAGGTGAAGAAGGGGGAAGGGTGCCTCTTTTCTCTTTGTGATTTCATCCTAGATGCTGCTGAGCCTACCTGTGATGTCCTGCTGAGATACCCACAGCACAGCTAAGTGTGTCTCTTATACTGTGTCTGGACATTACACTGATTGCTGAGGAAAATCATTTAATGTGACAAGTCAGCGGACTCAGGAGAGCAAATGGATTTTAAAATGGTCTAAATACAGTGCTATATAAATATTATGAATATATATATATGGTAGTATGTGTGTGTTTTCAAGTGACATATTTATGGTCTCAGTAGCTCTAATCCAAGCCATCTGCCTTTGCCAAAAAAATGACAGCAGTAAAAAAGCACCTTTTTCAGCACCACTGAAAGCAATAGGTGAAATTAGTTAGTTAGCAAATGCTAAATACAAAAAAGCTACCTCTTTTAAAATGACTCATTTGTTTTTTACTCTGGCTAATCACAGTTTTAAAAATTATTTTTCTCTTTTTGATTCACTGTTATAGTAAATGTAAAATCTGTTCCCCAGAAAAATGGTCTCACTGCTCAAAGCTATGTATTTGCATTTACCCAATATATCCCTAATTCTGGTTTTGTGTTATCATTTACTCTAAAATATAATTTGTAATTAACATTACATTAGGGTGTTATTTATTCTACTTATCTTCTCTTTTTCTTCTCTTGGTAAATTTTCCTAGTGGTGGAAGTACAATCACAGCTCAGGGAATCAACTTGAACTCAGTGTGCTTTCCTCAGATGGTGATTACTGTACCTAAACTAGGAATGAACTTCTCTGTGGTGAGTCAGTCTTGGAGAAGACAATCTGTTATCTTTTCATCCGGGTGTGGTGAATGGTTGTGAATTTTCAGTCAAAATACTTTGATTTTTGCCTTGAAACTTTGGCGCTTCCACTGATATTTTGGTGTTTTCTGCAAAGACTGTTTTCACTGTATAGGCAAAATTCAAAACAAATTTGAAATTAGGCTAAGGATAAAACAACTGTTTCCAAGAAACCTTTTCCAAAGAAATAAGGCTAGTACAGTATCTGTCAAGAAGATTTTTATATTTCAATTTAACAATACAAATTCAGTGACTAAACACCGAGCAATGCAATATAGATATGTCAGATCATATTACAAGTTCAAGCACTACTGTGATATTGAAGTGGTGAATGTGGATATATATCAAAGGAAGAGGAAGAGTAAATACATAAAATCAAAAGTAACTATTATTTTTAAGAATTTCTGATTGCCAAAATCCCTCTTGTGGAAATCTGTCCTAACTTTGGTAAGTTCAGCAATTAAGTTTTAAGATGGTTTTGGGCTCTTTCAATTGGGTACCTCTGCTTAAACAGCAGGTCAGTCAGAGATGTAAGTCTTCTTTTTTTTGTTCCTGAGTTGAAACTACACAGTGTCCAAATCTAAACACAGATATGACCATGTGATCTGCTTTAATTCTTTCAAGGCAAATATGGCATTTGTCACCTGGTTTTACTGAAACTGCCTTCTGTAAGCTTTTGTCTACACATTGGTGTTGTACCTCCAGCATTTTCTTATCTTGTAAGGCTTGTTTAGTCTAACTGATGCTAAATTGACCTACACTCTTTATGACATGTTACTTACTGTTCATATACTCAGCTTATTTCTAATGATCATCATACAGTGTTTCCTGAATTGAATTCTAACTATTAGACCTAGGTTTGCTCAATGCATTTTAAATGGTATGTCTGCAAATTTGCAGTCTTTTATAGCTTCAAGGTCATCATATTCTTCATGATCCTAATTTGTATAATATTATGAGTGTCAGGACCTGAATTTCTGCAGCATGTAGTCGTGGCTTGTAATTTAATGGGTTCAGATTTTAATCTAAAAATCAGTTCCTTTTCAATGAAACACAGTGTTAAGTGTTATCAAAAAGTCACTTTACCCATCAGTCAGAAAATAAAACCTTGCAGTGAAATCTTCAAAACCCAAAATTTATTAGATTTTGAGTAATGTGAGCATAATTATTTCTACGCACAAAGGATTTTGAAGGAAAAGATCATTGCTGAAATCAGGTCTTGAGATTTTGCCTTATGTGAAGATCATTTGTTTGCTTTTTCTGTTCCCCTATGGGAATATGCAATATTGCTTCTCTTCAGGCCCTTATTCTGCATATCTTGTCAAATATTTTGGACTTTTTAGAATCTGAACAGATTTGAAAGATACAAAGTTTTAAAGAAAATCCACTGTCCAAAAGTGACTGGCAACTCCAGGCAATAAACACCATGGAATTTACTCTATTCCCCCAAATATTGGGGAGCAACCTTGCCTTTGAGCAGTGTTTTGCTTTCATCCTGCCTCCAAGCTGCTGTTGAAAAAAGACATGGATTTAGTCAGTTAGAATTATCTCCTTTATTCTTTTCCTTTTCATACCTTGCAGCATGTTGGACATTTGCCAACAAATAAATCTCCTGCCACTGCCAATCTCTAAGAAATTGCCCCAGTGTATGAGCAGCTGTACACAAGTTCATTCTCCCTGCACAAAAGGTGGAATATAACCTCAAATGGATTATAATCCAGAATGTTTTGTACTTTGACATTGCCCAAGAAGTATGTTTTTGCTCTACTAAAATTAAAGGTTTCTGGCACTCAGTCACCTTCCCTGCCTCTGTGGCAGCCATTTGTTCTGCCACTATTCTCAAGCATATTTCTAAAGGAATAGTATTCATTCTCAGGAAGAAAGGAAAGATTTAGAAGGACCAAAAAACTGTTGTACTGTGTAACTGAGGAAATTTCTGGTGGAGGATGCCTATGGCTGTACTCTTACCCATCCTGCACGGGAAGTTCTGGGCTCTCTGCGTGAAGGATATACCAAAAATCCCCAACATTTCATCCAGTCATTACAAAAATAAACAACAATGAGGAACTGCTTCCAGCAGAGATCCAGACCAACCATCCCATTTATAAAGGAGAAGACAGATTGTTGTCCTGAACAGCCCAAAGAAGTGCTCAAGAAGTGCTATCTATAACTGAGGATACATGTCTTTTTCTTCTTTGGTTTGGGATAGGATAGCTAAATGAGTCATTTTTTTAAATTGTTATTTAAGCCCTTTTTCTTTTCAGTTTTCTCTCACTAGCCTCCTCCAAAAAGCTGCTTTTGTCAGCATTCAGAAACTCTGGCTCTTGGGAAAACCAAAGCCAGCACTGAAACACATCCCAAAGCATCAAAGGAAAGTACAGCTGGGAGGGACCACAACAGCCCAGCATGTCCCACTTCCCTGTGCCAAGGGCAAATATACCCAGACCACTGCCTAACAGATACTTGTTTAGACTGTTATTAAAGCTCCTTGTGAAAGAAATTTCACAATCTTGCTTAAACAAGCTTTAGAGAGAGCTGCTCTACCTGCTTACCTAGTGGTTTGGAAAGAGTTCTTTCTAATAATTAACCCAAATCCTGTGGCTAATTACCTATCTTCTTGTTTAACCCTCTGTGGATACAAGCAACAGATTATCAATCTCTCCTGCTAATTTTATATATTTGCACTAAATTATGATTCAGCCTTTATCTTTTCCAGTTAAAATAACTAAACCACTCCAAATTCTCCTGATAAATGTTGTTTCCTAGAGCTCTTCTCATTCTTTCCCCCACCTCCCAGACGCTTTTCCATTTGCCTAAAACTGGTGGTGCCCAATTTAAAACAGGTCTCACCTTTTCCTGTCAGCTCTCTGCCCTCAGGTTTAATTGTGGCCTAGAGTCCTGATGGAGTCACAAAGTAGGTGGAGGGTCATTTCTGTAAACAGCAGGAGCTGTTGGGGATGCTCTGCACCCCAGAGTCTCAGGGAGCAGAGCCAGTAGACAAGCCCTGGGACATTTGCTTTTCCGTGCCTCTTTCCATCCTGGTGCTAGAGGTGAGTGGTACAACTGATACAAAAGTTTTTTTCTGGAAGGGCTTCCTATAAGAAGTGCAGTTTTACTGAGACTGAAAAGTTTTGGGTGCAATGTGTCATCCCCCTGTAGAAGAAACAGTTAAATTGAGCTTTTCAGCTTAGTTCTTTCAACTTAGTTCTCTGAAAATTTTTCTTCTATAGAGCAAAAAATGCCTTGTTTCCATTTTACAGTATATTCTTTTCATATTTATTTACATTTCCTTAAAATGTTTCAGTACTGTGTTCACACTAGTAGTGTTTATATTACATCTTATGTTAGCACTGTCAAAATAATACATTTTGCCTTCTCTGAATTTATTTCAATGAGCAAAAAAATGTATTGAACCATATGTTTCAATAATTGCAATGTGTTTCTTTATAATTTCTATTTCATGAGTTTTTTTGGTCATTTGTTCTGACTGGGGAAAAAAAGTAGGAATTTAGGCAGTGCTGCATAAATTCCCAAGAGCTCTAGAGAATGCATAAGAATACAGAAATCTTCTCACTTCTGTCCACATGTCCAGTTCCTGTTTGAGGTACACAGGCAGGGAAGCAGCTCATTCCCTCTTTTTGTTGTCCCTGTAAAAAAATCCTAGGCACAGTTTGGAATGGTGTTTGATCAGGAACCTGTGCTGTAAGTCATGCCAAATGATGCTTCTGCTTCTGAAGCACTTGGGAAGAATTTTTTTTTTTTTTTTTTGAGAGCCTGTAGTTTGCATTGATTCCCCCAAAGTGAACAAGTCGTTTGGGGATCCTTTCTTGTTGCATTATTATCTAGTTTGCATATATATTCCTACTGCCTAATCTCTTCTAACAATGAATGTCCCAAGATATGCAAGGCTGCAAAACTCAGGAGAAGCATTTTTTAATACATGACCTTCAACAACTGACCCTGTAGCTATGTAAGATCTTCTCTTTCCATAGACTTTTAATTATCTCTTCAGTAAGCAGTTTTTTGAATGTTCTTCAGCATTTCGTAATTTCTCCCTGCCAGGTGCCATTTCCTGCTGTTATACAGGAGAATTTTAAAGTACTCTAAAGTTTGTTCAATGCTTACAAGTCTGTAAGCAATCCATTCATCAAATGCCTAGAATTCAGTGTCTACCTTAGATGTATTAAATAATGATAAAACAAATTCCCTGTAAAGTGTGGGTAGTGAGTGTGTGATTATAGAAGATATTAATGATTCCCTGCCCAAAGACACCTAGGCTTGGATCCTGTGTCTGTCTTGACTCCATGGCACAAAGCTGCCACAGAAGCCCAGTGAAGAGTTCCCCCACGAAGTGGAAAAGTTGTCTTTCTTTCTGTACTAAATCTGTATCTCATACACATCTCCTGCCAAGGAAAGGGTACAGCAGGGATGTCAGGGAAATTCCCACTGTGTGAAGTCACCAGGGTGCCAGGGATGCAGTGCTGCAAGGTACATTGACCATCCCAATCCCATTTGGACTCCCAGTCAGCACTGATCATCTTGTGCCCAGGGCTGGCTCTCAGACCCCAGAGCAAGAGGGGTTTGACTCTACCTTCTGGTCTGATGATCTGATGGACTAGAAGTATCATCTTCCATGCCTTCATCCAAGAAGAAAACTTAAATAAAAGGGCTATCAGTCCATCAGGATCATCCATGTACCACTCAAAATGGCAGCAAAAGGCAATGAATTGTCAGAAAAACCCTCAGGGCAGGGTGCTTGAGTGTCGCTGCTTTACACAGAAAAGTCTTCTGAATGGGCTGTTCTTCATGTTGGACCTGTATTTTCTTCTTTTCTATTAAGAAATCATCCTTTGGCAAAGACAGTTGGAGAGTCTCCAGATCTGTCCTTAACTTCATTCATCTTTCATTCTTCACTGGAACTCCGAAAGTTTACTTTTTATGAAAGAACAAATTGGCCCTTTTCTGCTTTCTGACAGCTGCAGATTCTGTAATACACATCCAACTGCCCCTCTCTAATCTGGGTCAGCTGCTGGGAGACCTCTGGAAGCTAGAGATCCTCCCTCATACTTTTCCTGTTGTTCTATCAGATGAAAAAAAAATTGAATTGAGCTCTGAATTTCAGGTTCTGTAGGTCAGGTTTGAATTAATTGCCTCAAGGGTCATATTTTACAAATGGAACAAGAATACATACCTTAAGTGATGAGTCATATGCATTGTGCAATGGATTATTATTCCCTTTGGGGTATAGCATTTACTTATGCTTGTGAAATGCTCCATAATTTTTATATTTTTTCTTCCTCTTTGTCTTCAGATGCAGATTGTAGTCACAAGAAAAATGTAGGCTTAGCTTTTAAAGTGAATGTACTTTTAAGTTTAATTAAATAAAAGTTAAAGGTGCTGGGTGATAGGCAGTATCTTAATTGAGAAGGCAATAGATTGAATTAGGGAGGTTTTCTTGGAGATCCTCAATCCAATATTTCTTGAAAACTAAACCATCATATTCTTCAATTGCTAAAACCAATTTCAAGGTAAAAATGTCATGTCAAATCATGTACCAATAAGGGCATTGCAAATAAGATTTTTCTTGACCTTACCAATCAGTCACATTGCATCCCCTCCAAAGAGTATTATTAGATTTTTATCATTTTCTGAAAGCTTCTGCTTCAGAGACCAGCCTGATGAAGTAAAGTATCTGATTCTAATAGATAGCCACAAACAAAGTTATGAATACCACTGCTATTCATTTAATGGACATCACTACTCTACAGTAGATAAAGAGTCTAATGAATTTACATTAATCAAATAAATATAATGATTACTTGGGACATATTTGGGTTTATAATTATATATATTTTAGTAATCCTTTTTAAGAATCGACACAATATGATAGATATCTTAAAGAATATTCATATATCACAGAACAGTATGGCTTGAGCATCCATTATACTAATGATGCATCTTATTATTTCCATACTAATTGAGATTAATTTCTAGATCTGTGTGATAGAACAAAGCCTGAGATATGATCAGTGGCATATAACAAGGTATTCAGATAACAGTCTGATACTGTAAGCAAGTGGAGCAAAATTCTTCCTTGTCTTGTGTCCCACAGTTTACCTTGTTGACATGGGGGTTACAAAAATATTTCTGATTTTCTGCTAGGAATATAAATGGGCTGTTAGATACACAGGTGCAATGCCATTAGCATCACAGAGAGCTCCACCAAGTTATTTAACTGAGTGCCGAACTCCCAGCTCACAGACATGTAGGAGCTCTAAACTGTAATGCTCAGTGTTGAAAATGTTTCCCTTGGCAGATTCAAGATTTCACAATATTATTCACAGAAACATGAATTGCTATGGTGATAACAGGAAGCCCTGATTTGCAGATAGCTAATTTAATCCCACTTCTCAAGCTAATGTGGGTATATAGCTGATACAGCCTGAGTGGTTATGTCATTGCTTTGAAACAGCAGAATTACATTGCATTAATTTAAACTAATTTCAAAGCTCCTTCAGGCAGCATTTGATAATAAGAACAACTTTCTTTTGAAAAACTAAACAGAAAAATATATATTTTGGCCTTCTCCGGATGCACAAAGATATTCAAGAGCATTGTTGATCTTCCAAGGAAATCTCTTGTAGAAGAAATGTAAGATTTATAATGATGAGGAGCTTAGCCCCATTCTTTCTGGGACACATGTCAGATATGCTCTTTAATATTTTTTTAAAAAATTAAAAGTTTGCTGTGCTCTCAGGGCACCGTGCACAAAGGACTACTTTCAGCAGGTTTGTAGAGTTGAAAGAGAAATACTTTTGTGAGCTGAAGCAGCTCTGTTTGTGCCAGAAGTCCTTCAACCCTGTCGTTGGTAGGCAGCCTGACAGCGGCACAGGGAGGGGAGTAGATGATACAATAACAAACAAGGCACTCTCAGTTTGTGTGGTGCGGTCCAGCACGCACTGCGCCTCCCTCCTGTTGGCATGATAAGCGAAGTACTCCTGTAGAAACCTTCACAGTCTAGACAGAGTTGACATTCTAGAGCACCATTAAACTAGTTAAAGATTAGATTGTTGTCTAAAGTGGATCAGATGAAACCCTCTCGAGATGAGCTGTTGTCCCTCTGTCAACTGCAAAGGCGGTTCAGACGAGTCCTGCATTTTGTACTGGGTCACATCCCCACAGCACAGAGCATCCTCTGGAAGATCTTCTGATCATGGGGTGCACCAGCAGCTTTCCACCAGTGCAGGCTGTCATGAGGAATAGTGGCAGAGTCAGGGTTCATGCCTGTTGTCAGGCAAACATCTTATCCCTGCTGGTCCGAGATACTGCACAAAGCCTGTCCCACAGTCAGCACTCTCAGCAGGAGCTCGCGTGTCTGCATGCCTAGGCACCAAGTGCCACACATCTGGGGCCTTAAATACACACCTTTAGAAAGAAGATACACTTTGCTAGCTTTTGTGGCCCAGAATCCACAGTAGCTTTGGCTCTAAACCCCTTTCTCACAGAGTCCTTTCTGGAAACATACAAACTTAGCTACACTGTGGGTAAACAGTGCTTTACTTCTGTTTTCCACTGTTCCAGTTAGCATTGTTGACTTTTACCTTGTCCTCTGGTCCCTTGTTATTGCTTTGGCAGTGAAAAAGAAAGAGAAATCCATGTTGCAGTCACTGTGACAGTCTGGGTAAGCTGAGCTATGGCTGCTCAGCACACCAGGCTAGCCTTCTGATGGTCCTTGGCTTTGGAAATCATTTTCCATTAATTATCTGCAAAATATTTACTTTAAAAGTGCTGTGAACAATCAAGCCAGGAAGCTTGTTTACTTGAACATTTCCTCAACAAGAGTGCAAACACCATTGACATGAAGTTTTTATACTTTTTCTCCCAGCTCTACATAAACGCTGTGTAGCACTGATCAGGATTTTGCTTTGGTTAAAGAAGAACAAGACCTTGGTGTTTATTTTTTCAATATATGTGTATTGTTAAAGAAAGTTGCATTAATCTGTGACTTCCTATGCATGTACATACTGCAATTACCTCTTTCTTTTTCTTATAGGCGTGTAGCCACCGCTCTAGCTCAGAGATAATCTGCTGTACAACACCTTCACTGAAAGCTTTCAATCTCCAACCACCCTTTGTAACCAAAGTGTTCTTTATTTTTGATGGTGTCAGCTCCTTTTACTTTGATTTTGATTACGTAAATAATCCTGTATTTAAGCATTTTGAAAAGACAGTGTTCATCTCAAGAGGCAACCAAAATGTTCTGGAAATTAAGGTAAGAAATGCTGAAATAAGTTTTTCAATTATTTGCAAGCGCACATCAGCAGCACAGCGCGGAACAGACTTTTTGATGAAATAAAGGAAGCCCCAAGAAAACGAGGGCAGAGAGAGCACTGTGTTCAGTACTGCATCCACCTGAGCCCAGTTGTTACAATTTAAAAGACACAGGACTGAAAACAAAGATGTATGTACCGGGGTGATTGTTGTCATCAGGTGAAGTGGGAGAGGGG
Source organism: Cichladusa arquata (assembly GCA_026413545.1). Lineage (NCBI taxonomy): Eukaryota > Metazoa > Chordata > Aves > Passeriformes > Muscicapidae > Cichladusa > Cichladusa arquata. The sequence goes on along the minus strand of JAOTQP010000870.1, from coordinate 23,887,116 downwards.
ATTTCCTTGTCCTCATGGGAGGACCACTCTGCATCAGCTTCTGGTTGCAATAGGCTGCACCAGCAGTTCAGGATTAAACATGGCCAGCAGCCCAGAACCTGAAGTATGTGGTCTGTGCAGGAGCCCTGGCCCTTACTGTCACATGCCCATGTGTCCTTCCTCACAAAAGATGTGGTCAGGCTTCTTCTTCTTCTGAGCTGAGGGAAACTCTGGCCTGTGCACAAAGTCACTCATGAGGATCAGTCACTGCTGTAGCCTAAATATTTATGGATCCATAAAAAATGCAAAGTTGATGCTGAATGCCTCTTCAGAGTGCACTGAGAATAGCCTACACAGCACTGAGAAGCATCCCTTAGGAATCTGGGGCGCCTCAATAGCACAGGTTGCTTCTACTGCTGTGCTGCAGAGAAAGTTAAATCCATTCTGCTAGAGTCCAATTTCTTGAAGTCTAGTTTTTTCTGAGTATTAAATAGAAAAGGTATAAATATGGGTATTTCTAATTTACAAAAATTTATTGGTATTTATATGATATTTACATAGTTATCTATAATTTATATAAAATGTAATTGATAAAAATGTTTTATGGAAGACAATCAGTCTTCATGCTTGCCTCATCTCTTTGTGCCACCCCTGCACAGCTCTGTAAGCCAAAATTTCTCTCCCTTCACAATGAAGAAATCTTGAAGCCCTAAGGTCTTTGACTCCAGGATGGTTCAGTGGGCAACTTCTGGGCTGCAAGACATCAGAAGGATTACTTCAAAATTCCTATCAGCCATGCTGAGTTCCAGTCAAACTCTGAATATTAATCCATGTCTGCAAAATGCTTTAAGCAAATACCAAAGAATAATTGGTCTCATTTTTACTTTTTACATTGTTTTTTCTACTTGGAGCTCTTAGCCATACAATCACTTCTTCCTCAATGCAGAGCAAATCTCTTGTTCAGTAATGGAGAAACGCTAGAAAGAGTTCTGGTGTGCGGGTCAGCAGAGACCTGGGAATATATAGCTGCTGCATGGCTCACTGCCTCTGTGCAATGACAGTAGTGTTTTCCAGTATTTTCCAAGTCATGCATATCAACCAGTTGGAAAGAGGACTAATTTGGGAAAAATTTCAGAATAATGTAGATTGGAAGGAACCTCTGGAGGTCTTCATAGTCTAACCCCATTGCTCAAAGCAGGGCTAAACTGAAAATTAGGTCAGGCTGCCTATGGCTTTGTGTAAATGAGTTTTGAAAATATCCAAGAATGGAGATTCTACAGCTTTAAAACACTCCGCTCCACTAGCCTTGCATTGTATGTCTTATGCTTGAGATCCCCTCCAAGCTCAGTGACCCTCTTCTGTACTTCACCCAGTTTGTCAGTACCTCTCTTTTTCTGTGGGGTTCAAGACTTGGCACAATTCTCAAGGTATGGCTCCACAAGTGCTGACCAGAGCAGAGCAATCACCTTCAATCTACTGGCTTTGCTGCTGCTAAAATGTGTGCTGAGCCTTCATCACTAAGGTGGCATACTACTGCTTAATTTCATCTTCTGGTCCAGTATATCAGTAATTTTCCTAAGTCTGATGTCATCTGAAAGCTCAGAGACAGTGCATCCTATCCTTTTGTCCAAGTTGTCTAAAAAGATTTCAAGCAGTATTGGTCCCAGTATCAGCCATTGGCAAATGAAGATTTGATCTCTGTCCAATCTGTTTTTCACTCATTTTATATACCATCCATCCAGTCCATACCATCCTAAGTTTTTTCATTGCTAGGAGAAATTATGTTGCAAAACTTGCTAAAACCAAGGCTCAATTTCCAATGGACTTCTTTCATCTAGAGAGCCAGTCCTGTCTGCATAGAAGGTTGGTCAGGCAAAACACACTCTTAGGAAACCTGTGCTGGCTGTTCCCAGTCGCGTTCTTGTCCTTCCTCTGCCTGGAAGTGTGTCCATGAGGGCTTGCTCTATAATCTTCAGAGACACTGAGGGTCAAATATAAGTTGTTTTTTTTAACTCTCTACTTTGTTTACTCTTTTATTCTCCATGAAAAAGTCTCTGGTGCTGATTATTGCTGGGGAAAAAACCCCAAACATTTAGATAAGAAAGGCTGACTGAGGATTGTGATAGTGACAACTGACCAAAGGCACAATTTTGCAGTATTGACCTGTAGTGATGGCACCCAAGGCAGATGTCTCCCTAAGCCTAAAGTCCTGGTTGTTTCTTGACAACCAGCTGGAGAACAGCATTAGTGAGAACTGGTCTCCTAGAACGAAGCATGAACAGGCACCAATTTGACATCTTCCTCTAAATAGAATTAGTTATAGTGGGATGCTTCTATCAAAACAGTGAGACAACTTTCATAAATTATAGCCAGGAGCCAAAAGAGCATTACAAGCCATGTTGGCAACACTTTTCCCTCACCCCATACCCACATTCAAAAATACACACACACAAGTTTACATGCCTCATGATCATATTTTGTGCAGTAATTAAGCAAGCTCAGCATGAAATTAAATGGCAGCTTGCTTCAGTGAACAGTCTGTTCTACCAAACCAAAGTTCTTTTATCTCTTTCTTAATTAGTTTCAGAGGGGCGGAGGGAGCTTTTATCACAAGTTTTTCAATCTAACTAATCTAGTGTGGCATATTTGGCTTTCATCAAATGACAGTGGGTACCGATTGAAATGTTCTGTTTGGTTTCCCCTGATGACCACAAGATGTTTTTGTAAGAAAATGTTATACACAATAAAACATCAGGTCTTCTATTTAAAACACAGTCAGGGCACTGTGTGCCACAAATGCCAGTCTTCCTTGTCTTCAGTGCCAGCCTCTCAACATCCCACATCATCACTGTCTTCCTCTGCCAAGTCTGTGGCTCTTTCAAGTCTCTTGGTGCCCACCATGCCGGTCAGAAGGGTCATGACAGAGTGGAACCAGGCAACTCTCTGCTTCAACACTATGAAGACACCACTTCAGAAGTGCTCCCGTCTCCTGCCAACATGGAAAGTTGTCAGGGCAGGAGAAATTCTGGTGTTTCACTGCTGAGTCTGCTGAAAAGGACAGAATCCACTTCCTGCCTCCCCCAGAAGCCACTGATCCAGACCTGCAAGCTGGGCTGCTGACAGCCCAGAGCATCCTAGCTGTGAAAAAAAAATTATAAAACAAGTAAGAAAAGCATCTTTCTTCAGTTAGGCCAGAGGCCTGGTCTCCTCTAGTGTTGTGATTGTGCACTATCAAGTATGTTTTCAAATATAAATCTTCCACTAGAGAAATACATAGCACAGTTGTAATTCAGTGTGTAACAACTGGCATACTATACAGCACATCTGAGATCTTGGCTGTGCTCTGGCACTTCTGTCTTAAAACTCAGAGTAGGATAAGACTTAATAAATTGCCTACTCTATTCTTAAGCCATGCCACACATTCTTTATGAGACAATTTTAAGGAAATCTTCTTGCCTGTTTATAGGTCACTCTATTGTCAATCTTCTTTCACATCACATAGGAAATTCTTACTCTCAAAACCTGGTCCAAAAGAGACCAATATGGAAACTGTGGTATTTTTGAGCAAGTTGAGGAGGAATCTCTGCAGCTGCAGCAGTTCCTCATTCTGCCCAAGTCAGCCTGCTCTCTCTGCTTAGATACCAGATACCAGTCTCAGAATTTCCAAACCTTAGTTAGTTTACTGTTCTTCTGCTGCTTTTAGACTTTTACCCAAGTTATTCCTATCTATCTAAAGTTGTGAGGTGGCTGTGCTATCAGATTGAGTTGCAACAGCTACCCAGTACAGCTTGAAGATTAACTTGTGCAGCTTGCATTCTAGGGTATTGCTCACCAAGAAGGGGGTAATGCACATTTAAAAAGAGCAAATATTTTTGTCCAGTTCTCACAGGAGCCAGTTTTCCCCTTTTCTTAAAATGGTAGGGAAATTCTGTTGTCCCAAGAAGAGCAAAACCACTGCTGAAAGCATTTTGAAACTCTCAATATATTTAGATATCATTGTGAATATATTTGAAACTATAATATATTGATGGTAATGTCATGGTCATAGAAGTAAGTAAAAGCTACCACCTTTATAACTGGCTGAAGACCACCTGAGGAAATATCAGTATATGATTTTTTTTTTCCATCAGTTTTGGAGAAAAAATTCTGGGCTTCGGTGTTGGAGACCACTCAACCATACTCTCCAGGATAATGTATTTATCCTGAAGATGGAAGAATTAAATTCAAGTCTTTTGAGGTACATCATTCAGAGGAAAGATTTGAACATGAATGGCTCACAGTCTGCCACAAGTCTCTGTACTAATAAGCACTAAGAATTCATATGCTCCCTGGCCCAGGAATATTTTCTTACTTGATGCCAAACAGAATGGTTTTAATTAGACAGAAGATAAAGTTCAAAATGGACTTTTATGGCCAGCTATTAAAAAGCATTTACCTGGAGTGTGGCTTTGCCATCAAAATAGGACATTAAACTGGCTGTCCTATACATTTATTGCAATTTTCCCAGGGTTCAGTCTCATTCTGAAGCAGATCTAAAACATATGCCAAAGTAAGATTATTTTTTGCCCCTCAGAATGGGATTCTTGTTTCCTTTCCAATATACAAGGCTTCACAGTGGTGTCAGCTGTGATGCTTTCCTCCCTTCTCATGGAAAACTCCCAGATCCAGCCCATATAAATAGCCTGTATTAGTCCCATACTCCCTTCTCCCCTTCTAATCCCAGTTAATATACCTCTTCTTTCATCTTGAGCTGGGCTGTGCATGGGCTAAGGCAGCTTCTTAAATAGAGATGCACTCCTGAGCACAAAAGATCTTAAACTTGGCCTTTGGATTCTACTGTCACAATATCATAAGGAATAATTTTTTATCCAAGTCTGGGATGTGAGAGCAGGTCTTTTGGTTAAGAAGTGTACTTTTCATGCCTCGTCTTTACTTAGGTTTTTTCCTTTTTGGTCTGTGGAACATGATTTTAACAGGCTTGTGTATTACCATAATTAATTACTTCTTTTTGAAAGCTTCACTTCTGCTACCATAACCACTTGCAAAACAAAATGTTTGAGATGCCTTTAGCTTATGGATAATATAATGCCAGTTTTGTGTAAACAACAGCGTTACATAATGTGTCTTTTCTTGAACAAATTATGCAAAAATCTAAACAGGACCAACGGGATTAATCCCTCAGACATTTACAATTTCAGAAGTCTGTATGAGCTGTATGAATGACAGCAGATTTTATCTGAAAGTCTACCATCCTCCATTGGCCTGTCTGTCAAAGTCACATTTATATGAAATAAATCTATACATGCATATTGACAGGACAGTGCAAATTCTCATTAGTCTTTTATTTCACAATTTATTTTTCATTAAAAATATTTTCCAGGCTTGTAACTACTTAACTTTTATGAGATGGTTATGTAATATGAAATTGATTTTTTTTTTCCAAGGGAAATTATATTGATTCAGAAGCTGTTAAAGGCGAGGTGCTAAAAGTTGGAAATAAAAGCTGCGAAAACCTTCTCCTGCAGTCTGAATCAATTCTGTGTACGGTTCCCAGTGATCTCCTGAAATCCAACAGTGAGCTAAATATAGAGGTGAGGCAACTACACCACACATGAGATATTAATGCCATTTTTATTATTATTCACAGTGTCACTATTGAACCAATAAACTTTAAGCCTAAGTAAAATTTAAGCCTAAGCCTGTGCTTACAGAGCTGTCTCTATCCCTGTTTGTTTGGGATGGAAATTCAAATAATATCAGCTATTTAAAAATAAATATGGCCATCATTGTTGTTACTACCTGTTTGTACAGAGACTTTCTGGAGCCTTAGGCACAAAGTAGGACCTGAGCTAAGCGCAGAAATAAAATTATAGTTATTAATCCAAACACAAGAGGAAACATGTGGGGAAGAATGAGAAACTGTAATGGAGTAGTTTTAGTTGGAACTCACTGGTCCTTTTTTCAACAAAACATTCTGCTGCAGTCAAGAGGATCAAATCTTTCCTGAAAGATTTTTTTTTTTATCTGCATTTTATAGTTTGATTTCAATTTTTTTTTGTAAGAAGAAGACACTTAGGGCAAATGATTGAGTCATTGCTTTAAAGGTGGTCTTATTAGAGTCATTCAGTGTGCTACTGCAAATTTTAAATTGTAGACATACTGTATTATAGAATAAGACAAATCTTTTTAAAAGATAAAAAATAAATCACAATTTTGTATTTTTCTAAATATATGAAAAAAGGAAATTGGAATGGAATTACCTTTAAAATATGAAATTGCACTCTGATTCACTGAAAACAGTGGAGACTTTGCTGGTCATGTAAGTATGACTAGGATCAAAGTCTATGTGAGCTCTTTTAAGCAGGAACATCCATTTTTTCTATGTCTTTATAACATTCATCTCACAGGATCCTGGGCTGTGAATGATATTCTTATGTGCTACAGCAATCTAAGTAAATAGTAATAACAAATTTGATCTATTAATATGGTAACTAGTAATTTATTTTAATATTAATTTCTTTTTTTAAGTAAGTATTCGTTTTCTTGGATACATCAGGCAAACTATAAAATTAGATGCAGCTCTCCTTTTGATGTAGGTCTCCCAGACTTCTAAGAGCCTAGTTTCATATAATGCTTGTGCACAGGTTGCATCCAGTTAATATGTTGTATTTTTACATATGCAACCAGGACTAACATTGCATTCAATTAGTTCTACTATGTGATATTTTCTTAACCTCTAAGAAACAGATATGTGTGGCACGTTTCATGCACAAAGAAAAGAACAAAACATAAAGGGGTTAAATAAGGTTTCTACTTGTTTACTGGCAAGGAGACTCAGAAATTGTAGTCTGCCCAGCGAAGAAGAAAATTTGCTCTTTTGACGGGCAAATCCATCATTACAGTACCCAGAGGGATGAATTCCACAGGAGGAAGAGAAAAGATGGCCAAATGCATTCCAACTGACTGAGCTAGTGCTGTGTGACCTAAAACAGTTTTTCCCTTTTAGCTGCTTGGTGTTAGCTTGGTTGTTGGTTTTTGGGGTTGTTTTTTTGTTTTGTTTTGTTTCTTTAAACTGTCAGCAAGCTAGAAGCTGGCAAGGGACAGGCTCACGTGACCTTGGGAACTAAAATGCAAGAACGCTGTCAACAAGAGAGTGAGTTTGATGTTACAGCATATTTATGCTAGGAGAACACACATTAAAGACAGTTGGGCTATTTTTTTCAATGTACATCTCAGCCCATACAGCCCTAGGCCCATATGAGTAAAAGTATGCGTTTAACATTTTGAATCAGCATCTAGTAACAGTGGAACCCTGTTATCCAGAGTGCATGTGAGTGCATGCTGTGTATCAAATACACTATGCTGTGTCACTACCAGAGCTCTTGAATGTGACAAATGAGTCATTAGCAGGTAGATCAGTTTGCATGTACACCAATATAACAACTTCTCGATTCACAGTGTCTTATCTCAGTACAGCGTCACAAAATCAAGATTTGATACATAAGGGACATATCAGCTCATACTTTAGTACTAATAATCTAGTTCTTACTTGTCTTTGGAAATCATTACACTATTTTTTTTTCTTTGTTATTTCAGTGGAAGCAAGAAGTTTTGTCAACAGTTATCGGAAAAGTGCTGGTCCGGCAAGATCAGAATTTCACGGGACTAATTGCTGGAATTCTTTCAACATCAATCTTAATTTTTATCTTTTTGGCGGTTTTCTTCTGGAGAAGAAAGAAAAAACAAATTAAAGGTCCATCATAGTCAATCCCATCAAATAATTCCATTATTATCTTAGATTTTGAAAACTGACATGATTTTATGCCCTGCTTAACTGCCATGCATTGCCCTGTTGTAACCTGTCAGCAGAGGTTTCACAATCAAGTCCCAATGTTTAGTTGCATTTCAGTGCTTGGCAAGAGCCTCAGCTGGGTGAAGGGCCACATTATGCCTTAAGCAGAAAGATTTCTGAGGAACTCTGAGCTATTAGGAAAACTTAGTAACTTCTTTTCCCTAACCAGCTTTGGAAGAGGGGATGAGTAAATGACATGCATGGAATCACAAGTACTTCAGCTTCATCCAGTTGCCTTGCATTGCTCCAGGCTGTGCCTGAGTTGTGCAAGACACAGAGTGCTGCAGTCTCCTGGTCTCTTTTTACCCCGAATCAGGAACTTGTCCAGACTCTGGTTCTTCTCTGGCCCCTGTGTCTGGGTTTCCTTCCAGTGGGAGCTGCCACACTGTGTAAGGTGGGAGGAGGAGGGGAGCTAGTGTAGAACCGAGGCTTGTTCTGATGCACTATCACAGTCAGACCATGAAGCTGGCCCTAGAGTTTTCAAAGCTGTCTTTGACCTTCCAGTGTAGCTAAGGGTGGGTCTTCAACACAAGATTTTTTTGCAGAAAATCTTGCACTATAGAAACAGCTCAAGTTAAGTCCTGCACGTCCGCCACAGCAACAACCTGACCCTCTTCCCAGCAGGGCAGAACATCTAAATTTAAATAAATAGACAGATAAATCAACATTGGCATGCCAAAAACTTGAGGGTTTTCTAATATTGCTTTCTCCTCCCCCTTCAGATCTGGGAAGTGACCTAGTTCGTTATGATGGCAGAGTGCACACTCCTCACCTGGACAGGCTGGTGAGTGCAAGGAGTGTAAGTCCAACAACAGAAATGGTTTCAAGTGAATCTGTGGACTACAGGTCAACTTTTCTAGAAGGTACGCCTCTATTAGGAATCAATATAGAGGATATTTTACACATCTTGATTTTCATATGTCTTCAGATGATAGCTGTTTTGATCAGTATCCTGATTTCAGTTTCTCACCTGATTTGTCTGTGTGTGCATTTTTGGGACTCTCGTGTGTTCACAGGCTTGCTATTTTAACTGAACTTCTCAGGTGCTTCCCAAGATTAAGGTGCAAAGGATTTTTACTTTTACTCAGGTTGAAGGAATAAATAAAATACAGTTAGTAAAAACTCTCTATAAGTGTGCTCCACAGGTTATTGGGAGCTAGTGTATATAGTGATTCTGTGTTGTCATAAGATCCATCCCACCATGCACAAATCCACTCTGAAAAGACTGATTTTAACGATAGCATCAAGTGGCTGTAGGTTTAGTGTCTCCCAGTGACTTCCTACAGTTATAATAATGCAGTTCTGTTGGCCCAGCATGGAACATGGAGTCTTGCAAACTGATATTCTTCCATCTGTTAATGCTCCTCCTGTAAAATAGAACATTGTATAATGAAAAAATGTCAATTTTAAAAATTAAGCTAAAAGGATATGAAGACTGTGACAAATTGAATGGAGGTCCATGTGCACCATTATGCCAATCTCAGGGAAGAATAATCCTATGCCAAATACATTTTTGTGCTGTATAATAAGATTTCAAGGTGTGTTCTTCAGAAGACCAGTCTGCGACATTTATCATACCATTCTAGTCTTCTTTAACACCTGTGGAGACCATATTCTGTGATTACCATTAAAAAACCTTTATCTATTAGGAGTTATCACATTATGGTGTGTGAGATATCACAGATATTTGTTAGTCTTGGTATAGACACAGTCTTGTACTATTTCAGGTGCTGCTGTATACAACGCAATAGAAATAACTCCAAATCTTTGTTCCACCTTTGCAAGCCACAGTCACAGAGCTATTTGAGACACAGGCATGTTCCCAGCTTCCCATATTATTCTTTTATTGCTGCCACCAGCTCGTACAGGAAGTTTCTTGATTGAAAAATTTCCAAAGGGAAAGGAGAGCCTGTGCCACTGGTTAGGAGGGAAAGTGGTACATGAGACAAAACTATGCAAAAATCCTCGCTGGAAGGTAAACCCACAGTGGTCCTGCATCCATTGTGTACTGGCAAAGGACAGTGCAGAGTGCATCCAAGAAGGGCATGTGTTCATCTGATGTTCCTGTAGCAATGTCAGTGTTGATATTATCAAAGAATAAAATAAAAGAAACATTATGAAACATGCAGGTTTACATTTAGCAGATGCAAAAACTATTTTGCAGCCATGGCTAGATTATTTTACTGTGTTTATTAAATATATATTTGCCCTTAGTTACAAATAAACTCATTTTTAAGTTGTAGGAGTTGGTATTTTTGCTCCTAGATAAAATAACAGTATTTTTCAGAGCCCAGAGTGATAAAAGCACTTTACAAAAATTTCACAAGTTTTATGCAGAAATAAATAAAGCAAGTCTATACAATACTTTTTCCTTTTTGTAATAAGATACCTGATAATTTCTGTTGGTAAATTTGCTCCCCTTTTTTTGTTTTTGACCCTGGACTAAATTCAGCTCCCTGACTCCACTGAAATCATTCCAGGCTGAAATTGGTATAAACTAAACATAGTTCTTTCATTCAGTCACACAAAATGCTAGGAAAAAGGTTTTAACCAAAACCAATTTGAAATACCTGAACAACATGCTGTTGATAAAAAAAAAATCTCAGATAGATACTCCTGGATTTACTGAAATATTTACTCCTGAAATATTTTAGTTTCTGCTACATCAGATGGCTCATGTTATTTTCATGAGTAGCACCAACTGTATTATCTTCAGCAGTTACAGGAAATGAATCACCTCTAGGCATTTCCCCGGTTGAATATTTACTATTGGATAAATATAGCTAGTCACCAGCACTTTGGAAACCTTCGTGAAGTGTAAAGTTCCCTACCAAATTAGAACATAACAGTAATAAAAAGCTTCATGTTTTTAATTGTTCACTACCTCCTCCTACCATATTGCTGTCATTTTTCTGTTTTGCTCTTGTTACTCCCAATTGCTAGAAATGCAACAACCTCTGTTTGGCAAGAAGTGACAAGGCTTCATTCCATCCCCTCAGAAAAGTGGAAGTTTTGCCATTTACTTTCATAAAAGTACAGCTGAGACAAGCATAAGTTTCTAGTGACATGGTTTTCCTGGAAGTTGGCAGATTACCAGTGCATATTTTCATTCTCCCTTTGTGACCAAAACTTCCTTAAAGCCAAGTCGCTTCCAAACTGATAAAATCAAACCTTGCTTACCAATGCAATAAAACTCTTCATTTTTCAAGGAGTTTGAAAGAATTATAACAGTTTCTGTTCGTTTTGCAGATCAGTTTCCAGGCATGTCTCAGAATGGATCGTGCAGACCTGCCCAGTATCCTCACTCTGACCTCTCCCCGATTCTGTCTAGCGGAGACTCAGATTTAGCCAGTCCACTTCTCCAAACTAACGTCCACATTGACATCAGTGCCTTAAATCCTGACCTGGTCAAAGAAGTGCAGCATGTGGTTATTGGTGCTGACAGCCTGATTGTGCACTTCAGTGAAGTAATAGGAAGAGGTGGGTACTGCAACTCCTACATTGCAAACTGCTCCTCTTTTTGCACACCTGTTCATTATAAATCATTCTGAATAAGTTGTCTACATAGAGATTTTTATCAAGCTTTTTAGCTCTTACAGCACTGCATACCATGCACTGAATCAAGGGGAGAATGAAGGGGCTTTCCTTTGAAGGCAGTGCATTGATCAGTTGGAGAAGACACTGTCAGGAGGATTGAGTCTGCCAACTAACGAGGCTCTTTTGAACCCATGGACTTGCTGGTCCCCCTCCAACAGCCTCACTCTCACCCTTTTCCAGGCTACAGAAAGCTCAGCCAGGGCTTCTGATCCATGAGGCTGTGGTATGGGAGTGAATCTGCCACAGGACATTATGTGAAACCTAAGGCACATACCTAAATGTCAGGGGATTCTGAGGCAGGAACACAAGTGACCTTAAACTTGGATGACACAGGAGACTCCTGCAGTCTTTAGAGTATACAGCAAAAATCCCCGTGGCCCAGGTGAAATGCCCACACCCATTTTCCCTCCTCAAGTTTCCACCAGCTCTGAGGAATTTGCTGCTTGTTTCCTCCCAGCAAATGCTCTCCATATCACCTCATTCCTCTCATGCCAGCTGCAGAAATATGTAGCTCCTGATTCACTTCCCCTTAGTTTTGATTAGTCCCTGATTTAGCAAATCTCCTAATTTTCTAAATTTCTCTCATCACTCCTATTCCTCTACATCTTCATAAGCAAGTTCCCTTCACCTTTCATAGCCCAAGGCAGTTATTTTATTAATTTCTGTTAGGGACATTTTTAAACTCTGTAGGATTGAGTACCTATTAGTAACCAAAGTACAAACTGGATTTTCAGTATTTCTACAGATCATGCATGAGAGGTCTCTTGTTGAGTATCAGAATACTGATAAAAAAAATTGGCTATAAATTATATTCTTAATGCCTCTTCTGCAGGATAAGAGCCACAAATCAAACAGTCAGTGTGTTTCACTTCTATGTATTACACTTCATCATCCCCAAAGCAAGGGTGGGCCTTTTTCTTTTCTTTTTTGTTTTGGAAAACTCCAAGTAATTTCCCATGTTTTAAATGTTGAAATATATCTGGAATGACACAAAGATAATAAACCATTTTAAATTTTCTCCTTTCTAACCAGAAATGGGACAAACCCCAAAATATTTTAGACACACCCAATCCAAGCTTTAGGATTTGTGCCCAGGCTCCAAGCAATCTGTGGTCTGATGGGATTTTAGTTGCATTTATAAAACAAACTTTGGATTAATTTTACCTCAAGCCAAAAGCAAAGCCAACCGAGCTCTCTGACCAGAGCTTATGTCGTAAATTTATGAATGTGGTAAAATTAATTAGATAGTCTTGTTCTCTGTAGAACTCACACTTTAAAAGAATTTTGCTTTCTAACTGCAAATATTAGTATTTTAAAAGTGCGCAGTAAATAGTTTATCTATGAAAGAAAGCCACAACTGCACGTACATAGTTTGATTTAGAGAAATTAATGTGTGAGCCTGGAGCTCAAAGTTCACTCTTTCCCAAACTGGTAAACCTGACTTTTCATAGGAAGTCTTGGTAGACAACATCATTTGCTTGACAGGAAAGCACAGGATTTCTGTGTCCCTGGCAGATCATTTCACTGCTTAGACCACAAGAAAGAAGGTAAATTTTGTTCAGCATCTTTTAGTGATATTTTATACTTGGAACTAGGCCATAGAAAAAACTGCCAAGTGGTGTGATCAGTCTGTGATCAGTAGAGCAACTCCCAGCCCATCCACAGCCAACACATCATTTTAACATTCAACATTTTCCATGGAATAGCAAGACCTGAGCGACTAATGCCAGAGTAGCTGTCCTTTCCATCAGACACATCAGGTGCATCAAGTTTGTACAGGCCAGTGGACCACTTAGCCTGGGCTTGAGATCACTGGGAACCACCAATCCAGTGGTCATGTTGGCTCCTAACTGCTCCCTGTGCCTTCCAGGTGTCCTCCTTTGACACCTATGTCGCAGGAGAAGATGATGGGAACGGGCTGATGTGGGCTTTGTGTGCATAGTCATTACCGAAAATTAAATATTTGTGGCGCCAGCTTAGTCATTATTTATACTCTCCATTTAGGTCAAGAAATACCAATTATGCTGCAAATAGAGTTTTCATTTTATGTAGTGGTGGTTTTATGTAATGGTGGTTTTATGAATGGTGGTTTTATGTAATGGTCCGTTTCCATTTATTTTAATATGTTAGTTAGGAAGTATATATTACAAGTGTTGAGAATTGGACAGAAATGGAATGTGATCACTTTCTTAGAGCATAATTGCTACCCAGTGGAAAATACCAGAAAGCTAATCTTACTTAAAGCTAATATTGCTCATTTTTTTACACAGGACATTTTGGCTGTGTGTATCATGGGACATTGCTGGATAACGATAGCAGGAAAATTCATTGTGCTGTGAAGTCACTGAACAGTGAGTTCCGTGTTTAATAGTGAGACATTACTGTTAATTCCAAAGATAACTGGGATGAACCAATAAATTCCAGTGAAGTATACATTCAGAAACAAAGATTCTTAGTTGCAGCTGAATCAGATTTATCTTTGGAGCAATTCCAGTTACTTCAAATTACCATAACACATTGGCATATATTTTTACATCAAATGAAATGTCCATATATTTCCTCTACAAAGAAAAGAACACTGGAAAATAAGGGAAAGGTAGCATCATTTTTTATTCTACCTAGTCCTGAAGATTTGGGTTTGGAAGTTAAATTGCTGGAGAGTGGGCAAAGCTGCTAGAAAAACAGCAAGAAGGAAGATAGTATAATAGCATTTATTAAAGATTCACTCAAGTGTTGTTATTCAATTTTAAATCATTCAAAATAAGAAATGGAGAAACAGAATTAAAATCACCAACAGTCTGTATTTGGTAATTGTAGGAAAACCAATGCACATGACCTGGTTGTAATGTGGGAGATGGAGAGCATGTTTGTAGTCTCTTGTTATCACTTTGTTGTGCAACGACATGCTGTAGAGAAATGAACCCTAGTTTGTTTCTGTTTCTTCTAACTAACCTATTTTATTACTGGATTTCTCAGGGATTACAGACCTGGAAGAAGTAGCTCAGTTTCTGAAAGAAGGAATAATCATGAAAGATTTCACTCATCCCAATGTTCTGTCACTCCTGGGAATCTGTTTGCCCAGTGAAGGATCCCCATTAGTTGTTCTTCCATACATGAAACACGGAGATCTTCGAAATTTCATTAGGAATGAGACTCATGTAAGTACCTGGTGAGGGGCAAACTGTAATGCAGGTCTGGCCACGCCCTGCTCCAGCACCACACTTCACAAGCTCTCATAATTACATTACGTCTGCGACCGGCCGCTCTTACTACACCTTAACCTTTAGCACTTGCTTAGGCTGGCATCAAGCCCAGCCACAGCACTGCCACTCCTTCCCTTCCCCCTCAAATTCCTCTCTAGAATGTTTCCCAGAAATTATCAGCAATAAGTATTTCTCATTTCCCATCCATAAGCCTCTTAATAAACAAATGTGTTTATGAGATCTGTGTCCAGGGGCCCAATCATCTGCTGGTTAAACTGGCACATCTCTGTTGACTTTAGCACAGCTGAGCCAGTCGTCAACATCTGCTCTTCCAGCTCCTAGGTAAGGGAGCTCCGTATCCCACTAGTGTCACAGTCCATTTATTATCAGTATTTTTTCTTCTTATCTTGAGAAAGAAAAGCAGGAACTGTTATACAAACTATGAGTACTCTCTTACCAGCAATCTTCCCCATTTCCACTGAAAGACTGTAGATTCCTCAAATGTGCCTCACTGCTGTCTCTCAAGTAGGAGACCACTGATCTTACCTCAGGCAGTGTAAGCCTTTACACTTTATACTGTAGTATTTCACCTATTTCACAGTGTTAGGACAATACAAAGTGACTTCTGAGCCAATAGGATTTTGTCCTTGCTTTTATGGCAATCAGCAATAGCCAGTAGAATTAAAAAAAAAAACAAAACACATTTTGACAAATTTTTTGGAGGAGTTTAGCTTTCTGAGGCTGGGACCTGCTCCCATTTGAGCTTCTTTCTTTCTACAAGCACCAGGGCCCTTGTCTGTAAATAGTGCCACAGTCCTTTCATAAATAGAATAATGACCACAGATTGTTCCACAGAAGAAAATTATAAGGAGCAATGTCAAAAACACAAAAATCTGTAGGATCCTTACTATTACATAACAAGTCATGTGATTGCCATAAAAGACTTACAGGTTTATGTTTATACTTATTTTGATATTTAACATTTTGAGTATCATCTCACCGTGTAGGTAAGCAGAAAGAGTTAACAATCATTGCCAAAAATCTTCCTCTGGTAACTGCTAAGGTCTCACTTGCCTTTTTCATGACATCATACTTATGCCCTTATTTTGTCCCAAATAGGACTTTCTCTTTTCTTCTCCAGCTGATGAACTCCCAAGTTCATAGTTAGTACCTTCCACTGAGTTACATGCTGTCACTCTTTAGTCTACATACGTGAATTTTGTGTGTCATTGAGATTTCAGCATACTGTTCCACTTCCCAGGCCAGGTTATGCTGCTCATGCTGCAAACTCTACTCTTCTGGAGACTGTCAGCTTTTTTGTTTTCTTATAGTGTGTTTTCTCACCAGGAGTAAGGAGTTGACCTAAACTTAAACTAGTTTCACTACAAGCACAAACCTTTCTTGATCATTCTGGTGGCAGGAGAGGTGTGAAAAACCTAAAGACTCACAGCATAAAGCAGTCTGATCCTTAAGCTTCAGCATTCATTTTAACATAAATGTTTGTATTTTACAGAATCCAACAGTAAAAGACTTAATTGGATTTGGCCTTCAGGTCGCAAAAGGAATGAAATACCTTGCAAGTAAAAAGTTTGTCCATAGAGATTTGGCAGCAAGAAACTGTATGTAAGTACAAACATCTACTTTCAGCCACATTACCATGCTCTTCTGTGTAAAACAGTGAGATGAGACAAACTGAAGTTTCTGGGATTCTGCTATTTTTTCGTCAAAAGATGGTGTTTTTTTCATTGCTCTGCAATTACACTGATGTTTGTCATGCATGATGATGAGCTACTCATCTTGCTAAGGGCTCATTTCTTACACATAAGCTTTTTTTGAGTGTGAGAAATAAGAAAGCTGAGGTCAAAATCATTGGTTAGAGTTTAAAAGGCATCTCCTAAGGGAAGTTAAGCTGCTGTTGTCTCAACTTGCTGTGCTTCCACCCAGCCTCTTCAGAAGCAGCATGTCTCTGCTGCCACACCTAACCAGGAGGGAGAGCAGCACAGGGGAGCTTTGTGAGAAAAACAGGAACACAAAGAAACACCAGTGAGACCTCTTGACAGTAGTCTTTCATTACATGAGCATGAGCTTACTTTGGCTCAACTAGGCACACAAATTAACATTCAAAGAATCTTACTAGTGTCTGGGAAGCCAGACAGTTCAGTTCCCACAAAGACAAACTGATACAGGAGTTGCCAATATGATTATGCTGATTTATCACTGATGTTGTGAATTAATGAGGCACAGCCTTAAACATTAAAGATTATTTTTAGCACATCATAAACTGGAATTCTGGCTTCAAAAAGGTCGTTAACCTATGACATCAGGTATCTTATTCTTTTTTCAAGGGTGCACACCTATGCAGCTGAACAGCCTCTGAAAAAGAACATTTTCTTACAGGCATTGGTTTTTTTAGGGGATGAAAAAAGCCACAAGCAGATTTTCGGATTTCCTAAGAAGGAATGTGTTGGGTTACTGAACGACAGATGTAGTTCATCTAATCAAAGTCCAAATAATGGCAACAGGACATTCCCCTTGGCCTAGTGTCTCTTCCTCGGGTGAGGAAGGAACAGCTCTCAGGGTGTCTCATACCACCACTGAATGACTGCTTTTGTACTTTAATAGGGATCAGCACTCAGAGCCTGGAGAGCTGCTGCCACAAGACCCACTTTCTGCAGTGGCCATGTGCAATCCAGCACTCAGTACAGGCTCTGCTACAGTGGTGATCAGAAAGGAAGCCAGCATGCAAATATAGTCCTCAGGGACTCTTAGCTCTATTCCACTATCCTGAAAGAGGAGCAGGAACCTGCTGTGGCATACACTGTTTCCTGTTGACCCATCAAAACTCCCTCTTACGCCCTTCACCAGATTAAGTTACAACATCAGTAAATCCATCAGATGGTTCTGTCCCATACACTGGGGCTTCAACAGACCAGAGTTGTCCAGAAAGAAAACTCATAAATTCAAGACAGGGAAGTGTTATGTGTAGACACTGAGAGAGAGAGGATCATTTAGCCTAGAGAAGGTTCAAGGAGATCTTATCCATATGTATAAATACCTGATATGGTGGATTAAAGAAGAGGAAGTCAGATTCTTCTAAGTGGTGCCTCAGGACAGGGAGCGGGCACAAACTGAAATGGGGAAAATGGCATTTAAACATAGTAATGTTTTTATTGTATGGATGACTGAACACTGGTCCAGGTTGCCGGGGAGGGAGTGGAGTGCTTATCCTTGCAGGTATGCAAACCCACCTGGTTCTGAGCAACCTGCAGTAGGAGAACCCTGCTTTGAGCAGGGGAGATAGTGGTGAGCTAAATTATCTTCAGGGGCCCCTTCCAACCACACCCCTTCTGTGATTGTGTGATGCTGTAAAGAAGCCCAAAGGGAAGTGCTTGCTGTGACTAGGTCTGCACATGTAAAGAAGGATAGGCTTGAAAATGCCAACACCCATGCTCTGTCTGTTTGTGACAATGATACCACTTATCAGGACAAACACCAAGCTTAGGAGAAGCAAAGCTAAGGGGGTCTTCTGGTATGGCTAAGCTGTAACCCCAGCAGAACTTTTGTTATGCCATCATTTTCTCCCAGAACAGACACCAAACTCATCCTTAGTTACAGGACGACATTATTACATAAAGGCAGCCACTGAGATAATGATGGATCTCTCCATATCGAAACTGAGATTAAGTAGAAAAGGGCATGCATTGACTTGGAAATGAAAATGAGCAGATTTTAAGAATACAGAAGAAAAAACAGCTGTGGAAGTAATGATGTAGAACTCCATCAGGATGTACAGGCTATTAGCAAAGATCTTTTTATACATAGCAATTGTTTTAAAATAACTGTAATTCAAACTGTATAATCAAAACAATATCAGTCATTTCCTGAGTTCATTCACTGTGTTAAATGGGTGTCAAGTATACTTTGCTGTGCTTTTGTTTCAGTGTTACATTAGTTTCATAGATTCCAAATAAAGTACTGCCATGCAAAGTCACAGTCTCAAAAATGCAAGTCAGTCATTATAATCCACCAGCATGGTAAGTCTTGCCTGCTCAGTTGCAAATAATACCTTTTGTCATTTCTCTAGGTTGGATGAAAAATTCACTGTCAAGGTTGCTGATTTTGGTCTTGCTAGAGATGTATATGATAAAGAATACTACAGTGTGCACAATAAAACAGGAGCTAAACTGCCAGTGAAATGGATGGCTTTAGAAAGTTTACAAACTCAGAAGTTCACAACAAAGTCAGATGTGGTAATGTACAAACATATTTGTATCACCTATTTATTTCTTTTATATTGCCTGAGGCATCTTTCTAGTATTTAATTCATGGAACAACTCCAAAACTTATATTTGAATCTAGCTTTTGTTCACATAAGAGTAAAAGAGCCTTTCTACGTCCAGAAAGTGTATTTGTCCCAGTCACTAAGCAAGAAGTTGTTGACCTGATTATATCTTACTGTTCAGGAAAGAATTAGGAGTTTAAACCTGTTCCAGGGGAAACTGAGGACATTCCAAGAAGTGAGGTTGGAGCTCCTGTAGCTCCCCTGCTATAGGAGGGGCTTTGGAAAGCTTGACAGAACAGGCTGACTTGGAGACTCAAAAGTTAATAGTTCTCCAAAATACTTTATTTGCTTTATAAAGAATTACTGGCTGCCTACAGCAATCTCAAGTACTACCTGGCCATTTATGAAGAAAAAGTTGCTACAATTAAGTCAGTTGGCTGGATTGCTTCGTATTTTAGCTCTCCATTCAATCCAGATTCAGACTGACCTGTGATGCGTAGAATTTTTACCATGTATATTGTCTTCAGCACGTATTTACATGGAGTTAGTCAGATCATCAGTTCATGTAAACTGGCAGAGTTCCATTAACCTCAAAAGAGGTCTGCCAATTTATATCAGCAAAGTAGCAGGCCTATAGGCTTTTATATTCTTTCATTTACTTAGTTGAGATTCTCTGGCTTTTATTTAAGTGGCTCCTCAAGTCCCTACAGCTTTTATTAGCCCACTTAAAAGAAAGCTGAATGCAGTAAAACAACTTTTCAAAGGAAAAATCCATGCAGTTGAATGCTTAAATCTGTCAAACCATCTTCTAAAACAGGAATGCAAAGCCCTCCAACCCTTTAACTTTTTATTTATTTGTTTGTTTTCTTAGTGGTCCTTTGGTGTATTATTATGGGAACTTATGACACGAGGGGCACCACCCTATCCTGATGTAAATTCTTTTGATATAACTGTTTACTTACTACAAGGAAGAAGGCTACTGCAACCTGAATACTGCCCTGATCCACTGTAAGTAAATAGTTTGCAAAGGCTTCTGCAAATGCTGATGATTCTATAGTACTAAAGTAACTGAGACTGCTGGAGGAAAGAGAGAGTGGGGTTTTGGGGTTTTTTATGCGATTTCATAATTGAACACTTCTTTTATTTGAATGGCAGGTATGAAGTCATGCTGAAGTGCTGGCATCCGAAACCTGAGATGCGTCCAGCATTTTCCGAACTTGTTTCAAAAATATCAACAATCTTCTCCACTTTTATTGGGGAACACTATGTCCATGTCAATGCTACTTATGTCAATGTGAAGTGCATTGCTCCCTATCCTTCTCTTCTATCATCACAAGACAACACAGACGTGGATGTTGACACATGACGGGTATGTCTGAAGTTAAGGAAAATCCATTCTTAGTTGTATGAACAAAAAGCAAAACATTTTGTCCACTAGTTTTTACTGCCCGGTCTTTGTGAGAACACTGTTGCACAAGTTTATGTTGTTGCCCAAGTTGCACTAGTACAAGGACACAATATCATTGTTTAAGGATACAGGATTCCGTAAACCATCACAGTAATTTCCAAGTGTTGGG
This sequence comes from Cichladusa arquata, assembly GCA_026413545.1. Classification (NCBI taxonomy): domain Eukaryota; kingdom Metazoa; phylum Chordata; class Aves; order Passeriformes; family Muscicapidae; genus Cichladusa; species Cichladusa arquata. The sequence continues at coordinate 23,866,626 of JAOTQP010000870.1, read as the reverse complement.
AGAACGCCATCAATTTACCAAATGGAAATGTGGTGTGCTACCATCCAGAGCTGGCTCCCACAAACTGTCATTAATGTGTGCTCAGACCCAAGAACAAATGCCATGAAAGTAGAATATCAATCAGTATGGCTGGAAGGACTGTTACTGTGCAGGTACTTTAGGATAACGAGCAGTGCAGAAATGGTTTTCACACAAAAGGCCAAGAAATGCAATGAGAATAACAAGAGTTTAAAATGTATTTTCATCCCACATGGGGCAAACTTTGGATTTTTGCACTACATCAACAAGGTTTCAAAGAACCTAGGCAGCCAAGATAGCCAGCCGCATGGTGTCTTAACAGAAATCAAATTCAAGAAATGGTGTGCAGTAAAATAAGTATAGAAAAGTATGATTGAGTAAGGAGTGGGTGAGGAAGGCTAAGACAAAACTGGAACTGAACCTGGCAAGGGATGCAAAGAATGACAGAAAGGGCTTCCACAGGTACGTTAATTGGAAAAGCAAAGCCGAAGGTGTTCCCCCTCTGTTAAACAATGCTGGTGGATGAGGAGAAGTCTGAGGTACTTACCTTTCTTTCCTCAGTCTTCAATGGCAACATCTCTTCCCACTCCTCTTGAATGGATGGACAACAGGATGAGGACTGGGAGAGCGGAGCCCCTCCCGCTGTAAGCAAAGACCCGGTTCATGACCACCCAGGGAACCAGAATGTGCACAGGTCTATGGGACCTGATGAAATGTACCCCAGAGTCCAGAAGGAATTGGCTGATGCAGTTGCCAAGCTGCTCTATATGATACTCAGAAAGTCATGGCAGTCAGGGAAAGTTCCAGGTGACTGGAAAAAGGGAACAGTGTATCTCTAAGAAGAGAACAAAGAACAGAGAACCCTGGGAACTGCCAACCTGTCAGCCTCACCTCTGTGCCTGGGAAGGTCATGGAACAGATCCTCAGAGAAGGCACATGAAGGACAGGGCGGTCCTTCACCAGGATTCCAGACACCAGCACAGTTTCTCCAAGGGCAAATCCTGCCTGACCAGCCTAGTGGCCTTCTATGATGGAGTGACTACACCAGTGAATAAGGGAAGGGCTACCAGCTATCCTTTGTCTGGGCTTCTGTAAAGCTTTTGCCGTGGCCCCCCACAACATCCTTCTTTCTAAATTGGAGAGAGGTGGATTTGATCGGTGGAGTGTTAGATGGATAAGAAATTAGCTGGACAGTCACATCCAGAGGATAGTGGTCAATGGCTCAGAATCCCAATGGCCATCAGTGACAAGTGGTATCCCTCAGGGGTTTGCACTGGGACCAGTGTTATTTAATATCTTCATTAATGACATAGACAAAGAGCACGAGTGCACCCTCAGCAATTTGCAGATGACACCAAGGTGAGTGGTACAGCTGACACACCTGAAGGATGGGATGCCATCCAGAGGCACCTGGACAAGCTCAAGAAGTGGGCTGGTGGAAATGCC
>JAOTQP010000870.1:23840417-23861310 GCA_026413545.1 Cichladusa arquata | reverse complement strand
CCTGTGAGCAGCAGCTGAGGGAGATGGGGTTGTTTATCCTGGAGAAGAGGAGGCTCAGGACAGACCTTATTGCTCTCTACAACCACCTGAAAGGAGGCTGCAGCCGGGTGGGGATCAGTCTCTTCTCCCAGGGAACCAGAGACACGACGAGGACACAGGCTTTAGCTGGGCCAGGGGAGGTTTAGGTTGGAAGAATTTCTTCACAGAGAGTGATTGGGAATTGGAGTGGGCTGCCCAGAAAGGTGATGGAGTCACTGCCCCTGGAGGTGTTTTGGAAAAGACTGGGTGTGGCACTCTGTGCCATGGTCTAGGTGGCAAAGTGGTGTTAGGTCATAGGTTAGACTTGATGACCTCGAAGATCTCCAACCTAGTTAATTCTGTGACCTCAACTGATTAAAAACAGCATATATATGCTCTTGTCATTTCAAAATATCAGGAAAACCCAACATCAAAACACATTTTCTCCAGACACATTTACTTCTTACCAAAAAATATATATGCTCAGTTTCACCTCAAAGTATATTTGAGGGAAAAGTTCAAACTTGATGATTGCCAGAGGTCCCTTCTAATCCTAAATAGTGTTTTATTCAGTGAAAAAGGCATTGAAAATAGTAGCTAAGAATGAAAACATCCTGCTATGTCACAAGACCAATTCAGTTTTCATTCTATTTATTTATATTTCATTTACTTTCCAATAAATTTTCAGGATTTCCCTAAGAAAATAAGTCAGTAAAAAATCTCCAAGGTTTTAACACAATCTGCTATTAATACCAGGATCTTCAACCTAAACCAGCGTAACACACAGTCAAATGATGGTCTGAACTTAAATACCAGATTTGTAACACATTCCTCTGATTACTTCTCATGATTTCTCAGGGATGCTATATATTGCATTTTTGAAAGGGTCAACAGAATCACAAGCTTCCCATGCTCAGTTTTTCATCCTAGTAATTTTGATTATACCAGGTACACCCTGCAGCAGATCTGCAGCTGACTTACACTGGCAGGCTTCCCACTGCAGGAATATTAACAGTGGATGGGGCCCATGGTCAAAACATTGCATAACAGATACTCTACACCAAGGCCAAGAGACTGAAAAATGGGGAGGGATATCCTCACCCCACAGAAATTTTCCTGTTGAGTTCACATCAACTTTTTGAGTGCACTATTAACTCAACCATTGAGAGTCATTTGCCTCTATTTAGGAAGATTTTTAATCCACTGAGAGTAACTTGACTCTGTTAAGGAAGATTTTTAATATATCCAACAACATTAAAGATTTCCAAAACAAATGAAAATGGTACACAGTACCACTGGGTTGCTAAGCCTGAGCATATTGCTAATTTTTTGTCTCTGGTGTTAAAATCAGTCATGAAGAAGAGACCTACATGCCTTATGTAAATAAATTATGAGGTTGCAGCAGCAAAAACAGTACAGGTGAGAAACTGCAAAAGGGCCTCAAAATAATTTTATACCTAAAGATTAAACTCTCCCTTCAGAAATTTCATTTCTGGGAGTCAGCCATAATACTATATCAGAGGAAAGGGTCATAGCAGATAAATGAAATAGAAATCATAATAGGTTTTTTACTCACTAAGCAAAACATCTATTCCTGAAAATTCCAATTTCCATTCTTTTTAACAAACAAGTCATGAACTGAGTATTCCGAGCATGAGAGAAAGACACAGAAAATCTTAGGATTGTGCCAAACTGATTAGTAAAAACATTTACAAGAAATTGTGATCTCACAGACAGCAGGGAGAACTCAAAACAACTTTATTGACTCAACAGACACCAGCCCAGTGGAAATCAGTCTCTCACGCCAGAACTGAGCTCTGACACAAAATCTGAATTTTCCTTTTGCAATCCCCATACACCTGCTAACACTACAGGCACATTTGCTTCCAGAGAGACTTTTCTGATTAAGATTAAGCACTTGTAGCCACTCCTGGGGGACAGAAGAGAAAATATTTCTGTTTTGTAAGAATATCTGCTTCCCTGGCTGCTGCTACTATTAATTTTGATGCTTTCCTTTCAAGAGCCAGCAGCCTCTCCCTACACACAATGCCTGGGGAGAGACTCTCAGCAGAAAGTAAATCCTTGCCATATTCAGCCCAGGGAGACCCTCTGGTTTTTGTGTGCTTTTCTGTTTCAGTAGTAGATACCTTGATGCAGCCCAGTGCTGTTTGGAGGTTCATCACTATCTGCCAAACGTTTTCTTGCATTCATTACAATTTAACAGGCAAGTCATCCTTTCTTGGGCCTCTGAGGCTCTGTGCATTCCTACAAACACCATGCATTACCACTTGCCAGGTTCTAATTATCAAGCACACATTGAGACCCTCTCTGGCACAAATGACAGTTGAATATCCTCCATTAGGATGTGAAAAGTGTTATTGCCAAAAACTTTAGGGTGCATGACCAAACATGGACACCTCAGCTGCCAGGAGGCTGCAGCTCACTGGGGCAGTTGGCATGCTTTGCAAGTGTGACAAAACTGAATTCAAATGCTAAAATTAGAGTTTGAAGTTTAATTAGGAAGGAAAAAAGACCTCCAGACAACAGTGGTATACTCTCTATCTTGTGTGGCTCAACATAAAATAAAGGCAATTTAAGAAAGACAGTGGGGCTGCAGCCTGTTGGAGATCTTGGTAGGGAACTGATGGCAAACACATGGGAAGATGTGACAATACATTCACCCTCATCAAGTGGAACATAACAAGGAGTGAGTCACACCCAACTCCAATTGCATGTTACCAGTCTCTAAGCAAACCTTAGAAGAAAAGACTGCTACAGGAATGACAACCATTACCAGAAGTTAAAAACATTTTCACCATGTGATTTTGCATTTTGTAGAGAAATGTAATTAAATTAATAGCTTCTTCAGTCATTGTCAGTTGCTGGAAGCGTGTCTATTGAAATTACCTGGTGTATTAAATCACTAGCTGTGCCTATGTGATATATCTGCCACGTGGCCACAAGAACTGCAACAGCATTGAAACATTTCCCTCACAGGTCAATAGCTCAATAATTGTAAAAACGCTTCAGCACTGCTGTGTCCTCCATTGAGCACCAAATTATTGCAGCTATTGTCAGAATTTTCAAACAGTAGCTCTGAATCAGATGGGAAGAGGACAAAAAATTGTCAGGCCCATGCAGTTCCCGTGAATCCTGTCACTGAAGTGATGAAAACAAACTCATCTCATTGAAAGGTGTAACCTGGGCTGCTGTATGAAATGCAGGTAAACAAAGGGCATCTGTCAGAACTATTTTTCTTCTTTTTATGAATATTAAGTTTATTCAAAAATATCCTGAAAAAATACCTGTACATCTGCAGTAGCAGTGATAAAATACATTTGCTAGGAATCTTATATGTATCAGCAAGGTTTTCTTAAAACCATCACAAAAATCCAAAGTGAATTATTTTAAAATATGTTTAAATCTATGTCATATATCTAGGAGCTTCAAAATGTATCTGCCAATTCCTTTGGGTAATCTTTTCTATTAGCCATTCTGGGCACCTTGAAATATGTTTTCTATCTTCTGAAAGCTAAGTTTGATTCAAGGGAAACTGATTTTGGATTATTTGGCAGAAACTACATTTCTCTGCAGTACTTGAGGGTTCATTGTCTGCCAAAACTGATTTGCCAAATGCTTTGTCCTGGTTCCTGCCTCTAGTATCTTCACACTACCAAGAAGGCATCATGGAGGTTCTGTGTATAAATACCTACCTAATATTATTCTCTGTAGATAATTCTAAATAGGAAGACAAGATCTGGATGGTGATGAACAATATGTTTATATTATTACTACTGTGATGTACAAATCATTTCTGACAGCACTTCTCCCAAGACTCCCCTTCCAAAGTCCTTATAGTACTTACCATAAAATGTATGTAGTTATGTATTTTACTGCATAAAATAGTGAATGGTGTTAAACTAGTAACTTCATTGCAGGGAAAGTAGCATCCATGAAGGTTAATGGTCCATACTGAATAGCCAATAACAAATGTCTTTGCTTAATGAAATGCTTCGTTTAGATCATATTTTTCATATTGTGCTTCTGTACTAGTCTGCCTAGCAGATAGCATAAAACAGACTCATGACTCATTCATAAAGTACAACATACAGGATCAACACTCTGGTATTTTCAACTTGAATTCAAATCAACAAGGTCTCATTTCAATGAAAAAAACTAACCCACCAAACTTCCTTTATCACCTATATGAGAATATAGAAACTTTGTCCATCATTCCTACTTTAACCCACAATCAGGAATTAGAGACTGAAAGAAGATCAAAGAATTTCACTGCTTAAGGTAACCAACACTATTTTCTACAAGTTTAATGCCACTCCTCCCCACCATTCTTACTAATACCCCTAAATAGCTAGGTCAAATTTTATGAAGAGTAATTTTAAAAGCTGGAAGAGCTGTCTGGAAAAAAGCCATCTGTTTGAAGTGCTCAATTGCAAGATCTGAAATGCTTCCCAGCATTTTTTCACTTCCCAGATGTACTGCAATTTCCAAATATCTGAGTATAAAGTGACAGATTTGCACAGTTGCAAGGGAGCTTCTGTTCAGTAGTAAAGCAGAACTGAGCAGTAAGCTGTCAGATACAGGGGATCTGAACAAGGAGGGCTGCTGCTTTGGCTTATCTATGTTTTGCAGTGCCAATGTTGTGTTTTTCATGTATGTGAAAGGTATCCACAAATGCAGACACTTATGTTTTACAGTGAGTTTTCTTTAGGTACAGATTGGATATATATCACATCTTCCCTCAGAGCCAAGCTACACTTAGAGAATATGAGAGATGTTCCTCAGCCTGCAGTCATTTTCAACCTCAAGACAAGGGAAAGCTGATAAAAAGCTGTTGAAAAAGCATCAAATCCATCCTACCTGTGTGATCAGCTAACATCAGTACACTGTTCAACATGAAGGTATTAACCAGTAATGCAGACCATGGCACACAGCTCAAAAATCAACCACTCTTAGGAAAGATTTGTTAAGGAAATTATTAGGAAAATTATTTGTGATTAGAAAATACTGAAAAATGTAGAATTGTCATCATAAAAATCTCCTTGTTTCCTTTCATGATGCTTCTAATCAAACACTCCTCTGATTAAACAGCTAATAAAAATTTCAGCCTGCGATGATAATCCCTAGTGCCAAGGCCTGAGGAGGAAAGCTGACCAGAGAATTAGCAGAAAGAACCAATTTTGGAGATATGAGTTTCCCTTTATTATAATGAACACTATTGCCTAGTTTGGAGAGAGTGCTTTTCATAAATACATTTCAAAGCACCTGCACAAAAATACAGGGCTGGAAGACCTGTCAGGAGATTATTTGGTCCAACTCATGTCACTAAGATAGGGTGAACACACCTAAGCTTGGCAAACATTTGTCTAATGTTTTCTTTTAAAAACTCACTTGTACAAGCTACAAGGATTTCAAGGTTTCATTATTTGTATAGTGCAAAATGTTCTCCTGGATTTCTTTTCTATATCTTTCTTACTCAGTATGAGATCCATATCCTTCTTTTTGCCCCAACACTGGCTACATAGCAACAAAAAACTGTCAGGTAATCTACAGAAAAAAAATTAAGCAAAGATGCCCCATCTTAATCTCTTTTTCTCAGATTAAAAAGTTCTTTTCATCCCTTAGTCATAGCCTTTATTTTCTTGACATATTTCTTCTTGCTGGTTCTTCCCAGTCTATTTTTATTTCTTTACTTCTAAAGTGTGGTGCCAAAGATAAACTGGGTACTCTCAAAATGTACCACTTTATAGAGTGATTAAGTCAGCGTTTGTGTTGCTCATGGCTAAATTAAGTCACCAATAATATGACCCAAGTTGCCTGGACAAACAACATACTACAGCACATTATGTGCTTAGAGGTTTTTTTCCACAAACAGATTGAGAAATGTGGCTCTAGGTGCAAACAAGGCAAATAAATAACTTGCTTGAGGATCTTTCTGGTTAAACAAGTTGGATGGGTCCGTAATACACTGAATCCTCTTTTTTATAAGTCTATATCCTACTTTTGTCTTGAGATTATGTCCCTCCCCTACCTCATTCTTTTGTGATTACCTTAGTTGAACCACTGCAGTCAGGAGGACAACTTTTAACCAAAGAGCTACAGCAAAGCCAGGAACAGGAATTCAAGTTAGTTTGAACCCTAATCCTTCATCCCTTAGCCTGCATTAAAATAATATTACATTCATTTTACATAATACATATTTTTAAATACATATGTATTTAGTGGTTTCACACTTCCTTTGTCTCTATTTTAACTAACTTTGATTCATTAACTTTAAATAACTTGCATAATCCAGCCAGGCAATACCAACAAATGATAGATCTCTGGCTTCTAAAAAGGCAGCTGTACCAAAAGGAATTTCTTGAGCACTATATTCATGGATGGGTCAGGCAGAAAACAGGCCAGATTCAAGAAGCAGAGCAAAGCTAAGAGCACAATAGAGACATTGTTCATGGTGTAATAGGAAGTTATGATATTTGGAAAGATGGAAACATTAGACTTGGGTAGGTGAGGGAGGAGACACACTGAGGCTCCACGTTTGCAATGTTATACCAACACTCCTGCCACTCCCTCATGTCAAAACTGATGCATGGAAAAAATGCCCAAGGGCCCGGAGGTGTCTCCTAACAAGTGCTCCCTGAGGCCACTGACCCTGACAGGGAGCTCTGTGAGCATACAGCCAGTGGGCAAGGCATGAAGTTCTCTCAAACTCCTGAGAGAAGTTATTTCTTCAGCAGTGCTTACACACACACTGGTAATGGCATATTCTGAGCAAAGACTGGCTCAGCAGTTAAAACTCACAGGCACGTGCATTGAACATCAGCTCCCTCTACTGTAAATACATTGGGATATGTTCTTCTGCCACCCCACTGCCCCCCAAAAGGCCAGATTTGACAAAAGAACTACTTTGAATCACTGTGACTAAGATCACTGGAAAAATTGATCCTGTACCGGCAGACAGGAAGACAGCACAGATTTTTCTTTTCAGTTCTTGTGGTTATGATAATTGAGTTTTCAGTCTTCTTGTATGCTGCATATATCCATCTCTAGTTTGTCTCAAAACTAAAATAAATTTCATGATCTTAACCTAATATCTTACAAACAACTGTAGGCTACAGTCTACAGAACAGTCTGCTGCAGTAACTGCAGTCCTGCCTTTATTAGTCACAATATTAATTTCTGACAGAAAATGTAATGGCATGGACCATAACCTCTGCTGATCATTTTCCTAATTATGATGTTTTGTCTTCCTGAAAAGGTTAAAATTCTGACAAGTCTCAATATCTGATGACTGTGTCCATCTGTACTGAGGGTTATTCTCGGTTCCAGCAGAAATCAGAGACATTTGTAGCACAGCACTGTAACATAGTTCCATTAATTGATAAGATTTACTCAAAAGTATGACTTAAATGGACAGAAATATTTGCTCAGACCAGACTGAATTAAATTAATAGTTTAAACTTAAAAATACAAGAGGCTGGCTTTCTTAAGTAAAACAGAAATATTTTTTGTTTTGAAATTGACCTTATTTTTTTAATGTTAGACTAAACAAAAGTTTAATTTCAGCTTAAACCAGTGCCCATGGTTTTACTCAGCATGAAATCCAATTAAACGATCAAAGTATCAAAAGTCAGCCAAGAGATCAACAAAGATGAGGACAGCAGAAAGGCTCTGAGACTTGCCCAAGAGTGGACAGTCAGAGCCCGTAGTGAAATTTTTAAGTAATGGAAAGCAAAGACACAAGATCAGAAAGAATCCGAGCAGCCAGAGAAGTGATCAATAGCCTATCCATGAAAATGGCTCATTTATTGATTACAAAAAGGAGAAGGAAGGTGTTAAAGTTGTAAGACAGGGATAGAGAGCTGAGCACTGAGATTTCAGTTTGCTTGAATGTTGAAGAACAGAGACAAAGAAGAAGATGAAAGAGTGAACAGATGAAAATATGATCAAGGCAGTTTAGCTCAGAGGATAAGGACACATCAAGGGGATGGGCTGAAAGCACAGGAGGAGCACTGAAAGCTAGCAAGTATCTCCAAGTAAGGAGCCTGAGAGACAGACAGAGCTGCCCCAGACAATAGGAGAAAGGGACAGGAGGCCAGGACACCAGCATGTCTGACAAGCATGGGTTGGAGACATTTCGAAAAATACCCCAGCTTCTCATGCCATCCCTCCTACATGCTGTAGTAGAGATGGTCACATCTCATCCTTAGCCATGGGCCTCTAGAGTCCCCAAAGACAGATAATGAGAGAACAGGGATAAAAAGCAGAAAGTCAGTTTGATCAACTTAATGCTTACTTTGTACCATTCCTTTGATAGGAACGGAATAGTCAAAGCAAATAAAGTTGCTTTGAAATAGGAATTGACAGGACAAAATATAGCAAGTACATGAGTGGAACTTTATCAGAATTATGCCCCAACTCATTAATCTGTATCACAGTAATGGTGTTACTTTAAAGTTAACACCTGTATTTCAAAGCAAAAGGTCTTCTGGATCTCCAGCAACTCACTGCAAACCCTTTACAGCTAATCAGTATCACTGCTTCAAAGGAAATTAAACTGTCTCCACCCGGTAACTCTAGTGGCATTTGATCTACAATTGGCTTGAAGTTAAAAATTAATTACCCTTCCAACATATTGATTACATGACTATAAATATAAAAGCAGCAGCCCAGAACAATGTACACTGACCCTCTGTTGAAACAGCATGTTTGTTTCCAAAAGGAGCTAATTAAGACAAGTTTCCCGAAAAGAGGCAGCCGTAAAACCAAAACCAACAGTGCCATCTAGTGCATTGCTGTGGTCAGAGCATCACACAGAATCACATCATTCTTTATTCCACTATTTCCTAATGCTAACAGAAAGGGACTGATAAATTAATGCCACACTCTATATGCCTGAGCTCCCGAGCCTTACCAGTGGGAAATATATAACTTTCAGGCAAAGACAGTCTTATGTCATATTTATATTTGTATTATTAATAAAACCTCATGGTTAAATCTACTTGGTAGATTTAACTACTGCAAATTAACTGAAAAAAATAAAGTTCTGCAATGACATTAATTCTCAGGATCTAAATAATTTTGTTTCAAAACAGCAACACTGAAAGATTTCTGTTGTTTTTAGATGTTATCTAAGCTGAGAGAGTTGTTCAGCCTGGAGAAGACTCTAAGGAGGGCTTATAGCATTCTTCCAGTATCTGAATGGGCCTACAAGAAAGCTGGAGAGGGACTTTTTACAAGGGTATGGAGTGACAGGAAAAGGGAGAATGGCTTTAAACTGAAAAAGGGTAGGTTTTGGTTACATATCAGGAAGAAATTTTTTACTGTGAGTGGTGACACAATGGAACGGGTTACCCAGAGAAGCTGTGGATGCCCCATCCCTACAAGTGCTGAAGGCCAGGCTGGATGGTGCTTTGAACAACCTGATCTAATGGAAACTATCCCTGACCACGGCAGGGGCAGGCAAAGGGTGGGGGGAGGGTGCAACTAGGTGATTTTTAAGGTCTTTTCCAACCCAAGTTATAATCTTTATATTATGCATAAAATAGATAGAAAAATTCTGCATATGTTTCAAATCTTTTTGTTAGAATCACAGAATATGGTGAGCTGGAAGGGACCCACAAGGATCATCCAGCCCAGTTCCTGGCCCTGCACAGGACATCCCAAGAGTCACACCCTGTGCCTGAGAGCATTGTCCAAACACTTCTTTGAACTCTATCAGGCTGGTGCTGTGACCACTGCCCTGGGGAGCCTGTTCCAGTGCTCAACCACTTTCTGGGTGAAAAATCTTTTCCTAATGTACAACCTAAACCTTCCCTGACTCAGTTCCATGCTGTTTCTTCAGGTCCTGTCACTGGTCACAAGAGTGAAGAGACTAGTGCCTGCCATTCCTCTTTCCCTCATGAGGAAGTTGAAACTGCAATGATGTCTCCCCTCAGTCTCCTCCAGGCTGGAGTAACCTCAGCTGCTCCTCACACAGCTTCCCCTCAAGACCCTTCACCATCTTCATTGCCCTCCTCTGGACACTCTCTCATAGCTTTATATCTTTCTTATATTGTGGCACCCCAAAACCCCCAGAATATTAAAGGTGAGGCCACTCCAGCTCAGAGCAGAGCAGGACAGTCCCCTCCCTTGCCTGGTGATGCTGTGCCTGATGCACCCCAGGACAGGGTTGGCCCTCCTGGCTGCCAGGGCACTGCTGGCTCACATTCAACTTGCATTGCATTGCAACCAGGACCCCCAGGTCCCTTTCTGTGGTGCTACCTTCCAGCATCTCATTCCTCAGTCTGTACCCATGTCCAGGGCTCCCTTTCAGGTAAACAGAATACAGATTCAACTCCCTTTTCTCAAAATTCTATACAGCCCTCCCACTGTATCTAGTATCATACTTGGCCCTCTACACTAGATTAGAGTACATTCATTGTCAGCTTTTAATACAGATTGCCTTAAACTACAAAAGAAACCCTAAAATTAAGGCTGTATATCCTGCAGCAGGAAAAGAAAGATTACAATCTCTATGCCAATTGCCTCAGATCCCCTTCTACCCTAAGGACTCATATTTCACCAGGGGTTTTTTGTACCTATAGCCTGGTATCACTAATCTTTAACCCATAAAATATAGTGTCAGGCACGTCTCAGTTGACATTGGGACACAGATGTGTGCAGCATGCACAGAAGTCAAGCACACATCCTTCAGGCTTTGCAGCTTTATTCATCAGCTTCTCCCTGACATCAGGGGAAGTAGTCAATTCACTGACAACACTTCACTGTTTTTTTTGTTTCCCTTTTGTTTTCTTTTGCTTGAACAAGAGAAATTCCTGCAAATGTTAAAACATAAAAACCCTTGGTATGACATAGACGTGGCCCATTTTAGTCTATTCCTCTCCACCTTGTGCCATGGGCAGGATCAGGCCCTCGCCATGCTGTCCACCATAAACATGACAAAACCCCAGTTTTGCCAGGCTTAGAGAGCTGCAACAGACTTTCTTGACTCAATTACAGTTTATTAACAGACCATTTGAAAAATCCTTCCCTGGAATACAGGCCACAGCAAGAGACAGGCTATATTGCATGGAAACTGTGAAGGGCAATATGCTGTAAGGAAAAAAATTACATGAGTTCTGCTTCCCTTTTCTCCCCACCTTCCCATTTTCCCCCCTCCTTTCCTAGGTCTTCTCTTTCTTCCCTGGCTCCCAGGAGGATTCCCAGCAGACAAGGCAGTGAGCAATGGTGGAATCAACAGTCTGATGTGGTTCAGAGCAAAGACCATAACTAAAAGGAATGTAAAGCCAAACCCAGAAACAAGTGGCAATGAAGAGCTAAAACTACCAGAAATTAACACATACAGGTCCAATCATCATGTACTACACAAAGGGACAGCCAGAAAACAATGCATGATGACACAGGTTGTATGAGGAAGCTGGACTCAGTTACTGCAGTTCTGTAAATTCAGCCAGGTTTAGAAACAGCTCTTCATGTCGTCATGTCAGCAAGCAGCATAGGAAGGCAGTGGTCCACCTGTATCTTACCACCTCCACCATCTTTCCTTCTAGGTCTTTTAATGGTTATCAAACTCTCATCTTCTGCTACCATTACATTCCAAGAAAACTGTCTTTGTCCTGTGTTGAACCTGAAACATCTATAAAGGCACCTTGCTGCTCTTCTTTCCCCCTTTCCCCAAAAAAATTACTTTTGAGGGCCACAAAGATTCAAAAAACAAGTAACAGGAAGAGTAGACACCCCTCTTCATCACACTAGATAGTGTTACTGTACATATCTAGATATTCCACTTCTGCTTGTAGCTCTTCATCACTTTATCCTACACATCACAACAGAGACATGAGACATCTTTTTTTGCTGCATATCCTGATCTGAGAGACTAAAAACAGAACTTCAAAATGTTACTGTGAGGAAGGAAGTGGAGCACAGTATTTGCACTAACTTTCCACAGATTGCAAAAGCCTGAGCTTACCATGTGGAAAGAATGTACATTTGGAAAGAATGAGGCTTTCTCTCAGATTAATACTGATCCATATCAGTCAGGGATATCATTATAGCACAGTAACAGGAGGTAAAACAGGCACAGGTAGCAAATGCAATTCTCTACAAATTGCAAAACTGGTTAAAGCACATGTGGAATAAAAATTTGTTCATTTTCAGGATCAAAAGCATTTTCTTTGGTTCAAAATAGTTAATCCAGATATTAAACATTTTAGTGAGCTATTACTTACTACCAAAATACAGTTACAGTTCTAAGGTTTTCCATTCCCAGTTAGTCTATACAAAATGTTTTCTAAAGTGCCACAAAGAAGAAAATGACAGAAGAAAGATTTTTTTGAAGGAAGTTTAATTATTTACTCCTCTGTGCATTTCTTGAGCTTGGAGAAATGAAACTGGTAAAATCAGACCTTTGTATTACTTTTTTTCTGAGTTGTTGTTCTTAACCAAAAAATTACTCCTTGGGGAGTTGTTGAGGACATTATGGTGGGATGTATTTTCTCTGGGTTTGCATTAGACATTTGTCAATTGTCTTCATGAGAGCTGAGGGAGAATGATCCCTATAACCCTATTTACTGCAACAACAAAAAGTATTTTCCCTTTATACAAACTTCTTGGGAATAAACAGAATTGTTAATCTAAAAACTCATTCCCATCGAGATAATCAACAGAAGAAATACTTAGGGGAGGGGGTACAAATTCTTCCTTTAAAACAATTGAGTAAGAGTTTGTCAATATGAAGCCTATGAAATTGGTCACAGCTGAGACCTCTGTACCATTATAAATCAAATTAAGTGTAAAATTGAGGAATAAGAAAATGTAGGGGGTTTAAGTCAAGCAAGTTCAATGCTAACTTGAGACAATGTAAAATCATATAAAACTTAGCATTCCCTCAGACACACTGCCCATTTAGCTGTAACCTTCCTTGATTCCTGCTCATTTAATTTACCTGACCTGATCCACAGTCATCATCAACTTCAGAATCCATGTGGGTAAAATCTTGGCTCTCTTGTAGTGTCAAATTTCTATGACAACAGAAAATTGAGAACAATGCAATTACTACAGTCATATATAGGACTAGTTCTGCTAAAGTCAAATGGCAAGATAGATTTTCCAGTATCTTTTACACCTAATGGGGTTCCAGTGCAGTGTTAACAAATGACAGATCTCCCAAGGAAGCAGATCTTGGCTCTAAGGTCACAGGTAAGTCCTGACTGCTACAGGCAAATTGCACCACTGTCTTAACTAGTCTTTGATTAAACAGAACACTGCAGAACAGCACCAACAACCAAACAAAAAAACACAAACAAAACAAACATGTTTTAATTGATCAGTGAGGTTTTATCAATAAACATCGTGGCAACTGTTTCAAAAGTAGATAAAAGAAGTAATGTACCTCCATGAACATTGGGACACTGTCCTAATTTTCACAAGTATTTAGCATTCAGGACTTTTATTGAGTCAGAAGCAAGTGTGCTCAAGTGCTTATGCTGCTTATCATTCAGAGGTCCAACATTCAAAAATATAATTACATTATTTAACTTCCAAATCCAACCTTCTCTTCCTATTATTTCTTCCAATATGTACACAAGATCAAAAACTAAGGCCCCAAACCACTGTAATGAAGTACCACTGATTCTGTGAGGCATTTTTCTCTGCACTAGCCCAGAAATTCTCAGCTCTTCACTCACATCTGCTTGAATGGTTTATCTTTATTGAGATTTTATCTACATAAGACATTCAGTTCTACAGAGAATAAAACAAAAAAAGGAATTTGGACTCCTACAGTGAATCCCAACTTCATTAAACAAATCAGCACATTTACCATTTCCTGTTGAAAAATAAAATTGCCAAACAATGTCTCCTTTAGAACAAAAGTAAATAAATCCAGCTAGAAGACTACACTTTTTTTTTTTTTTTTTGAGAAAGAAATAACTAAAAATATAAGCAAGAACCAGGCTCAGTGAGAGGAAAGGAAAGGAATTTTTACATTTTCTCATGGAGCTTTTCAAAATCAGGTGGCTGCTCAAATCCTGTGAGCTACTGTTCTATTCCTGTAACAATTTGATGGCTGAGACAAGCAGTGCTCTCCTCAGTTCTGCTTTCTCCCACTGATTTCTCAATTTATCCTGGTACAAAGCAAAGGCAAACAAATAGGTACACCAAAAGAGAGCAAGACTGGTTCAGGCTGGAGAAGCTTTGGACTTGCTGTAAGGCACACTGTTATCTTAAGGGCCCTCTTTAGCCTTTGCAGAATCCTTACACTGGTCTGTTTCCTAATGCCCAGCCTGTCCTCTTCCTTTGTTAATCCTAATCCTGCTCTATCTCCAGACTATCAATAGCTGCTGATATGGCATTCCTGATGTCTGAGTAGGAGCTGCAACAAAGGCAGTACAGAAGTACAGCCCTCTTGGTACAAAGTCCTTTGTGCATAAATATGTGATTTACCTCTTTGAGTACAGCTTCCCTAGGGAGCACAGAGCAGTGCTGAACTACAGGTGTAGTCCTCTCTCCTTTCCCTTAGCCTTTTAACTTCAGCTGCCCCTTGTGTTCTTCTGTTGGCTCTTGTGCCTTTCCATTGGTCCACCACCTTTTTTCTTTTTGATCTTCTAACAGTAAAAGGGGATTTGGCTGTCATAATACAGGTACCTAATATTTAGAAGCTGGGTCTGAACTCATATAGGCAATAATCTTGTCCTAAGACAAGTGCCTTAACTATGTCAGATGAATCTCACCTTTGGGGTGCTTATGTGCTTCCCTGTTGATTGAAGCTGAGGGTCATGAGCTGACACTTAGATGTTTATCAGTTAAGGATCAAAAGTGTTACCCAATAATCCAACTTTAAATACTCAACAAAATCTTTTTACAGATGATTCATTTGACCATGATATTCCCCATTTCATTAATACCCACTCTACCCTCAGTAATTTCCCTAGTACATTTTTTCACTCCTTTTCATACTCTATTCTTGCTGGATTCAGTTCATTACATCCTACTATCCTCTCTCTTCATCTCTTCCATGGAGCCACTTCCATTCTTACTTCAGTTGCTCTCCATCAGATGCTGAAAAGGAAAAGGGCTCAGAGAATCATGCCATACAGTGTCAGGAAGTATTGCTTCAGGATTTCATTCCTTGCCACCTTCTCCTGCAACACACACCACAAGACTCCTTAAGTCGTCGCTGAATTGGAGGATACATCTTCTAGAAAAATGGTCAGTCTTTACTCTAAAATTGCTAGTGCCAGTGTTGCCTTGGTTAAATCATTAAATCATAGTTAACTGCTCTGACAATCAATATTGAGTTTATTTTTAGCCTGAATTTGACCTGTTTTAACTACTAGCCATGAATCCTGTATTCTAATACACCAAAACATACAATTAACAACTTTCTGAAATCCCCGAAAGTACCTACAAACATTTAAGAAGTTTTCTTTGTTAATAAAACTAATAAGAGATTGTATTGCTTGCATTTTCCAGTCCCTGATTGTTCTTTGAACTCTTTGCAATGCATAGATGCTCTCCTTGAAAGCCTCTAGCTGCTCCTGTCTATAACAAATATATTTATCGTTTTAAAAAAGCTATAAAATAGACACGCTAATATTCTTCTTTCCAAAGCACTATCACAGCACATGGCTATGATATAATTTATTAATAAAATATTGAGCACTTTAGCACAGATTAAGTTAGCAACTTCTCCATAGATACTGTAAACAATCCTACAGAAAACTTCTCTTGTTGCCCTATTTTCTCTGCAAACTCTGGTGTTTTTATTTAAGCCCCAAAAATTGCTCAGTTCTAGCAATCCATCATGCACTGCTAACTTCAAGAACGCTTTTAGAATACACTTTCATTATTCGGTTGCTTATCACATTCCATCAGAATTGAGAGAAGATTTTCTGAAATGAAAGACATTTTATACGAAGTCACTAATCTTCTTTGCTTGACAGTACTTCCTTTTACACTTCAGCTAGAAAGCAGGATTCTTTCTTCAGGGAATTTTGGATTAAGCCCTTTCGCAAGTCTGACAATGTTATCAAACAATACATTCGAGGAGTCAAAGGACAGGTAAAGAAAAGAAGCTGGCCACTATAGACAACATTTTAATAGCTAACACTGTGGCTTTTAAAAAGCTAACATACTAAGACAGCAAACATAACTAACACATTTGGAGAAACCTGCAATCAGAAGCCCTATGTCCAAAGAATACAGGCTACAGAATCAGTAGAATGTGAAAATATACAAGTATTGCTCATTCAGAAAGCTAGTGGGAGACTGACTAGAACAAAAAGTAGATGGTTCAGTATACAGCACATGTTGCTGCATTATTGACCATTGCCCTCATACTCCCTTGTCTCTGCTGGAGCAGCAGCCAACAAGATCTAGGAGTATCTCCTTTCTTTGGTTGCCCCTCTCTAAAATGCTCAACGCTTTCTCTTTTTCACCCTCCTTTTGCACGTTCCAATCCCTAGATAAAAATTTTGCATCACAAATAAATAATTCCACTCTGCTTCAAAGTATCTCGATTTACGGGAGAACTAAATCTTGTTGTAACCACTAAAGTGAACTACTGGCCTGCATTTCAAGATAAATCCAAGTAACAACATCAGTACCTACTTCCTAAAACATGGGTACATGTCAAAAGAAAGGCAAATACTAGATTTTGAAATTTAACTATGTAATGCAAGATATATAGCTTTCTATTCATGCAAGGGATGGGGTGGATAAAGAAGCTGAGAAAATTTCCAAGAATAGAAACAGAATAGGAAGTCACAGAGCAAGCATGGATAAGATTTGAATGCAATCCTGTATTTAAAAACTTAAAAAGAGCTTCTAAGGTAAATGTGTTAGTAAAGACCCCTTTAACTGGCAAAAGCAGTACACTCTAACTACCCAGTTTGTCATTGTATCTGTAGTCTCTATGAAAAGCATAAAATATGGTGCAAAATTAACAAAATTTGCAAAAGTATTATGGTTGCAAAGCATAAAGAGTAGTGTAACAATTTAAAGAATGCCACAGTAAGCAGGACCATGAACTTGATGAGCAAAAACCCAAATGACAGTAAATTCTAAGGTATCAACAAAAATCTCACTATAGGAAAGACATTTTTTACAGTGAGAACAAACATTAACTGGAACAATGTCTAAGATGGGGCAATTAGAAAGCTCAGTTGGAGAGAAATCTCATTTATGCTCCCTTTCCCACAAAAGGTTGGATCAGTTGATTTTTCAAGGTCGTTTCCCACAGAAGGTTGGATCAAGTGATCTTTCAAGGTCCCTTCCAAGCCAGGCTGTTCCATGATTTTAAGAAGCACCTTCACAGCAAATGAAGGGCTACTAAGTATTCCCTTAAATATCCATTAGGGTCTACAATATCCTAAGTGCTATTATAGAAGGCTCAGGCTTGCTCCACAGTTATACTTCCTAATATTTTTCTTCCCATGACAGCTTTCTTTCCAACACTATTTTAAGGATTTATCACTCAACTTGTCTAAAAGAAGCCTATTTGCTTTTGCTGCTAAGGACCTCTAAGGTACAAATAGCAACTTGAGAGGTTTGCAAATACTAAGTCCCCAAACATACAGACACAATTTGGTAGACTATTCCCAAGGCCCTAAGATCTGATGCATACTTGGGAATCTCAGGAACTGGAGTATGTCTCCTATCAGCTCACAGGAACATGAGGATTTATTCCAACAAGTATCAGGATGCAAGAAGGTGCTTTCCATGGAAAGGAGCAGACATCAGGGACAGGCTGCACTGCCTTTCTGAGCACTCCTCCTCTCCTACTGCCAGGAGCACCACCTGAGCCAGGCTCAGAGCTTGGCCAGAGTTGATCTTTGTCCCAGAATGTAGTACACCCTCCAGGTTAAACAAGTAGGCCCAAATACACCTCTCATGAGTTTGTCCTTACAGATGCAATCGATACAATGTCAATCGCCTGTCTCGATGAAGGAGAATGAAAACATACTTTATTTTTTTCTGCACTGTTTATCCCAATGTTGGGGGCCAGTGCAGAAGAACAGAGGTGTGCTGTGTTAAGCACTATGTCCTATCACCTCATTTCCAATCTTCAGGATGGCTTTAGCACAGAAACTGCACTTCTCTCAAGCCACATTGGTAGCCCTGCAGGGAGACCTTGCAGTAAGGAGCTCTGTGCTCTCCCTCCCAGTGCTCCTCAAGGGCCAGGGGTCTGGCTCTACAGAGTCAATACAGAAAAAATTGACAGAAGCAGTACAGCAAAATAGCAAGGTACTTGAAAAAGTAATCTACTATGTCTGATCAGATTAAGTAAAACTCAATAGCTGTTGTTTGGGACGTGGGTGGGTGGGTTCTTTTCATAATTAATTAATTTTTCTCTCACTACATCACTAAACCACATGCTGCTCATCAGACAGATCTGCTAGCCCGTGGTGAGCTTCACATAGTAGGACTAGACAGCTGCTAAGACATGATCTAGCTAGTAAGCAACAGGATATTTTGCTGTTCTGTATGTGATTGTAGTGCAAATTAGCCTTTGATCAATGTGTAGAGATAATGACACATGAAAAATATGAATTTTATAAATGAGATTTACTGGTTGAAAATTGGCTGTATTCAATTTAAAGCAGCAAGCAGAGATAGATGCCTTCATAGAAGATACACTTAAATTCCAAACTAACTCGTGCATCACTGCTATATCCAAAATTACTTCTCAATCTTGACATCATTAAGCCTAATATCCTGAAATTTTTTTTGCATCTCTGGGATTATTTTTAGTACGCCTTTAAAACCCCTCTGAAATTCCCATATTATTCCTGAGAAAACACACAAACACTCCAAAATACTTCAGCCACAAAATACAAAGTCACAAAGTCACATTCTTTCTCCGTGATTATTCACTTCCCATTAAGTCCTAAGGTCACAGTAAAGTATCTGTGAGGGTACCATTGAGAAGATTCACATCAGTTTCTATGATGACTACACCGGCCTCCTCTGAATCATTCATTTCATCATGTTAGATTCAGCAAATTTCCAAGAAAAATCTGGTGTAAATATGGTACATCCAACAGACAGATATATTAACTTAGAAGAAAACTGTCCACATTTATCAGAGAAGATCTACCTTTTTGAACTATCTTCCTGATACATATTAAATAAAGCAACACCCATGGCAACATCCGCCAGCTGGCAAGTCCCAAGGTGTGTTAAAAATTAACAGGAGCATTTCACAGACCTCAGGTAGTGACTCTTAAGACTTCTGGGTGGAAGCTATAACGTACTGTTGCATGACACTGAATGCTGCACAATACTGCTCCCTGCCACAGGCCATTGCCTTTTATTATTGAATCCAAATCACATATGTAAAATGTTCAAAACCCAAATATCCCTTAGCTACATATTTTTAGTTCTATACCTCACTCTAAAGCTAGCAATGGTCTTATTAAAAATTAGCTTTGGGTGTCATTCTTCTTGTTCATGACATAAATACGCTTTACATTCCAATACACTCCATTATCCTTATCCTCCATGGCTTCAGGTATTTTAAATCTTTCTTCAACTGTCCTGAACCAGCCATGTTTCCAACCTGTACATTAATTATTTTTACTTATTTTCATGTACATGTTTTCATTACATACTTTTCTTGTGCCATTATAATACCCACATTTGACTCAACTTTTTGTCCAATTTCACTTTCATTCATTTTGATGTGACAGTCCTCCTACAGTATTTAGAGTAACAGCCCTGAAAAATTCCACTGATATGGGGATATTTTGCTCTACTACATGTTGGCAGCATTTGTGCAGAAATACTCATGCAAGAAAGACAGATGTGGATGAACTCCATTGCATAACAAGATCCTTTGGCTTGAAGCTGGCTACATTCACATCACTAAACATGACTGACATAGGTATATCTCAACACCTGTGATTTTACCATCAATGATCAGCTTTTCCTTGTTCATCATACAAAGGTGAAGTACAGTCTGCTGGACCCTAAGAAATTGCATTTTTAAATGTTACCAAAGAGTAACTACTAGCCCAGAGGCAATCCTTGCAAGTCATCATTCCAAATCCCCGTGTACTGCAATGCCATGCCATTGGATGACATTCCTCACAATTTCTCAGCCTGGAGGTAAAAAACTTCCAATCTACTTATTTTTCTCCCACTGACCCCATTCCAAGTCCAATCTTCTACACTATAAATCACTTCACAGATTTCTCTGTCGCTGGTATTAGACTGAGCTTCCCCAACCTCCTGCAGCACCTGTACAGCCCCAGCATCCAGTTACCCACACCGAGCAGCTGCCACGGTGGGGCTGAAATCTGGACATTCTCCCCCTGTCCAAAGGCAGGCTGTAGCCAGGCGGGGTCGGTCCCTTCTTCCAGGCAATCAGCAACAGGCCAAGGGGTGTGCCAGGGAAGCTTTATTTAGGATGTTAGGAGGAATTTCTTCACGGAGAGGGTGATTAGGTATGGAAATGGGCTGCCCAGGGAAGTGGGGGGGTTACGGTCCCTGGAGCTCTTTAAGAAACTGGATGTGGCACTGAGGCCGTGGTCTAGTCGAACAGGTGGTGTTCGTCATAGGATGGACTCGATGATCTCAGAGGTCTTTACCAACCAAACTGATTTTATGAGTTTTACTTCTGGCTGCCCACAATTCCAGTTGCTGTTCATACCCTTCCAGAATCCCCCATTTCCATTCCCCGCACGCCCCTCCAGGCCGGGATCCCCCATTTTCCATTCCCCACACACACCCCCACACCCCGGGATCCCCCATTGTCCATTCCCCACACGGCACTCCAGCCCGGGATCCCCCATTGTCCATTCCCCACACGGCACTCCAGCCCGGGATCCCCCATTGTCCATTCCCCACACGGCAC
>JAOTQP010000870.1:23765343-23825886 GCA_026413545.1 Cichladusa arquata | reverse complement strand
ATGGAAAGCAGAAAAGGCCTTGGCTGTGTAAGTCCTGATCAGCAACAACAAAAACAGCTATGTTCAGCACAAATCCAGCACAGTCTCCTACCACCAACTGTTAAGAAAATTAGTTCTCCCATGGCCAAAACCAGCATGATTGGTCATTTGATAAAATTACCTTCTCCTTCACAAGCACTTTAATAATGCCGTAGATTAGCTTTATTTCACATTCTTTATATTACTTTGGCTTGAGCATTGAGTTGAGGATGGTGCCTTGACTTCAGCAAGAGGTAAAGGAGCGTGCAGATTGGTGATTCAGATAATGCTGGTAAGGCAGATAAGTTTACATTCTTTTAATTCAGAGGAGACAATCCAAGTTGCTTTTATAAGTAGCCGTAGAAGAAGGTGCTCTTGCATCTCTGTGTCTCTTTTGAGAAGAGTGAACGCTGTGGCATTTATCTCAGTATAATGCAAGTTCATGTTTACATGGGAAGAAGAGTTCTGATGGTAGATATTTGAGGTAGCAGACAAAGGCTGTCTGCAATCCAAAATATAGCATTTAGGTTAGCAAGCTAAGGGAACTGACAACTTTTCCATTTCTGTTATGCAGCTCTGAATGGTCTGTGCTGTTAGTGATCTGAAAGCTGCCTGGGCTGGTCACACAGGATCTCATGAGGGTTGACCACTGCTAATGAGGCAGCTAAGTGTTCTCCTGGGGCACTTTAACTTGAACGACCTCTCCTGGAGACCCTTGTCTGAAATTTGGGCCCTGTCAAGAAGCAGGTGCCCAAATACTGGCTGTATTGCTACCTTCCCTCAGCTGTAAAAGCTGTTTTCTTGTCAGTTTAAGAGCTCTAGCATGCTCAGACAGTTCTTTAATGGTTTCAAATACAAAGAAATGTGTAAGTGTAATGCATTCTTTGGTTATTTTTAGGTATTGGTTAATGAAATCTGTGCTTCTCAAACACCTTAATGTCAAACGATGCTCCCAGACCCTGAATCTTCCAGCTCTTCATTCCATAGATACATGATAGAAGGTTTTGGAAGGGGAAATTCTGGTTCAGGTAGTATCTTGTATTTGAAGAGCAACACCGTATTGAGGATGCAAGAGAGCTTTAAGTGTCTAGTGAACTTGGATAACTGTAAAAGATAGGAACTTTTGCCAGGTTAAGTTAGGGAACCAATATTTAGTTAGTTATTTTTATAATGTGTGCCTTTAACAGTGCAAGGGGGAAAATGAATGAAAGTGTGTCCACTAAGTGACATTCTACGAGTAAGGTAGTAGTTGAGAAGTTTAAAAGTTGTTTCACGTTTAGAAATTATTTTTGTGGGTTTTTTCCAAGCACTTGTGGGTTTGTAGTAAACCAACTCAGGGACCTGGTCTGAAAAAAAAAGAGCAATAACTTTCCTGATTTTGCTCATTGTGCTGTTGTGCAAGCACTTGTGCAAGCAGTAGGAGAGAGAAAGCCAGAGTAGATGTGCATGCTTTCAGTGAAAATACTGGTTTCTGCTGTGTTTTCTCTGCAAGAAGTTGTGGCTGAAGGCCATTAATTACTAATTAAGATCTCAAGGGTTTTTTTTAGCTTTATCTGCTGGTACTGTGGTACTAAGAGGTCTTAGGTAGATGCAGGTGAAATTACAAGCTTTAATGTCTGTGCAGTGATTTTCAGCTTAATCTGTCAGTGTGGACCTTTTGGAAAGTGTAGAACCATATGATATGTAGTAAAATTGGAAGAGAAGCTTTGAAGATCAAATGCATCCTTATCATATTTTTTGGCTCTTTTGGATTTTGTATTGATTCCCAGCCCTCCATCGACTGAAAGCTGACATAGATTGTGAATATATTATTGATCTTATTTGTATAGTCATCTTTTCCTGTTTGCCAGTAATAGAAAACATGAATGACTCAATTTCACCATCTGCTTCCATCACATGCAATCTCTATTCTGTTTGAAGAGGTGGAACTTTCTAGTCTGTGTTTTTAATAAAGACTAAGTAGTTGAAATACGTGAACAAATATATGAAACAGTGGGAGTTGTACAATTTCATGTCTGGCTGTTAAAATGACATAATGTGTAACTGCTTTGAATAGGAATGAATGCAAGTATATACAACCACATGATTGTTTTTCTATTTAAGGTGCGTATAGCAGCAAAATTCATAATTCATGCTCCTCCTGGGGAATTCAATGAGGTGTTCAATGGTGAGTATGTGTCTGGTCTGTCCTTTCATTTAAGGCATCTATATCCAAAATTGCACTGCTGATTATTCTCCTGAATTTCATGTAGCTTATATTGTAGCAGCTCCCTTGCTATAAGGGCTGGTTTTGCAGCTGGGCATAATAAGCTTTGCAGTCACAAGACAGCTTGAAGTTTAAATGCAAAACAAGGGAAGTACTACTTTTCTTTGTGATGTGAAAATGAGCTTTGTCTCTGTTTTCAGTGAGTCATGAATTAACAGTTACAAGGGTTTCTGTTTAGAAGGCACATACTCCTATTTTTCATCTTTGATAGACAATTATATTTTTCAACAAAAACTAGCTGAAAACAAAATGGTCCTTTTATTTTTATTTTTTTTAAGAAGGAATATCATTACAAATACTTAACCTTGAGTACACAAAAGACTACTGCCTAATGCCCGTTGTGGAAATAATATTAATCTTCTAACATTTCTAAACTTTAAATTCTGGGCACACTCCATTTTACTGAGTGTATTGGTAAACTGAAAGGAAACTTAAAATAAGCTTCTTTCAACTATTGTTGTCTGAACTTTACCTAAGATTTTATTTTTTTAAAAAATTGTTGTTTGTCTGTAATCAAGATATTTGGGCATGCATATAGTATAAAGAGGCAGGCTTTATAGTTGAGGCTTACAAGTGTTTCTAAAGCTATTAAGTAAAAAAGTAAATTTAGTATACTAAACCTGTAGATAGTGTCAGACTAGAGAGAGCTTAAGTTTATTAAAGAATACAATGCTTTTACAAGTACTTTGTTCTTAGTTAAATTGTGGCCAGCTGATTATTATTTAAAATTAGTTAGTACTTCATTTTTGAAGTGAGCAGCTTACTAACTCAGCTTTCTGAAGATTAGTAAAATTTCTTAGAGTACTACTGCTTATAAACTTTATTGTTATGCTAATTCATAGTTGCAACTACCTGCTTAATAACAATGCATTTGAAAACACTTAACAAACATTTGATCACAAATGCCTGACCACTGTTCAATGAGATTCAGGCTTCCTTCTTAGAGAGAGAAGGTTTTTCATTCCAATTTTGTAAATTGTGGGGTTGGTTGATTGGTTGTGTGTAGAGTTTTTTGAGTATGTGAGGTGTTTTTTTCCTTTCAGGTATTTTTGTGTTTTGGTTTGGGTAGGGGAGTTTGGTTTGTTTCAGGAGGGTTTGGTTGTTTGTTTTTTAAAGAAAAAAATGCGTTAAATATATTCCAGATTGTTTTTTTCTTTTCACTTGAATGATACCTTGGAAGTATTTAGAAGAGGTTTAATATGTTCTGGCAAGACTAAAGATTGGTTGGTTAATGAGCAGTGAATTAAATTGCTATTAAAACAATGACTAGTAAAGTCAATTACATAAATAAGAAATTTGCTGCACAATAAATATTAAGTAATTTTGAGGAGAGATTGACTTTATTCTATATTCATATGTTTCTTGTATCATGGTAGGAGAAAAACTATTGTGATATATAATCCTCTGCCTAGTAAGTGTCATTAAGGAATGCGACTAAAAAGGGTAAGGCTTAAAAACCAGTAAGTTCAATGCATACCATATCAGTGTTATCAGAATTCAGTAACAATAATATAGTGTGATGGAGTTGGTAATACAAATTTTAAAGGAAACTTGGTAGAATTCTGTGCTGTTCTCATTCAGAGCTTCTCTAAAAACTAGATTGACAGATTCCTAGAGCCTATAGAATACAGCTTGTATCTATTTGCCAGATTCTCTTGGAAGAGATCAATTTCTATACTATTATTTTCATTTTATTCAGTCAAAATTATAAAATATGAAGCAATAAATTTCCCACCTAGTAATCTCTGTGGGTATGGAGTAGTTTGGGTTTTTTGTTTTGTACAGTCTGTTGACATTTGTTATGTGACTGAAACAAGTTCCTGAGTTAACTGTACTTACATGTTGTAAACACCTCCTTTCAGATGTTCGGTTGCTGCTTAATAATGACAATCTTCTCAGGGAAGGAGCAGCCCAGTAAGTACGAGATGTCATATCAATTGCATAAAATGTCAGTTGCATAAAAACAAGATGTTTTTTCAGTAGGACTTGCAAAATCAGTAAGCGGTTCATTTAAAGATGTGTGCTTGGCAAGTAAAACCCTATTGTGTGTGTTGGGCATCTTTGATCAAGGTTAAATTCTTGGCAAAGGAGAGATCTGTATTGTATCCTAATGATTAGAGCAACTTTATTTTCTGTTTCATGGTAGATGTTACTTGAACATCTGTAAGATACTGCATCCTTAGACCCTACTTCTGTATCAGAACATTATGCCTACTGTACTTTCTTGCCAAAATTAGTTTCTTCTGTAAGAATGGAGATATGTGGCATAGTAGGTCAGATCCCTGTGGAATTTAAACTTTATCTGTTCCTCCAGTTTCTCTGGGTTACTGTAAAGCTTATGTGTTTGTCTATATCAGGTTACTTCTGAATGTAAATTTTTGTGGAATGGTGGTTGGAATCTGTGATACAAGCACTGAGTGAATCACAGTGATTGCAAGAATTTTGGTCTGCTAGATAAAGCATTGATATAATTTTTAATGCATCATCACCCAGATTATTAGCTATTATTTAGATGCCTTGACTGCTAATAAGGAAAAAGATTGTGCTTGATGCAGATTTTTGTTGCTTTTTTTTCTCTTGTAGTGCCTTTGCACAGTACAACTTGGACCAGTTTACTCCTGTAAAAATTGACGGTTACGACGAACAGGTATGAATACAATTAAATACTTGCAATCTTAAACCATTAAAGATGTTCTGGTATTGGAACAGTTCTTGGCAAGAAAATTAAAAGAAATGCATCTTCCCTATCAAAACATAGAGATAGTCTCCCTTCAGTAGTACCATAAGTCAATCACTCAGGGGTATCTAAAGAGCTTGACGTTTTAGTCTGTGGTGTTGGCTGAATTCAGTGTTTTGTAGCTGTAAAAAAAATTTGCTCCATCTTTAGTAGTAGAAGACATGAATTTCTGTCTTAATTTGTTGCAGTATGAGGGTAAGATTCAAGATTTGTTTTTCTGAGGCATCTATCATACTTGCCTTCTCTCTTGCTGTATGCATATTTTGTTTAAAATGTAAGACTTTGGGTGTGATTAAGCTCCCATTAAATGCAGGATATAATTAGATTTGGCATGGCTTTTTTTATTTTTTACTGAATAATGAATGTTACTAACTAATTTTATGATTTAATAAGTTTTATATAATATATATAAATGAAATAAATTTTAACTTAAATTTTATAATACAGGTTTTGATAACAGAGCATGGTGATTTGGGAAATGGAAAATTTCTGGATCCCAAGAACAAGATTTCTTTTAAATTTGATCACTTAAGAAAGGAGGCTACTGATCCTAGACCCCATGAAGTTGAAAATGCCATAGAGTCCTGGAGAAATTCAGTTGAAACAGCAATGAAAGCATATGTGAAGGAACACTATCCAAATGGTGTCTGCACAGTAAGTTTTAAATTACATAACCACCATACCACTGTAGATAGATATAAATTTTAAAAGGGAGCTGTTTGTAAACTAGAAAGACAGGCAGTTTAGACTATAAAGAATTTATTCCTGTTGGAGGTTCATAAGAAATGCGGGAAAGCTTCAGAAATTTAATGTTTTAGCTGTTGGATTATTAGTGGGTGGTTACTGCAGGTCATACTGAAGATTCACCTCTGTATTTAAGCATTTTTATTTAAATTTCTTAATGCATTTAGACATTTTGTGGACTGCTGCAGGTTGATCCTGGCTAGCTGGCTTGTTGTTTAGAAGGGGAGAAAAATTCTGTAAGATAGAAACATCTGCCTTAGTGTCATTTATTGATGAAACTGTCTTAGTAAAGCAAACTGGTTTTGCTCCATCATATCTCCTGTATATCCAAGTGCTGTATTCTTACCACCAGAATTGTTGGTTCTGATAGCTTCTTAAAATAAAACCTCTTAGTCTGGACTGAAACAGTTTTTGCTTGCTGTTACAAGCCCTATGACTATTTAAATCTCAGCAAACTGATATATTGATAGCTGTTCTGTGCTTTATGTTGATGTGACAGAAAAATTAATCGGCGGGGAAAAAAGTAAATCAGCTGCTGAGTTAAGAAGTGGAATTGGATTCCCAGATGAGTTCCAGTTCCTGTAAAGGAAACCAGATTGGATGTTTGCTGAAATAATTTTTAGTAGTATTTGATTTGGGAGGGGATAAAGCAGAAGAGGAGACCAAACCCACCCATTTTGCTTTTCTGTACAGGCTTAAATTGTCATATGGTTGGTAGAA
This sequence comes from Cichladusa arquata, assembly GCA_026413545.1. Lineage (NCBI taxonomy): Eukaryota > Metazoa > Chordata > Aves > Passeriformes > Muscicapidae > Cichladusa > Cichladusa arquata. Next base: position 23,819,401 of record JAOTQP010000870.1, on the reverse strand, counting down.
TAACTGGTGTTTGAAACCCAGCTGGTAATAAATATATATTGTTTCACTAGTCAGTGTTATAGGCTTAGAATTCCTGTAATGGTAGAAAGAGGAGTCACAACATATAGAATTTAGTTAAGATGATTGATCTTCAGGCTTTTTAATCTTAGGGGTTTTTTTTTTGTATTTTAATAAATACTTCATTGTTACATGTACAGAATACTATGTATAACCATAATGGTTATAAAATTAAATTTTACAGTTCATGTAAACAATAGTAGAACCAGATAGCAAAGCCATTTGAGCAAGGTCTACTCAAACTTTGACTCTGTTATTTTTTTTTTTTTCTTCTTCTTCTTTTTCCTAATTAAGGTGTATGGTAAAACAATTGATGGACAGCAAACCATTATTGCATGCATAGAGAGCCATCAGTTTCAAGCAAAAAATTTTTGGTAAGTTTTTGTATGGATCCACAGACAGTAAAGTATAGCAAACTGAGTAAGTGCCATTACACTGATAATCCTTAGTTCAGAGAAGAAGGTGGATGCCTATCTTGTATGGGACCCTTCTTCTCCCTCCACCCCACTCACAAGTTTTTATGCCAAAGCTGTAGAAGTCTCTTCCTTTGTGATAAGTAAAATGGCAGACTGTTTACCTGCATCTCCTTTGCAGAACTTAGCAAAATTCCATGTCACACATACGACAGATGTGATTAATTTTCCTGCTTATCATGCTGACACCAATACTCATGGCTGTCTTCCCTAACACAGTTGCTTTGGCTTGTTTTGCTTCCATTGTGACTAGCAGGGTAAAAACAGCTCCTTCTAGTTTGAATTTCTCAGAGAAAGAAGGTGACCAAAAATCACTTTACTGTGGGACTTCAGTGATCGATTTTGGGGTTAGACAGATAAAGGTGATTTTGGATGAAATAAACTCTTAAAACTGCAGCTTTTTTTTTTTAATGAACTTGGTTGAATGATGTTTTCCACAGTCTGAGGTAGATTTTGGATAGCTCCATACAGGGAAATGGCCAGTTGACATAAAATATCACAGTATCAGGAATGGGTTAAAGAGGTTATATCCTAAAGATAGCTTATATATGCAGCTTTCAGAAGAAAGGTATTTCATTATTTGGTTTGCTATTTTGCATCTGCTTGCAGTCTATATCAGTAATCCCACAGGTAATGAATGGAAGTACAGAAATCTTTGAGTTTTGATTCTGAAGGTGGATATTGTATATCTATAGTAATTTCAGCTTGAGTACATATGAGTTAAAATTTTGGCCCAATACACTGATTTTTATTGAATAAATATTTTTTCTTATTGACTTAAGTCTGCATGTTTTACGTCAATATTAGAAGTAACTTGAAATAGTACTGGTTTTCTTTTTAGTTTGGAAGTATGAATGAATTTTGTTATTCCAAATAATTAATTTTTATGGTCTTTAAAGAAGAGAAAGAGATATGCAACAATCTTCTATAGATGGAGAAAATCTTTCTTGAAAGTTTTCTTTATTAAAAGTTATGGTTGGGCATACGTTATTAAAAGTATGGGTAAATATTGACCATGTTTTTAAGAGTTTTTCAGGGGTAGTCAGGCCCTAGTTCTTGTTCTTACCAAGCTGTAATAAATGCATCTTGGTTTGGGAGATTTAGAGATGGAGGAATGGATTCCAAGTTATCCAGCTGTATGGCTGGATATCCAGCCCAAGCCACAGCCAATACTTATTCTCAAGGTGTTCCAGCTTTTTAGGCATTTGGAAGTCTATTAGCTTACTATGCGACTAAGTTTGTTGGGTGATAGAAAAGCAATATATACCAAAGAAAAATACTTTGTGATTATTTGAAATGCTATCAACATAGTAGGATAGATAGCTTATTAAAGAAAGAAGAGGAAAGTTAATCTCTTACAAAATACTCTTAAGTCAGCTGAGCTAAATGAAGAAATGGAGTTGTTTTTATCTTAGAGCATTTCCTTCAGACAAATCCTTCTGAACTTGAATTTTTTTTTTAATAGAGATTTAAGGACAAAAAAGATATTCCAGAGTGGAAACACTATTGTCATCTTAACTTCAAGGGACCACAGAGTGGCTGAGAAGCAAACAAATCTCTTAGTTAGCTATTGAATCCCTGCCATTCAAAAACTAGAATTGTACCTAAGGTATAATCCAGCACATAAGCTTTCCCATAATCAGTGGGTCAGTCTATAAGGCTACTAGTTGTATTAGTGTCACTAAGTTAGGCAACCCTTTCAGTTTTCTTAGCAATGCTAACAAGCTTCTGAATTGTCTAAGTCTATATTTTCAGTGATAATGTGGATATTAGTAGCTGTTAATTTTAATATTTTATGTCTTTCTCTCCCCTGGTTGAATGCGCTGGAATCTACACCTAACAGTAACAGGATTGGAACACATAGTATCAATTTTCTTTCCTTCTTTACGGGCAAACACATGACAAATCATGCTGCAGTGCATTCTAAATTCAGCTCTATAGTACTAACCTTCTAATCTACTAACCTTATAGCTGAATAAGAAAATGTCTAGTTTACAGGAAAGAAATCAGGTGAAACTACACCATGCTCTCCCCATGCTATTTTCCAGGTGTTTGAAACACCCTTTAGGCATTTTGGCAAGGATTCTGAATTTGTGGAAGGAAGCTGGAAGGAAATAATCCCCTGGAAGGGAAATGTTAAAAGACCTGAAAGGCCTAGTTACAATTAAAGCCAGCAGAAAGTCTTGCTACTTTAATGTTGCTTCCGTTCAAGTTTTTGATAGCCTGAGGTGAAGTGTGACTTTGGCTGGTCTAGCAAGTCATCGAGGTCCTAGAAACAAAATATGGACTGTGTGTCCCTAACTAATACTACAAGAAAGAAAGAACATTGGAGGCTTTAGGTATTTTCTGAAGTTAAGTCCTTCTGTTAAAAGGTCCTTAATAATAAATCTCCTTGATCCACATCAAAAACTGAGGTTAAATATTACAGGAAACTGATCTGTTCTGTTCTTGACTGATTATGAGGCTGAATCCTTAGGGGAAGATTTTCTGCATGTGTAGTTGCACTGCAAATTTCATTCTCTGGTTTCCTTTGGCAATTTTGTATGTTGGGATTTTTTTTTCATAACCAGTGGGGTGACATCCAATTTCTATTTTACTGGTTTTGTTTTTTTTTAAGGAATGGCCGTTGGAGGTCAGAATGGAAGTTTACAATCACCCCTTCAACCACTCAAGTGGCTGGCATCTTGAAAATTCAGGTATGCTTATCTCAAACTGTGTCCTGAGCCACAAAGTCTCCAGTCATTATCAAGGGAGACTCATGCCAGTGTATCAAATATGTTAAGGGAAAATGGGGACCCAATAAGGAAAGCAGCAATATTCATTCACTTAAGTGTTAGTGACTTAATTTACATATTTATCTAATCCTTAAAAACATAAAATATGTGTTGAATGCAAGAGTCTCAGAGGACTTGAGAACATGTATTCACCTCAGCTAGGCATATACCTCTTTGGTTTCCTGTTGAATTCACAGTGAGACAAGCCTTTCCTGAGGGTAGGCCCGTTCTGAAGTAGAATTTTTTTTCTCTATTTTAACTGATAATGGATTTTTCTTAATGTTATCATATTGTTCAAAAAGGTGGAAACCTTTGGTTTCACCAATTCCATCATCAGAACTATTTGAATATGTGTCTTCTTAATTCAGAATTTGGCTTTCCTGTTGGCTTTAGGGCATTCAGAAAGGAGGAATTCCAAGCAGACAGAAGTCTTGAGAGCAAAGGAGAGGTCTGTAATGTGGTAGGCAGAGCAACTTGACTTCCTGGATTGGTTCCCTGGAATGTGTACACATACATTGCAGCAGTTTATTGAAACAGTTCTGGGATCAGGGACTAGAAACTTAATGCAGTCTGACTTTCTGTGTAGTACCTTTTTTTTTTTTTTTTGGTTGATTATTTTTGTTTTTTTTACGAGACAGAGTCAAGTTTCTTTTTCTTGCTGTTTTTTTGCTCTCATGAGTTTTGCTTGTCATTACTGCTCAGTGATGACTGCAGAAGGAAGATGCAAAGGAATGTTTTTCTAACCTGAGGCTAGGATGTTATTTTAAGATGAGGTAGCTTTGTTCAAGCAAAGGGGACCCTGAATCTGCTTTCCCATGCTGGTGCCAACATTTGGAATGATAGTCAAAATGTGAACAGCCATTATTATGTTGTCAGATCACAACAGTCTAGGTAAGCAGCACCTTAAGTAACTTCCAGGCTTCTCAAGACTTTGTCATTTAAATTCAACTTGGAGCAAAGCAGGCATTTTTTCCACAGCATGTACTTTTGGTTAAATGTCTTAAGAGTTTTCCAGAACAAGGAAGCAGGTGTCCACCTAATTCTTGGAAAGGTTAGGACAGCAGCCAAAAAAATAGTCTGAGTGAGGAATTCATTCAGGTTCTAATCAGCTTTTCCATTTGGACACCAGATGATTTTGTCTTTTAGTACTATTTCACGTAATTAATCAACACATTATTTATATTCATTCAAGTCTGTGTTCTGGAGAGTGATGAAAAGTTCTACTTTTTTGCTTGTGTAGAAACTACTTGTTTCACCAATTTTGAACTCAGTTTTAATTTTTAGAAATTGTGTACAATTTCTTCAATGTATGTGGGAGTACTCCCTCTTCACCTCACAAAACAAACAAACAAAAAAAGTGCTTTAATTTTTTTTTTTTTAAGGAGCAAAATATTTTTCTAGAAAATGAAATCTCTACAGCATTAGTATAATTTTAGAGTACTGAAATTTCAGTGTTGTTTGCAAAATCTTTGACAGTAATACACTATTGCTCTGTTTCTGATAAGACCTTTTATTAATAAGTTTGGGAAAATTGCAGCATCACCTGCTATCTTCAGGCGTCTTCAGTATTTTTAAGATAATTTGTACAATTTCTTACTTTTTTCTTGAATTCTGTTAATTCTGGTGTAGGAGATGCTCAATTGTCACAATCTCTTCTGTTTAATTTTCTTTAACTATATGTAAGGGGAAAAGCAACAGCAGAGCCTTTTACTAAAACTAAGTCCCTGTGGCATTTAACGTGCTCCAACTGTGCATGGAAAACAATTATAAGTGTACTGGTTGCTAATTTTATCTCTTAGATAATTTGTTATTCTCATCCCTCCTTAGTTAACCTTTCCAAGAGGTTCTGTTCATAAACATCCTCCTTCTTGTAGTCTTCTGAACCCAGACCTAGCATTCTAGAAGGATGTCAGCAGTGAGGTATAGTACAGAACAGTTACTTCTCATATTTTGTTTAAGATGTAGCACATCCTAGAATTAGATTTGACTCTCCATCTCTCTTAAGCTTTTAGGTCTGAGTGTTTGCCAAGAATATGACTCAGTTACACAGATGAGATGTTTTTGCTGGTCAGAGCATAGGGGAGGTTTGGGCTCTGCAGTGAATTGTGATGGATAATGGGGAACGCACATTTCTTTGGGTTCTGCTGCTTCATTGGGAGTTCTTAGAATTGTGCACTGAGTAAGCACTTCTCATCTTCTAGGAAATAAATCGAAAAAGACTGGCAGAGATTTTACCCAGCAATGTTTGATTTGAAAAGAAACTTCTTTTATGGTTAGGTTGATACCTTTTGTTCCAAAACAAATATTTGACAATAAGCAAAATAATAATTTAAGATGAATCACAGGAAACAATGTTTTACTCATGTAGGAAACCTTTCCTTTGTGTAGTATTACAGCTGTTTTACTGTGTGTCATGTTTTTGCTGTTACTTAAACGGCTGAGGGTCTTTTGCACATATGATCATAATGCATAGGAATTACACTATTTTGCATTAATCTCAAAATTATGTTATGTTGCCTAATAGGGTGACAAAAATATTTCATTTTCTTGTAATACCAGCTATGTTGACTACGTTGACTTTATCAAACTCGTAAAAAATCTTCAAAGATGCTTTTTTAAATGTCAATGACTTGCATAGTTTCTATAGCAATTATTGTTAATGATCACATGTAGTTTTATATGTGCTTCCTGATTTTTAAGTTTTCCAACAGTTTTGTTAGGAACTAAACGTTTTCTTATCTGTCCCAACTGTATTTAAAAATACTAAAGTTAGTTTGGGTAGAGTTTTAGTGTTCTCCTGCAAAATAATCAAGGAAGCTGTTCCATAGATACAGCATTTCAAGAATAAATAATTTCAATCAGCTTTGTTATCTAACCTTGGGGATTGCTTTGTCTAGATAAATACCAGCTTTTGTTATGAGACATATCTAATAGAGGAAAATATCAAACCCAGACAGAGCTAGAAAGGGAAGCTTAATGTTGCACTGTCCTTAGAAAACAGGGACAATTTGGGGAAGCAGAAAAACTTCAGAGTATCCTGAAACCTTCCCATACCTATTCTAATTTTAAATTTGTCTTCACCATTTAGAATGGTCTAGTCTATTCATTTCAAGACTTTCTAGTAAGGTCACATAAATAAGGTGTTGTCATCTTCAGGATGTTAACCAAAAGCTAAACTTCTTTGCTTGAAATTCTACTTAAGGCACATCAGCACAAATTATGTTTCCAGACTAGCCTCTTCAGTATTCCCCCTCAAAAATAGTAAATTCTATATTATTTTGGTTTTCCTATTTGCTTTTGTTCTGTAGCATTCTGTATGTGATTTGGCTGATTTGTATAGGTTTCTTACTATGATAAATAATACAACACTTCGATTTTCCTGCATGTTGTTGATCTGTAAAACTTAATATGAGGTTCTTTGTTTAATTTTCTGCAGGTTCACTATTATGAAGATGGTAATGTTCAGCTGGTGAGCCATAAAGACATACAAGATTCTCTAACAGTGTCTGTAAGTGACCTTTAAAGACCTTTATGGGTATATTGAAGTGACTTTTTAATTAGAAAGAAGTAAGCTTTAAAGAAAGCTCAGAAGTTTTGAGAAGTTTTTTCTTCTACATGTGTGGGAAGTAATGTTCAAATTCAGATATTCTATATGTAATATTTACTACTTCTACTTAACATGTAGCTAGTGTTTAAAAAAATTAATGTATGCTTACATGTGGCTTATATAAGCTACTTTAACTTTGATTTTAAAGCTTTAATTAGCTCGTTGTCAGTCTTCCTGCGCTTCTGTTGTATTTAAACTTCGGTCTGCAGCATGACCTATGGAATTAAATTTTGAATATGAAGGAGGTTTGAGTTAAAATAACTGACTTTAGTAGTACAAGCTCTAGGAGATTGACTCCTTTGCTCACTGGAAAAAGACCAGTATGCTAAAACAGTAAACAAATGGTACCAACTGAGAAGCAGTCTCCCTTAATTTTCTCCATCTGTAACTGGTGCTGTCAGTGTCTCGTTCTGTACAAAAAGCCCTTTCAGAGATGGTACAACTTGAGAATCATAACACACTTCTTATTTAAAGCATTATTTTTTTCAACTTCTTGCCAAATGGATTATTATAGTAATGAGGAGCCAACAATAGAAGTAAAAATTGTTTGGAAATAGTACCAGATGTATCTTTTAAGGATTGATAATGTTCTACCATGAACAGCTACTACTTCTGAAATAATGGCATTTATAAACCGCAAGGTTTCCTGTCTGGCTTTTAATAAAATTTAAGACTATGAGGTTAAGCTGGCAAAGAGAAATTGTAAAAGTGAACAGTAGAAGTATTTTAATGATAATGATTAGCAGTGGCCAGTTTAGCTCAGTAGCTCAATTCATCAATACAGAACATTGTTTGTTAATATAAAGCAAGGCTTGTTGGCTTTTTAGTTGGAATAGCACCATAAAGAAATGGGGGAATGTGGTGCCAACTGATAACACTTCTGGAGCTATAGATATAAAATTACTTCTGACTCCCTGGAGCAAAGGGATCTATTTAGTCTTTCATTCAAATAAGAGTTGCTTCAGAGAAGGCTATGTGGATGCAGCTCTCCTGTCAATAGGTTTTTGCTTCACTTACTCTTGGGAAGAAACATAATTATGTTTTGAAATTCAGTAAAGCAGCAGCCAACTGATGAGTAGGACAACATTGTTTATATAACTTAGCTAAAACAAAAGTAAGTATGCTGCTGGTTACCAATTTTTAACCTTGGCTGTGAGCTTCATAGAGGGCAGAGGCAGTACAAGTTCTTATTTCACACAGAAGAAATGGTAGGTAGATTGAAAGCAGTCTCAATGACTCCTCTTTATTTTTATTTGTCAGAGAACCCATTTTAAAACCATTAACAGGCACAACAGAAATAAATGAAGAATTCTCTTCTTGCTAGAGCTGTGAATAATTTTGCTGAAGGTTATTTTGTTATCCCTTGTTTTCCTCTGAGACAAATAAGACCTCATACCTCTGAATTTTTCCTTTCATTAGCATAACCTTTGAAAGCATATCCTCAGTTCACTGAAAAGTCAAAACCTTTTCATTTGTTCATCTTGCTCTCTGTCTCCTCCTTGATGTCTCTTGCAGTGTCCAAGAGCACTTTTCCAGCTGTTACGTGCAGTTTCACTGAAACTTTGAACCAGTTATGGTTGAAGCTGTCAGAGTTTTCTCCAAGTCTTTGCCTTTGCAGGAATGAGGGATTACATGGGACAAGAACACTTCTAATTTTCAACAGCTTCTGCAAAAGCACTCTTAGGAATGTCTCCAATGCTAATTGGAAGTTTGGAAATTCATGAACCCTCACTTCCTACTGGAGAATTCTTTTAAGCACTTCAGCAAATATACCTCCAGACTGACTCATGGGGCATATTTTATTTTTTAAAAAACCACGCACTTGCATCCTTAAACAGTTTCTTTTCTGACTTGATCCTTATCAGTCATGACGAAATTTGCACCCTAATTTTTGCAAGAGGTATTTGGGGATGATTTTGGGATACCAGATATGTAAAGTCTAGTGTTTTCCTCAGCTTAGTCTCCAGATTCAGAATGTTTAGTGGTAAACAAATCTGTTTTGTTTTCTTGGTTATATTCTGCTATAACTTGTGGGTTAGGTGGTGTTCTTGAAGTTTTCTTAAATTTGTACAGGAAATGTAGCATTTATAATGTTGTTATCCATACTTTGCATGTTTTTAGAGACTTGAGTGGGCACTGTCATTTTTCCAAATGCTGATCTGTTGCATATGTCTTATTATCATACCACAGAATTCTTAATCAAAATATGTTAATGAGCTTCATGGCATTCTTTATGCTTGATACAGTTTGATTTTACTTTTCTAACATCATCATCACATGCGATGGGCCTTTTGGATGAATGTTCAGTTTTGGTTTAGCCACTGAACTGTCAAGTGTTCTCAACAAGTCTGACATCACTTATAACTATAAGAAACACATAATCCAACTGGTCCTAGAATTATGCTGTATGTCAGACCTAATTCAAATGCTTTTTTTTAGAATGAAGCCCAGACAGCGAAGGAATTTATAAAAATTGTAGAGGCTGCAGAAAATGAGTATCAGGTATGTTGAAATAAATACTGTATTCTTACTCATATTTATAGTATTACCATATACTTAACCAAAGCTAGTATTCTATAACCAGCAAGATAATACAGTTCCATATGAATAGATACGTTCTGCTAACTCTGTCTTGCCTTTTCCTACCTTCTGGTGATTGTGCTCACCTGCCTAACATTACAACAGAAATGATTTTTTGAGAGCAGAAAAGTTCCTTGCATGATTAAGTATCAGCAATTCTGATGTCAATAAAGCATTAGTGCATTCCCTAAGTGGAATTTTTGTACAGGTTCTGTTCAGAGGCTACTCCGTTAGACAGCTTTGCTAAATATGACTGTAGGCATTACCTCTTTCAATTAATCATTTCAAAGTTAGAAAAGTGTAACTGTTCTAGATACCCTCTTCAGAAGTGGATACATGTTAATTCAGGCCTTGAACATAAGGTAAATTTCAGACACTCTGTTCTGTCACCTTGAAAGAAATACTCTTTGTATCTATAGTATGCATTATATTCAAGTTCAAACGATGTTGTGGACTGACTTTAGCATCCCCACAAAAAAACAGTGGAAGACTTTTCTGCCTGGACTTGATGTATGAACTAATTCTGATCAGCATTTTATTCATGCTGCTGATTAACCACACTGTGATTTGCTGAAACACCTTGGCTATGGCCAGGTTTATTACATGTCTCACTAATTTTCTTCACATAGTCTCAATCTATAACTAGCAGCTTTCATTCATTAAATATTATTTCGGTTCAGCATGTTTTATTAAGCCTGTTTAGGAAGTAGCAGGCCACTGAGCCATTGAATGTTTGTGTGCATCCTAGTTCACATGTCTTTGTTTTGTATGACTTTGTGTTTGACAGACTGCTATCAGTGAGAACTATCAGACTATGTCGGACACTACTTTCAAGGCCTTACGTCGACAGTTGCCAGTGACCCGCACCAAGATTGACTGGAACAAGATCCTTAGCTATAAGATTGGAAAAGAGATGCAGAATGCTTAAAGTGAACATTGCATGACTGGATCATTTTAGTGTCCTTGTGTACAAATAAAAATTATTACAAAAAATATTTGGAACTGTCAAATCACCCAGTCAGCATGGGCTTTTGCCATTGAAAATCACTGTAAGTAGTTTGGTTAGAGCACAAAGCTTAGCTAATTGACTTACTTTCTTTTTCCTTCCTTCCTTTCAGAGGGTTGCAACTTCAATATAGCTGAATATCTTCCTTTAGAGTTTCCGTTGTACCTTTATTTTTTTATAATGAAGAGACCATGCCTTTAGTTTTCAATTACACATTAAGAACAGTTGGAAAAAATATTTTTGCATATAATAACCCTTCCTCTTGCTTTCACGTGAAATGGACAACTTGCAAAATTTGCTGGATTCCTTCTGGAGGTCAGTAACATGCATTTCTAGGTCAACATGGAATTAGCCATAGGTGCTGTTTTTGACATCATCTGTCCTTTCATTGTATGTAAAATTGGGAAGAGTATTTCCTGTATCATTTAAACCTAGAAGACATACTTGCTAGCCCCATGGTAGCTAATGTTTTTTTTTTTTAAAAAAAAGGCCAAGGTCTAATGCTGTTTAAGGTTTTGAAATTCAATAAAAATACTTACTCCAGAAATGCATTTAATGCTTTGTTCTGACAATTATGAGCTCAAACTCCATCTGCCCTTCAGGTTTTTTTATCGTAAAGCTACAAATATATTAAACAAGGCATATTGTAATATATATAATCCTGTACTCATTACTATGTCTGTTTATTTTTTCTTGGATTGAAATGTACTAAAATTCAATGTGACATTAAAACGCGAATTTTCTATTTATTTGAGTATCAGATTGCTTTCTGATATAGCCTATTTTTGGTGTTTCTGAATGTTTTTAAAATTCTGCTTAAAACAGCCACAAAGTTGTGTATTTAGGGATCATAATTTCATTATTGTCTTCATCTGCATTTAAAAAACATCTGCATATGGAAGTCTACCTGAAACAGGCATATTTTAGCTTCATATTGGCTACAGAGGATAGAAGAAATTCCAAGACAAAAAATTTATATAGTTGTCTGGAGAATTCTTTCCCTGTCTCATTTATTTCATTTTGAAAATGGATGCCAGATATCTAAAAGCACTTGTTACAAATGCTGTATAACATTTTCATGAAATGCATAGATTTCATTTTTAATTGGATAAAAACTTGTTTTAAAATATGCTACCTACTTATATGATCATGATAGAAAATTAAACAGCTTTTTTATTTTTCAGAAGGCAGGTGTTATACACACTCCTAAATCAGTAAAGCTTACACAAATGTTTTATGTCTTTGTTTACAGCATGACCTAATTTCCTTAAACATTCAAGTTACAGTATAGCAAGAGAGTCTAGACTTGTACTGAGTATAAAAATGTACATATAAAGTAGTTTGTTGTTTGAATTTTAATAGCAATACCCCAATATTCTGCTCTTCAGTGCTCTCTTATGCAGAGGTATAGAAGTTCTTGAAACTGCTGCAACTTTACAGTACTAAACTGTATAGTAGAAGAGTGGGTTTGTTCTACCACAGTCTTCCTGGATAGTTGCCCTCTCAACTGTCTTTGTAGTCCAGCTCCTGAACCATGTTGTTCTTTTCAAATTAGCTCATAAAAGTTGCATATGAGCTAATAACAAATACTGAGTCACTGTCAAGTCAGTCTCTTAGTCTTAAACCAAGATCTAAACACAAATCCCGTTGAAGGATTTCTTCCAACATATTTAAGAACAAGGAAAAAAAAGGCAGTGAATAGACAGTTAGGGGAATTGTTAATGGGCAACAATGGTGCAAATAACTTTTCTAGCTGTTTAGAATGTTGCAAATGACCAGAATCAGCACTGACTAAAAGTCAGAATGCTATTTTTCTTACCTGAAATAAAGAGCTAGTTTTAAATATATTCCTAATAAAGAGGTATTTTACTGTGAAGTACTCCATTACTGTATTTCCCTCTCTGTTTATTCAGTCCTATGACAGTCTTAATTCCTTATCTTGAAAGAATTGCTTCCTTCAGGTTCAATTCTACCAGTTGGATAACATAAGTAGATCTGATTACTTATGTTTTTTCTTGTTGTATTAATTTTTAGTCTGTGAGACAACTTTACAGCTTGAATATCAAATTTATTAAGTTATAGCGTCAATAAAGCCATTTTTAAGTAAATCAACTATTCTGTTACTTTTTAAAAATGGTGTGCTGTATCATATTTAGGGGTAATGATTCCCCAGATGAAGCTGACCTGACTGTCAACTGAGGTACATGGCACATTTGGGGTTCTTGATTTCTAGCAAAGTTTTGGATGTCATTTGCACTTTTTTTTTTTTGTTTCTATCCCTACCGCTTCTAAATTGAAGAATTTTAGAGCTTGCTTGGTAGGCTTTAGGGTATTTTCTGTAGGTAAAGCACTTTCTCTGAGAAATTTTGCTGTGGCAATTGTCTTAATGTGAACTACTATTTGTTTATATTCTATTTTTAAATATAAAGACAAGCTTTGTATTGTTGAATCTCGATGTAATAGACATTATGGCTTGTAAAATGGACTTGTAAAATGCTTGTGTTTTTGAAGTGTATTGCATCTTATGTATCTTAGTGCCCCTTTATATGAAGGAATTTTTAACTTTGCAAGTAAGCAGCTGTTCTTTGTGAACGTCTGCAACAGGAGTGGCAGTTCTGCTTTCAGGTTCTTCTGAGCAGCCCCTTTTTGTATGTCTGTCTTAAAATTCTGACTGTGGGTAGAATGAAACTTTAAAATCATTGCAATTTTGATTACATCACTACGGCTGCTTACTGCTCTACATGCTGATAACAATTCTGCCATCTGGTTCCACTAGGAACACTGCAGTGCAGTTCATTAGGAAATGGTGATTCAGCCAGGGTTGAAAGCATTGTGTGAGGCTGAACATCCTAAGAGATATGTTCTCTTCAGGGGACATCTCCAGCTGCATCAGTGGCAGCAATGTAGTTTGTGCAGTTTGGAAATCCCTCTTCCATCCCCACATCCCACAGACTGGTTTGGCTGTCAAAGCCGTGTTGGTGCTCGTGAGCTCACTTCCTTTAGGAGAACTCAGTACTGGGACCTGGGTTCTGGGTGTGCACCAGGTGCCCTCCAGCTCTGAATGGTGACCTGGTCCATGGCAGTGGTTTCTTTCAGGCAGCTTGAAACCACCTACCTATGTGTTGAGCTTCAGACAACACTAGGCCTTCACATTTCCAGACTGTAAATACCATAGGTACAGAAATTTCATCACCTGTTCCATTCTGTGGATTCATTCCTATCGTACTGAATTATTTGCTGACACAGACATAGCTTCTGCTGCATTTGTTGACTGGAAAGACTGAAACTGTTCTTCATCTGATGCAATTGTAAACTAGGTTTAGATTAAACTTAGTTTGTTCATAACTTTGAAGTGTCAATTTTTGTGTGACAGTGTCAACTCTAAACTCTTTTTTTAAGGGGAAAATTTGCATCAGATTTTAACCAAAAAGGTTTTTATTTTACAGCTAAAAGAAAGGAGCTGTGAATATGCACTTTATTCCTTCTCTGAAAAAAAATGTTTAATACTTGGTAGGTTCTCTTACTAGCAGTATTTTCCTCTGCTACTGTGACTTGCCACCTGTGACAGCATGATGTTAGCCATGTGCTCATCAGAAAAAGGGGTCAGTGATAATCATTTTCTTAAAGGATACATTTAGACTTTGCTGAGCATCTTTTCTTTGCAAATCAATAAAGTTGTGCAGGGGGAAATCTGTCAGGTTTGTTCCTTTTCAGTCAAGAGTAGCATGTAGGGACTTTTTTCCTGACTAGCTGCAGTTTGAAATAATGTCAGATTAGAAAAAACTTCCAGCTTATATGTTGTAAATATACCTATTAAAGTAGATATATTGTAGTTGGTTGAATGGTTTGGGAGGATACTACCGTAGGCCCATAATGATTTGTAGTGATTTCAGTTTTGCCTTTAAATGTGCTTAATTTCAAGTGTACACTGAGTACAACTGTCTTAGGCATCAGTGAAAGAAATCAGAAATGTTCCTTTAATAAATAGCTTCCCAGTATGCAACTCAGTTTGAGTTACCCTTCAAGATTATTTCAAAATTTACCTAATAATATAGAAGGCTGAGCTGCAGCTTTGCCACACCACTGTGAGTACAAGACAAGCAGCATTGTGAAGAGGGGTTCTGAAAACCACCCTCACTGTCTCTTTCTGAGGAAGTAAAAGTGCCCCCAAGAGGCCTTGTCAGTTACAGTGCAGCGGCGTGCTTGTGGTGCATCTGGAACCTAAGGCACTTTCTTCAAGCACAGAGAGCTGAGTTTTAGTCCCTGAGGTAAAGAAGGGACTTGGCTTCCCTGGAGCAAATGTTCTTATAACTGGCTGAAAGAAAACGAGACTATCTCTTCTTTTGCAGATGAAGTGTTTATGAACTTAATTGAAAATTACAGCTACAAGCTCTTGAGTGCAGAAAAAATACTTACTTTCATTGTCTTGGGCTGCTGTGGATGGAAAGTGCTTCTTGGTGCCTGCTCAAGCAGCCTTCCTGCCTGGTGTGCTGGCTTCCGTGGGTGGTGGTGCATCTGTTCCAGAGGCTGGGTACTGAAAGTTATATGCCCAAAGGCAAAAACATTCAAGTTGTTGCTGAGCTGTGAGGGTACCAGGAGATCAAACTGTGCAGCAGGGGGCCCACAGATTAGCCCTGGGATTTGGAATGCTGTCACGGAATGCTGTCATGCTGCCTCTTCCCAGGTGAGGCAGCACATCCAGTTGTAACATAAGATGTGTCAGTAAGATGATAAAAGGCAGAAGACTGCAATCAATTATGATTTTTTGCAAGGAAGAAAGGTGCCATGTGTTTCCATTAAACCACAGTTCCTGCTCAGCCTGTGACAAGGAGCCTGATGCTGCAGCTCTGAGGAAAGGATCAGTTCAATTAAAGTTGCACTCCAGGAGCATGGGTTTGATGGAGGCTGGCACAGCCAAAGTCTGCACTGTACAGTGCCTGTGAGCTGCAGCCTCTGCTGCCCACCTGTCTGGCACACGTGCTCTAAGTGATGATTGAGCCGTTCTCCCTCTCCTGGCAAATCTGTCTAAACCCAGGCACAACTGAGGCTGCTGCCCCAAAGCCCCTGGTGGCCCTCCTGTTAATAACCTGCAATTTGGACAGTGACCTGGGTCTAACTATGCACTAACAACTTCCATATAATTTGGAAATTAGGGAAACAGACTTGGAAAAGAAACAAGGTAATTACTAAATAAATCAATATTCAAAATAGGAACAGATTTTAAAAATATATGCATTTTCAACTTTGCTGTGACACTTAAGGTTAATACCTGCATGTGCATTGGAGTAGAAATAGGAACTTTCAGGAGCCATTAGCAGTTTCAAACTAAGAACAGGAAGAAAAATCTGCTTTATTCTTTCCTTTTACATGGCATGTGATTGTCAAACCAGTTTTCAGATGCTGTAAAACTGGTAAGCTTTGCAAGTCTTCAAATTGACTGTAACAATAGGAACGGTAGCAAAAACAATTAGCCAAAAAGCAGTTTTGATTACAGATTCCAAAGCTGAATATTCAGTTGGAAGGTTTCTGAAAAATAGTGGTGTTAGAAATCCTTTCATGGAATGTGAAAGCTTATCTTTTTTTTTCCGAAGTGTGATACCATCAGCTGCATCTCAACTGTATGTGGCAGGATAGACTTCAGGACAGTTCTGAAATAAATTGCTAAAGATTATCCTTTTCCAAGTTCTTGTAGGTTTTGGTATTACAAGTATTAAGGTAATAGGAAAAGATAAATTTACCGTCTGCCAGATCTTGACTTTTTTTATCTTAGCTGTGAGCATATAGAAAGGCTTTTTCCCATTCTCTTTACAACATATTTTATGTATTTGAAGAGCATCTCCAGACTGTAGCTGTTTGATTAAAGACTGAATACTGCAATTTTCTACATGAAATCCAATACTCTAAGTAATTTGCTTACATCCTGCTTTTTGGTTTCTGTTCATTTCAAGACACTTGTTTTTCTCTGTGTATTGTTCATTTCAACCCTGATGATACTGCAGGCTGTCATGACGTTAAGCTGGTACTTGGATTTCCTTTTGCTAGAATCTAATTTTGATTGCAATAATATTCTCTAGTGTTATTTTTATCAGCTATTAGGAATTTTAAAATCCATGCTAAACTAAGGAGATAAAATTAACCGACCAGCCACTGCTAGGTATGTGTGCCTGATGTTATCCTTCTCTACTGACAAAGCAGATACTGGGAGTGTACAAAAAACGTGACCATCTGTATCCTAATAATGTGGACCAGCCAGCACATGGATTCTGAACTGAGAGCATTTTGGCATGAAAAGATGGGCTGCTGTGAACTTTTCCAGGGCTGTGAACTGAATCCTGTGTGCCAACAACAGGCAATTTGTTTTTCAGTAGGTACTGATGTCAGTTAAGACTGAGGAGTTGAAATGCACCACCCTGTTTTGTGCTAAGAAGTACTTAATATGATGCTTTCCTAAAGAAAAATGAATCAAAGATCAGTCAGCTGACAAGTTCTCAGATGTATCTCACCTGGTGAAACCTGGATGGTAGCTGGTATAGCATCCATGCATGAACTTTCCATATGTCTCAATGTGTGTAGGGACACACAAGCTAGCCAGAATTACTTCTAGAGTATCACAAAAATGTGAGTCATTCAAGAGCCTGTTTAAAGTTCCTGTAAGTGTGTACTGAGTATGAAAGGTGCTTTAGCTGTCCTTGGTGCCCAGAGCTGGCTCAACTGCAAAGGGCTAGACCTGAGAGATGCTGCTAAGAAAATAAGTGCCATATGCTCGTGAAGAATTGAAGTGCTGCTCCTGTTCCAAGGCTTTGCTGCCAGGAAAAGGTTTCTGCATGACTGATTCCCTGGGTGCAACAGAATTTGTTACTCAGTAATTAGTACGTGTCTTTTCCCAGTTTATTACTAAACTTAGTGAACCATCATCTTCCCTTCAAGAACTTGTCTACCTCTGCTTAGCTCTTTCAGCTGGAAACAGTGTGCCTTGCAGTCCTACCAGCAGTTGATGTGGCCAGTTACTCCACCTGAATGTAAATGAAGAAGGGAGGGAGTGTGCTAGTATATAATTTCCCAAGGAATAAATCCAGCTACCTGATACTTCACCCTCCTGGTAAGGTCCTTTCGGACACAGTAAAGTTGCTACCCAAGTTGTAGCTGCTGACAGAGAGTGGTAACTCAGTGTCTGGTGTCAAAACACAGGTGATGACAACGTTGAGAAACAGGGCACTAGCAGACACAATCTGGGCAATCTCACAAACAAGAATTATTGTTCTAGGCATCATGAAAGTCGCCAACAAAGTAACATAGCCAGTAAAAGGTTCCAAGGTTATCTGTTAACAGTGGGTTTTCAATGCAGCTGATGGGCTTGGTACAATCTGGCAGTCCTGTGGTGATCACCACAGAAGGTGAGCAGCAACCATTACTATATCCCTTTCTATACTTCCATTGCTATATTCCTTTTCAGAATCTCTCCTAGTTTTTTGATATAAGGAAAAGCTCCTTCAATACAGCTATTTGTGCCTTGCCAGCAAAGTTAGGAAATGCTGAGCAGAACAAAACAGAAGTGTATGGGTGAAGCTCCCTGCTTGCCCACCAGGGTTTTCATCTTATTCCTCTTCCCTGCTGCCATGCAGAGCAACTGATTCAGTCAGCAGCATGAAGACAAACTGGCTTCTTTACCTGCACTGATGGTGTCTAAACAGAAAGTGAAGTGAGCCAAGACTGGAGTCAAATGTAAATTAACATCCATCAGTTGTGCGTCAGGTACTGAGACTGAAACAGAAAAATTTCTGTTGGAACAACCAAGAGGAAGGTATGCCATTAAAACAAATTAGCCAGAGCAGACTTGGGCTAGCCTGTAGGACAGGCATTCATAAGGATTTCCAATCTCAAGTGCAGAAGATAAAAGTGTAAAATAGAAAAGATAAAAACTTGGGAAATAGTCTGTATCTCATGATAGAAAAGGCCTAACAGCTAATTTTCTGGGGGGTGAGAGGGCAAGAAAAATACACGGGTATCTCTAGTAAAAGCAATGGAGGAAGCCAAAGAAAGTATTTTCTTCCTTTCTGAAGGAAAATGGCTGAATAGCAGAAGCAGGAATGAAAATAAGTCTTGTTTCTAAGGGATGATATGTGGGAAGGGCAGGGTATATTGAGAAGGGAAGGAATTGAAGGCCACTCTGAGAAGTACTACCTGTATGCAAGCCCAGAGAAGCCCAGATTTCCAGAAGCTCTTGCTCTTTCAAACTGATGTCAGACTGGAGTTCAACAAATATGTTAGGAGTATCCAGTGATGCCTAAGATCCCATGTTAGTGGCTGTATTTAGTGTTCTTTCTCCATCTCAGCTTTCTGTTTGCAAAGGAGAATATGGACAAAGCCCATACACAGTCTGTGATACTGTAGTGGCTAGTGTCATGAAAGAAACCATCAGGGAATGAGTATATATCTATAGCACATTTCAGTAATAGGTGGTGAATGGTGCCTGGCATATGTACTGAATAATGGGACTGCAGGTATCCACTGGTGCTTGGAGTGCAAAAACACCTTGCTCTCAACAAGTGGGTGGTGTCTGTGAGAAACATCAGTGTTTCCTGGGCTGAAGGCATCCACCTCACTCTTACCTCCACAGCAGTCTCGGATAAGGTGTCCAATCACACACAGTAAATTCAGAGCTGCATGGTAAGAGATAGTAAGTAGGCTACCAGCCAGCAGTAATTTATATTTGAGAAAGTAATCAACAGTAGCCAACAGTAGCAGGTGTGAGAAGGAAGAAAATCTTCTTAACTAGGTGACTTCATTGCCTTACCCTTCTGTGTTCTTCACAATCAGAAGGAGGCTGAACTACAACATTTTTATATAAAAGCGTAGATATAATGTAGAATTCACCTAGGCCTGCGTTTGGCCAAAGAGCACACACTTGATTTGAAAAATGTAGAAGAAAAGAGATTGAGATTAAGAGGGGAAGGAAGACCTACTGTGAAATCAATAAATTGTTAGATTAGATATGAAGAAGTTTTTTACTGTGAGGGTGGTGAGGCACTGGAAGAGGTTGCCCTGAGAAGTTGTGGATGCCCCATTTCCTGGCAGTGTTCAGGGCCAAGTTGAAGAGGGCTTTGAGCATCCTGATCTAGTGGAAGGTGAGACAGTGTGTTGGAACTAGATTATGTTTAAGGACCCTTCCAGCCCAAATTCTACAATATGATGTTCCATGAACTTTCTTCTTGAACTTATTTCAGGTAACGAATATGAGCATCCCACTTCAATGCAAGATACGCCATTGGCAACAACAATTAACACTAAGCTTTGATTTAGGTTGCTGGGCAACCCTGGGCTCTGTACCAGTACCAAGCTTCATTCTCTCTTTCCTAGACCCATCACCTTCCCACACAGGACCTGAGACAAGCTGCAGGTCTGTCAGATCCTTCTAACTGAACAAAAATATTTTAAAGACAAGGGCTTGCTCTGAAATGTCACTTTTGCAGCCAGGAGACTTGAGAAGACTTGAAAAATGGCCATCATGATTTTTCCTTTCCACAACTCTCTTTCTCCTTAACAAAGATTACATCAGAGTCGTGGACAAGGCTTTCTTAAATGTAATGGGGTACAGCAATTGCATCACTACTAAAAGGGGAGGCAGGATGGACTGAATTAAAGGATGCTGTGAGAAAGGTATTTGGATCTGAAGAATGACTACTGAGTGCAGAATAAAGAAGGCTGTGACCCAGCAAGAACAGATCAAGCAAAACTGAAGAGCAAAGGAGGAAAGAAAGCAGGATATGATGAAGCCAACATGTAAGACAGACAATTGTTCTGTAGCCTAAATTTAAAGACAAGCTCACAGGGACCTTCATCTGTGGAGAGAGTATGGAGAAGAGGCTTATGACAGAGGTTTTCTCAGCAATGGTACACTGGATGGGGGTGGAGAGTCAAGACAAGCAAGCAAAGGAGAAAAGAATTGCATCAGAAAAGGCAAAAGGATATTTTGGTCCTTGATTTTGCAAAGGTTAGCAAGATGTGGCTTGGGAGCCAAATCTAGCTGTCCTATGAGTAAATTACATGCCATTTACATGCTACCTGCTTCCATGGCTTGCTCACTCCCTTCCTGCCTACAGGCAGAGCTGTTCTTTTCCTCTATAATCATTGCCAGCCTCAAGCAGCAATAATTACCTGTACATGATCCAGCACTGTGACTGATTTCTGGAGATTAAGTAAAATGTAACTGTAATGTAATGGATTTCTGTGCTTCTACCAATACATAGCAGGCAAAGACGCCGTGTTGCAAATGCTAAAGGAAAAAATAAGCTACACTCTGCTAATTGCAGATTTCAGATGGGAGTTGAGACCTTTTTCTCACTTTAAAAAGTGTTTTCATTAAATATAGTATCAATACTCACTAAATGGAAGATCATGCTGAGCAGATACTAAAAATACCAGATTTTTGGTACCTGACCAAAAAAAATGTCAAGATACCAATCAGTAAAAAAAGACCATGTCTTCTATCTCCCACAAATGCATCTAATAAGTAAAAAAAAAAATAAAAAAAATAAAAAATTGTTTTACTGTTTGGCTTCAGTCCAAGGCGTGGATGTGGGGAGCAGAGCTTTTGTCCTTTTCCTCAACCTCAGTTCCCTCCAGGCTTTTCACCATCTGTCTCTGCCTCCCTGTTTCTCCGCCAGCCTCCTGTGACATACAGAACATGTGTGGCTGCAGTGCCAGAGTGTGACTTGTGCAGAGCTCTCTGTTGACCAGGGCCCAGCCTCACAGCTCGCATGATTCCTTCATGAATCCTCAGCACGTACCATCTTGTACAAATACTGACGTGTCTTGCTCCACCACCTCTTACACAGAAGCTTAATAAAATACCTCAACAAATGTGTGTGTCCACAAAAATACCAAAATGCTCCTGGGGGATATTTCCAGGGATTTAAAATAACCCCAAACAATTTGCTTTATCAAATATGTGTGTTCAGGGTGGGGCACTTCCCCACCTTCATGCCTAAGTGTGCTGACAGTCAGGATGAAATTCCCACCTCATTTTTAAGGGAAAAAAGGAATTAGACAAAAAGCAGAAGAAAACAAGTTCGGATTTTTTTGTTGGTTTGGTTTGGTTTTGGGGGTGTTTTGTTTTTTTGTTTTTTGGGGGAGTTGTTTGTTGTTTTGTTGTTGTTGTTGTTTTGGGTTTTTTTTTGTTCTTTTTGGAATTTGGTTGGGGTTTTCTTTCTGTTTATGAATTATTTTGAACACTACCCAAAAATACTGAAACTCTGCTCTGAGTTGCACTAGCTATTTACCAACACCTCCTTTGCTCTCTCTTTCCACATCTGATTCTTAACTGAGCCAGTTCTAATCTGAGTTTTGTTACTTGTCTTGCAATTAGGGCAGTGAGTTGGTTGAATTTTTTGTCAGTAAAGATCTTAAAACAACTTAAAACAGGCTTTCCTCCTTCCCATGCAACTACCCTGACACATTATACAGCACCCTCTTTTCTGGAAGAGTACCCACAGCCATGGACAACATTTTGTTAATAATGGAGACAATTTTTTTAAGGATTTTTGACAAGTGGTGCTCAAGGCATATTTGACCTTTCCTCATTAGTATTGGTGGTGTGTTTTCAAATATTACTGGTTTTAAGCTGAAGATTATTCCTGTAATATTGGAATATCCCACTTTTAGAATGGGGAACAGAAACTTCAGCCTTGCCACACTGTTCAGAAGTCAGTAGTTGCATACTTTTGCAATATCTTTGTTTAATAAAAATATATCAATTAAATTGTGAATTAAGCATAAATTTTTATTTCAGTGTTTCTTAGCATATTTTCGATTCTCTGGATTGTGACTAAGTATTTGTGTACTTATGTTGGAAACAGATTTTTGGTACATGATTAAGGCATTTTATGCAGACTTTGGTATGTCTGAAAGTGCTGTGTACGGGATCCCATGAACTCTCCTCCAGTGCTTTCACTCACATTGGCACACTGTTTCTTAACCATTGCTGATTCCAGCTTATACTGCCATCTCCAGTTCAACCCTGATATTGTTTAATATGCCCCTGATATGCTTAATAGGTGCACTATATGCATATATATTTATATGGATGTAAATTCACATCTGGACATAAGCATGCATACGTATGTACACTGTTGTTCAACATATATCTAGATTAAAAAGTGTGGGGTGAAATGCTGCTTAATGGATTCAGCTGCTAATGAGGCAGCAGCTGAAGGTCAGGGGGATGTCTGGCTCCTTAGAAACAAGCTGACAGTGTTTCCCACTGCTCACATATAAATGTGGAGCTCATGTAGGTCTCATTTCTGCCCTTGCTGAATGTCCTTGGCATTAGCGTGCCTGGCCATCTTTTGGCTGCCAAGACCCCAATGCAATCTTGTTTTATAGCCAGGTTCCAAGAAGGTTACACCTTATGGCCTAGAAAAGGCCTCCCATTCTGATCTCTGAAATTACCAGACAGAAGATATTTTAAGGTTTACTAAAACACCCAAACATTAAAACCCCCACTACTTTGGATCTTGGACTACTTTGGACCCACACAAAGATTGGGTGGGCAAAATTTTCAAGCTAGACTTTTTCTGCACAGCTGTCCCACCTGTTCTTTCTCATCTGCCAGGACCCAAGCTCAGGAAAACGTCTTTCTTCTGAGAAGAAACAAAACTTCACTGTACCTCATGTTTAGTAACTGTCATTGCTTCTGCTTCCTGATTTCATTTAGCAAAGTCATCAACAGTCATATGAGAAATTAGGAACTCTGGACTGGGTTTATGGCAAACAAATCAGTAGTGTTTGCACTTACAGGTATTATTTTGAGGTAGGAACTGAGGCCTTGTGTGAGGAAACTCTAAACACATGAGATAATTGAGTGGAAACTCTTAGCAGAAAGGTAAAACACTATTTTCAAAATTATTTTTGTCCAATGATTCACATCAGCTGCATTCTGACTTATCTTGATTTAGCAAATGAGTGCCTGAAGCCAGATGACACTCAAAATGGTGTCTGAACAGTACTGAACAGTTTGCTTCTGACTTGTGAAATGCATATTTCAAGGCTTTATATTTATTTGGAATTTCATTCAAACAGAACAGAGTGACAAGAGACAATTTATGTTAAACAGAGCTTGAATAGCAAACTTGTCTTGAGTGTCAGCTTAGGTGCTTGCCTAAAATGAACATCAGAAATGTAATTTGTCATATGAATGCACAAAGCTAGTCATGAGTCAAGTTATCCAGTGCATAATTGCTTGTCACCTCACGCAAATATTCGGATTTGGACACAAACTTTTTATTTCCTGAGGTTTTTTGGGGGGTTTTTTTGGGCTTTTTGGGGTTTCTGGAGTGTTGGTGTTTTTGTTTTGTTTGATTGGTTTTTTGGTTTGGTTTGTGCCACTGTTTTTTGCTGTTGTGTTTGTTTGCTTGTGTTTGGCTTTTTTTGTTGGTTTTTTCTTTTTATAGTACCCAATGAGAAATCATTATTATTTAAATACTTCATGCTCACTGTAAAAACACTGGAGATCTGGAAGTGAAATGCACAACATTACTACAAAGTATTAATAACTTCTGTACATTCAGAGGAAGAAGAAGCAGTGGTGCTTAGAGGAAGGAAGGTGCAAAATTAAGAACTGTGCTTTAAGTGGGCACAGTTCATAGTGTTTTCATCTTCTAGTAACACAAGAGATACAAAGAAAGCAAAGCAGGAGGAACCAACACAATTCACTCCAGTCTTTCAATAAAAGACAATAGAACGAAAAGTTGTTTATAATAAGAAACTTTGGAAAAGCCCTATACACCATTTCTATCTTTCATACATAAAAGAAATTGGTCATAGTCAGTTTTTTAAGCTAAGTACTAATATGCTGAAAATTAAAATATGTAGAGGAAAATTTATAAGAGTGAAAAATTGCCTACTGCCTTGATATTTTTCTAATACATGAGAAAATGTGAGTGGAGTATTTTGATTTATAAATAACTGCCTGATTAAATAAGGTTGAGGTTTTTCAGATGTGACCTAATGTACTAAGAATTTCTTCCCTTCATAACTGGAGGGGGAAGCTGAAAATTTGAAATGCGGTTTTCTTTGGTATGTAATTAAACTATAAATGACCTTTTACGTAGTTAATCTGTATATTTTAATTTTAAAAGTTTTGTGATTTATTAGAGAGAAAAACTTCTGTCAGTCCTGCATGAATATTCGTATATGGAGACCCTGGTCCCTTAATCAGAAGATCCTGTCACCATCAAATGCAGAAGACACAGCCAGTGTTCCCCATCCAGCTTCAAGTCCCAAAATAGTCTGGAAGAACAAATTTTGTGCCTTTGCTACCATAAGAAGGTACCAAGTACTACAGCCACAGTTTGGTTTTTTTTTTTTTTTTTGTTTAATGCCTTTGGGTATTGTAAACATTCCAGGAAAGCTACTGTGTTTTTCTCCGTGATGTCTACTTCTTTGGCAGACTAGAAAATCTCAGGTTGGAGTGGTTACTACCAGTTTGAGAAATTTTCAAGGATTTTTTTGTTCTTTTGGAATGCTTTATAAATAGTACCTGTTTCTTAAGGTTCTGGAGAGTGTTATCCCAGTGGATAGAGACTGTGGAAACCCAGGAGAGAGATCCAAACAAATGGCAGTATGTGGTGCATATTTACTTAAATGTTTGTAAGCTGTGTGACAACACCAAAAAAAGCAGGGATCAGCCGTGTTTACCGACCTGAAATTATACCACGTTCTGCTGTCAAATATTATTTCATTAAACAATACCTCATTCATGGAAGAAGCAAAATGTATTTCCCAAAAGTACAATTTAATGACTTTTAATGAAGTTTATGCTTTACTGGCTGTATTTGAATGAGACACAGATGTAGTGGGTGCCTTCCCTGCCCTTGGCAGGAGGGTTGGAACTAGGTACGGGTCCCTTCCCACACATTTATCGCGCCACACAGTTATCTTCCAGGGAGTTCTGCAGTTCAGGACTCTGCTGGGCACTGCACACACCAGCATACACACACAGGGACTTTCCATGCCTGTTCCATTACCCAGCAAGAAGCTCAGGCGAGTCAACAGCAAAAAAACGTCCTAAGCCCTTTTTAGGCTCGAAGCCCTGTTACGCGGTGAAAATGCCGCCAGAAGTCATTGTTCAAGGTCCTTAAAGATGTGGGGGGAAAGTGTCCCGGCCTTTCTGCCGCGCCGTGCTCGGTTCAGCCGTGCCCCGGTCCCGCCGTGCTCGGTTCAGCCGTGCCCCGGTTCAGCTGTGTTGCGGTTCAGCCGTGCCCCGGTTCAGCTGTGTTGCGGTTCAGCCGTGCCCCGGTTCAGCCATGCCCCGTTCAGCCGTGTCCCGGTTCAGCCGTGCCCCGGTTCAGCTGTGTTGCGGTTCAGCCGTGCCCGGTTCAGCCGTGTCCCGGTTCAGCCGTGCCCGGTTCAGCCGTGCCCCGGCCCCGCCGTGCCGCGGTTCAGCCGTGTCCCGGTTCAGCCGTACCCGGTCCCGCCGTTCCCCGCAGCCGCCGCCGTTGCCGCGGCGCTCCCGCGGCGGGGCGGGCGCGGGCAGGGGCGGGCGCGGGCAGGGCCGGGTGCCGGGTACGGGCAGGGCCGGGTGCGGGCAGGGCTGGGTGCCGGGCGCAGGGGCCGAGCCGCGGGGAGCGGCCGAGCGCGGCTGGGGGCAGGTCCGGCGCTGCCACCGCAGCACGTCCCCGCCCGCCGGGCCGCAGCGGAGCTCGCAGGATCCGTTTCAGCGGGCCGGCCCTCGCCGCGGCTCGGCGGGCGGGGCAGAGCCGGCGGCGCAGAGAGGCGGCCCGGGCAGCCGGAGGGTGAGCCGTCCCACAAACACACGCTGAGAGCTCGTGGCAGCAGAGAGCAGCCTTTGGGTTGGCTTCCCTCCACTCTCCGTCCGTCCCCGTCTACCCCCCTCCTTTTTTTTTTTTTTTTTTTTTTTTTTTCCCTCTTTTCTCTCCAAAAAACATGGCTGAAGCTGGGACGGGCTTTTTGGAACAGCTGAAGTCGTGCATCGTCTGGTCGTGGACTTACCTCTGGACGCTGTGGTTCTTCATCATGCTGTTCCTGGTGTACATCTTGCGGGTGCCGCTGAAGATCAATGACAATTTAAGCACAGGTAGGCTGTGCCCCCTGCCCTGCCCTGCCGGGCGCTCCCGGGGTCCGCGGGGAGCCCAGCGCCGCCCGCTCCGTGTCCCGGGCTGGCTCAGGCTGTTCGTACTGCTCGTGTTGTACTCAGGCGTTTTTATTGACTGCATTACAACTTTGACTGTGTTTCTGATAAAAATTACATCTCAGCTGCTTTTTCTGAATGGTAGTAAGTTACAAGAGTGCAAGTTCGCCGGAAGAATATCGCTGTTGCGGTGGACTTTGCTTTGGGTGCTCGGCTCGCTGAGGCAGTGTGCCGCTGCTCGTACTGAATCAGCAGCAACTTACGGACTGTTACCGGTCTGGAGTGGGCACTTACGGCTTTATCTTGAAATCGCTTATTTTTCCTACCCATCTACTTCGGTAATTTAATTTCTGCCCACTCACCCACCCCCACGCTGGAGAAAACAAATTAGTTTTGGGGCAGATGAGATGTAACCCATGTGCCATCCGTGCTGCTGGGAAGTTAAACATTATCTGAACGTTTTTTACCCATCTCTCTGGCCTGTTCTCATTTGATAAGCCTCTGGCAATTCCAGCATCAAAGAATAATTAAAAAAAAAAAAGTAGATTCAGCATACAGCAGCTTTCACTTTAAGCATAAATGCAATTATAAATTGCATTTATAAATTATAAACTTTGAATGTAGTTTTGGTCAAATTTTCATCATGTGTCTTTGGACAATATCCTGTTTCTTTTGACATTGCCACACACTGATTAGAACAGGAAGTAATTTTTGTTGTTTGGTTCCTAATAATTTATGTAATGCGTACGTCCCAGGTAACCATTGCAGGCCATACTTGCCAAACACAAATGTCAGAATGCTTTATATTATAATTTTCGCTGTTGCAGAAAATCACAGGCGTCCATCTGAGACCTAATCAACCCCCTCTGATTTCTTCCTGAATTTGAATAAATAAATTCTTGATGCACTTTCTCATTTAAAATGTTACTCCAGCTGTGTCATCTTGGGGTTTACTGAAATGTCTCAAAATGCAAGTAAAATGACAGTATGAGATCTTTGAGGAGTTTAAAAATGCTTAAGAAAGTCCCAAAGTGCCTGAAAATGAAACTGAGAGCCTGAAAAGTCATGAAAATGAGTTACCAGGGAGAACTACAGGCACAGTATGGTCTTTGTGCATCATCTGTTCCTAGATGGAATTTATTAGAAAAACAGTACTGGTAATAACATGACCATTTTTTGTTTAGTTTTTCAAAGTTTTTGTGAACGAATTAAAACCGATTTTAATTTATTGTGATTTGCCTTCCCCTCCAACCCTTCCCAGCTGATTACACTTGGATTCTACTGCCGTTAGTTTAAGGTTGATCATGAAGTATCACAGCAACTGATGATGTGATACCTATCACATTTATTTCAGTGATGTGAAAATAAATGTGGAAATGTTGCTACTAAAATTTCAATGTGACATAAAGAAATAGCAGGGTGATTAAAAAGAATGACTGGGTATTTTTCCAGAACAAGCTGGATCTGTTGGTGAGTTCAGGTCAAACAAACTGGTTTTCAGTACCACCAGAGGCAGGCTTAGGCAGCCAGTTAAAAAACTGCAGTTCCACAGGTGTGATTTGTACTTCATTAAATAGTGATTTAGAAAAGGTTTTAGAGATTTAGATCAAACCCTTTAAACAGAGTGAGCTGCTGTGATACGAAGGACTAGTGTGGCATGCATGGGAAGGCACCTGCCACACAGACCTGCTGCTTGGTGCTGCTGCTGTATGATTTTGTTTTTCCATGCCTAGTGTCAGGATTTTTAAAAGGAAGTGGAAACGCTGGAGAAGATAGTGGAAAAATGATTCCAGGGCTGGAGAGAAGCATCAGAATAAGATTACAGTAAGGCAGTATTGTCACGGAGAGAGAGAAAGAAATGGCCTTTTAATAATGAAAAGAATTATAAGAATTGATGACTAGAAGGAACTCAATTTTGTCATAATCAGGCGTTAATTTTTAGCAAACTTGGATCAGCTGATAAAGGAACCTTTGGGATTTGCATGTCTGAAAGTCTTGAAGTCCAATGGTGAAATAGGAATCACTAGTGTTCATGCAGCCTTAAATTGCTTTTTGGCAAGGACGGGGCAGCAAGCTGTGCACCACTGGCGTCAGAATCATTGCAGATGGTTTCACCAAATAGACAGGTGGCTGGTCACTTGTATCAGAAAGTCTGAGTAAGAAGAAGTGTGGGGTCTTTTTTCCCCCTTTCAGTGTTGTACAGATGTGCACACCCGAGCATTAGTACATGTTGGTCATCCCAGGTGTTTCAGTGAGCTCCCAGGCTTGAAGGTCCTCAGTTTGGCCAAGCATAACTTCAGTGTCCTCAGTGGAGTACATTACTGTGATATAAGGGAAATCTAGTCTGTCATATAAAAATATTAATATTTAGTCTGATTGTGGGGTTTTTCATTTTTTAAAAGTTTGATATCCAGATCAAATAAAAAAAAAAACTATGAATAGGAGAGTTTGAAATATTGTATCATACCATTAGCCAGGAAGCAAGAGAGGACACTTAACATGCCAGGCTAGAATATTAAATACAGAATAAGCAGTTGAGGAAGCGGATGTTATCATCTTATTCCAAAATAACTGAACATGCCTATTTTATATAACATTCTGTATTTTCCCATGTTGGCACTTGCACAACTTCTGAATGCCACACTAATCTGAACTAAGACACACCTCTTCTAAA
Organism: Cichladusa arquata; assembly: GCA_026413545.1. Lineage (NCBI taxonomy): Eukaryota > Metazoa > Chordata > Aves > Passeriformes > Muscicapidae > Cichladusa > Cichladusa arquata. The sequence continues at coordinate 23,790,083 of JAOTQP010000870.1, read as the reverse complement.
AATGTGCTTGTTTTTCCTGACATAAGAATTTTAGTTTCTAGTCAAATCCTAAGAAGGAAAGAAGCACTGAAGTTTAACAGTTTCTGATGATTTTATTTATCCTTTGAAAGTGCAACAGAAAGATGATTTAATGACTGGAGCATTAAGTGCGACTGGCTTGTGACAAGGCAGACAGGAGGAACCCTCTGGCTTGCTGAGGTGGAGAAATCAGATAAACTGATTCCCTAAACATTTGAAGAATACATACACGGCTATGAGCTCTGGGCTGAGTCTGGCTCCCTTGGTGTCTGTGGAGTATTATTATTCAGCTTTGCTGGAGCAAGGCCCTGTGGTGTTACCAGCTGAGCTGCTAGAGAAGGGAGTGTTAGAAGCCTGCAGATTGGAAGGAAACAAGTGAAGCTGTCCTGCCTGGCCCCTGAGGTCAGCAGGCTCAGGGTAACCACAGCTGGAACAGCAACACTACATCACCTTGTGGTGGCTAGGACAGAGTTGGTAGCTCAGCAACATGGTATATTTCTTCATTATGAATTTTTAAAAACTATTATTATGACACTCCTACTGAAGTAAATAGCTAACATTTTAATTAATGTGGGGTTTGTTATCAGGTAATAGACTTCTTAAAGCCCAGTACCTGAAACACAGCACATGGTGTTGGCTATCTGGGGAGGGAAGAGGCTGGTGTGCAGCAGGGCTGGCTGCACTGGCCATCACCTGGTGGTTTGTGTGGCCAGGGGGTGAAGTGAACATGTTCAAAGATCTATAAATTTAGGGTAACAACACTTTCTCTTTGTCCAAGAATCTCTCAGAACACACAAAATGTAGAGGTTTTTTGGTCAACCTGGCCCCACCTCAGATGTGTTCACCAGTGTGTGCATTGCACTGACTTCAGGAAGCAAAGTGCTTGGAAAAGACCCATCTTATGAAACTGTCTTGTGTTAAACGGTGCAGTAAAGCTGAGGGTGATTTCATTAGCAGAAATGCTGCTGGAGATGGAGAGATGGAGCCTGCCTCTCAGGTTTGGGCTATGCTGTCTTAGGGTGGTGGCTGCTGTCAGCAAAGCTCATCTCATCTTTCTGATCTTCCCTTTCTGCGTTTCCTGACTCTGCAGATCTATGCTGTGCATCGGTGCAATGTGCCCCAATAAGCTGCAGTGTGGGAAAAAAATAGCTTTTCATTCCCATGGTCTCAAATTCAAGTAGCTGCACAAAACATTTGCCTGTTATTAAAATTTAACTAATTTCACTTTTTTGCTGTTTCTGATAATTTGGCCATGTGGAGCTGCGTGTGTGCAAGCTGTGGTAATAAACCACCCTTAGGACAGAGGGTTTTTTTGGGAACTGGGTGTGTGGGGGTATGTCCTGTGTGGTCTGTGGGACACGGCTGCCAGTGCTTGCTCAGCCTCTGAAGCGTGGTGAGGTGTGTTTGCTGTGATAACATCTTGACAGCCCGTCAGGAGCTATTGTTCCCCTTCATAAATTTAAGCTAGTGCAGTTAATCATGAGGGCTGGAAAACATTAACCTGACAAAGGCCAGGGAGCTCCAAATAGTTTAAAAACCATTGAACAGTTTCTTTCTTTTGAGAAGAACTGAAGGACAGTTAGTTTTAGTTTTGCAGACTTGCTGGTAGTTGTTTGGTCTTTCTTCAAAGCAATCTGCCGTGGTTGTGATGGGTTTCCCTGTAAGCATCTGCTGTGTGAGCTACAGAAGTGAGTGTGGTGGTGGGCGAGTCTGCAGAAAACCTGGAGCAAAACTCTCCTGCCGCCAAAGGAAATGGAAGAATTCTTAACTCCCTGCAAGTGCCACGTAGATTTGTTTGGGGTATTTTTAAGAATGTGACTGTTGAAAGTAAGATTTCAAATGCATGACCACTTCTGTCAAGGTCAGCATCAACCCTGCATATAAGATTCACAGAATCAGTTACAGATAGATAGTTTGCTCACTTGCATTAATTTTTGCATTTCTTAGACTGTAAATTAAATATTTACTGAATGCTGATCTTGTTTTCTAGTTAGTGGAATTAAAGTAAACAGTGTTTTCTTAACTGTTAACCCCTCTCTTCAGCTGTATCACTTACAGCACCACAAAGCATTTGTAGTTGCTGCTGAGCCTCAAGACAGGGTTTGGATGTTAGAGGGGGTTTTTTTCCTGCCTTTTTCGGTTTTGCAAAAATTTATTTTTACTGATGTAGACTAATATTCAGGAGGTTATTATAAAACAGGTTTTAACTGTTTTAAGCATGTGTATTTTTATCATGGTACACTTGGAAACTCTCCCTTTAATTTTTTATGGAAGAGATTATGATATGCATGAAAGTAGTGTGTTACTTCTGACAAAAAGTAGGCAAATCTTTGTAGATTAAACTGGGGATTCTTGGGGTAAAAGCCATATCAAAACTTGCTGGATCAATTCCCAATGGATGCAGTAAACAATGATACTTATTTTCTATGAATTTTGACATTTCTTCACCAGTTTGACGTTTTGGTTGAGCTAAACTTTTCAATCAGCATCAGATACTGGAAACGGAGCTTCCTACAAATGGAAGTTTGTAGGAAATGCATGGTTTTTAGAAAATGCTGTTTTAAGAAATGGACTTTCTTAATGCTGTAGAAGATTTGCAGTCAGTATTTCAATGGAAATGTATAAGCCAGAGCCTTCAAAATAATATTTGATAACATCTTGAGTGAACTTACTGTAACTGACTGATATACAGTCATGGAGCTGTATTACCAGCTTCTAACTGAAATCCAGTGTCCTCTGTGTGCTGATGAAAATCTGAGGAAATGCTCCTAAAACTGCATATGGGGTTTTCCCAAAGCATCCACTGAGTGCCTGGACAAATTAAGCCCAAAGGAACATAAGGCCCCTCTCGGTCACAGGGGTCATGGGACCTAATTGTCTGAGTGGCTGCAAAAATGCCACCATTCTAAATTAAAGAAAGAACTTAAAATAGATATTTTTTGGTGGCTATTTTACAAAGCAAATGCAAAAATCCAGATCATAAATTTGCATTTGTGAAAGACAAAAGAAGTGCTAACTGGTGTTAGTGCCTCGAGGACTGAGAGAGAAAAGTACATAATTCTGTGCCAAGGCTATACATTAAATGAAAAATAGAAGGTCAAGATGCCTGCCTGAGAGCAGCACCTGGCAGGAATTAGGAAAATGATGTTCGATAAAACAGGGAGTTTTGAGGAAATGACCTGCCTGTGTTTTAAAATTGATTCTCTGAGGGGAGTTATGGAGAGTCTAGCAAAACCACACTGCTAGCCTAAGGAAGCTCAAGATGTTTATCTAATCACAGAGAAGCTACTTGGCAGTAGCTAAGGAGGTATGAGAGCTACAATCTAGTTGACAAACATATAGTGAGCTTCCTAAATATTTGGAAGTAAAATTCATGTTAAATTGTCAGAATTGGGACCCAGATCATCAGTGGTCTGAAGAAGCAGCCTGGCTGTGAGACATGCTGTGTGCACTGCCCTTGCTTTAATAGAGGTTGCTTATGCTGTCAACTCTGTAGTGGGAAGAAAGAAGTAGGCAATAAAGTAGCCTTCAGTACAGGGAAGACAGATCTTAAAAAAGGGGTGGCTGCAAACTGAACCCAGAGGAATGCACATGCTAAGTATTTTTTATAAAATATTTTTGAAGATGTGTTTTTGGACCCAGCTGATAGGGCAAGGGATATTATGCCTCTTCATCTTTGGCTCTTGTGGTATTCAGATCCTCAGTGTAATGAGTATTGCCAGGCTCTTCAGTGGGGAAACTGGGAGTAAAAGCTAATAGCCCATAGTAAACAGGAGAGCTGACTAGTCAAAACATTATCATGCTGAAGTTTAAAACCCCTGCAGCCAGCTAAAAACCCTTACTGGTGGTGTGCAGGTATTTTATGCACAGAGGCTCTGATAGTCCCAGATGTGCCAGGACTTTTGTGCACGTGCCAGAGAGTCCCCACCGAGTCCAAGGTTTCTGTGGTTGTTCAGTCAGCTGGCAAGCTCTGTGCTTAAAGGAGAGTTATTTGTCTTGTTGGCAAGTGGTAAAGCAAATAAAACCACTTAAGTGGTGGCTTAGGTTGGAGGGCCAGAGCAGTTTCTTGTGGATTGAAGGAATGAAGATTGCTGTCAGAAGCTAGTGAAGCCTTTTGTGTGGCTGTCACAAGTCAGGATTCACTTTTTTAAATCCAAGATTAGTTATTTAAGAAGGTATTTTATATTTAGCAAAATCAGGCCCTGCTCTAGATACCTGTCAGAGTGTCGAATACTATGGAGAGTTCTGTTGAACTGAGCAGGGAGAAGTAAGGAAAAGGGAAACGAGACCTTGATCCTGCAAACCTTCAGTGGTTTCGTTTGTTCTGCAAGCATAGGCCCAGGGCTTTACTGCACAGGTAATTAATATGCATGAATTCTCAAAGGCTTGGGCCTAAATATTTTACTAAGGTACTGCAGGGAGCCTGTAGCAGTATGGGGGATGAGTCTCCAGTCATTTCTACCTGAAAGAAGTTTTTCCTCTTGTAGTTTGATGATCACGCCTAAGTTTTGTCTTTTTTTTACCAGAGCTGTTTCAGGAACTTAGGGCATCTGTCATAGAGCTTAGGATGATGTCTGTCCTGGTCCTGTGGAGAGACTATGAGGTGCTTGTGGGGATGTTACTCCTCTGTTGGCTGTTAAAGGGGGTGGCTGAAGGCTCCTTCCACCTGTTTTTAAATTAGCTCTTTGTGGCACTGAAGGCATCCATTGAAAGATTGTGTTATAAACTCCAGCTTGTCCTCATGTCTGTGAAGTGTCGTGTGGACCAGTGATGCTGTGTAAATATTAATGAGTTAAAGTTGCTTCGTGAAATCCCAGCACAGGCTAATTGGATTTTTTTTTGTTTGTCTTAGTCAGGCACTGCAGAAGGGCAACCAATTCTAACACCAAGAACGCTAAGCTTAAGCAACAATAATGCATTTAAAGACAAGAGTTAATGTCACGCTTTCAGCAGACAGAACAAACAAGTTGTAACTGTTAAGCCTGAGGAAAGGGCCTAAATTCAAAGTCCAAATCAAACCTCGCCAGCTGCTGAGAGAAGACAAAGATTTATTATTGTGGAGTCTAAACTGGAGATTTGTCACTGTGGTAGACTCATTGCTTAAGTGATTAAGTGCACTTAAATACACCAATTAGAAGGATGAAAACTATAGGGCAAAAATGAAATGCAGTCATCTTTGATTCCTATTATGTGTAGTGTGTCAACTGCAACCATGGGAACTGATTTCCAGCTCGCTTTCTACAAATAAACTTAGTGTATTAAATGTCAGCGCTGTTAGGTTGAAATGCAGGGTCTTGTGCACAGTGGCAAGACACTCATATGAAATGTAAAGCACAAGAAATGTTGTTACCATCATCATCATCTTATTTTGTAAGGCGGCCATTTTTTTCTCAAGAAAATGTGCTTGTAACCTGAGTGTGTCACAGATGTTGGACTTCTCATAATTAAAAGTTTTCATGGCATATCCTGTATGTTTATGCTGAGGGCTGAAAATTGTTTACAGCGTGGCTTGATCTGAAGCAAGGTTATATGATCCACTAATGCACTTAATGTTCCATGGGAAATTTCTTTTGCTATTTTTAATACTGAAGTTAACTTGATAGCAGTGTACCCATCTGGTATGTTTTACACAAATCTCGTCTTAGAGTCCCAGGCTACTCATTTCCTCAGTTTTCAGAGAGAGGGTTAAACCAGAGCCTGTCAGAGAAGCCTTGCAGCTGGCCTTCTTCACCCTGTGCAGGGGACAAGGGGACACAGAGTCCCAGGGTGAGGCTCAAGATACTTCTTGAGCAGAAGCCAACTTTGTGCAGCAGCAGGATGCTGCAGCTGAGCTGATGAGCCCTCCCTGTGAAGAGAAGGACCTGGGCAGGTCTTGTGCAGGGCTGCACTGATGCACAGTTACTGATCTTAGAAGCCAGAAGTGTCTTCTCTGTAGTGCTTGTCTTGATGGATTTGTCTGCCTGCTCAGGGTAGGCTCCTGGATTGTGCTGTATTGTTGTGAAAGTGCCTTCTGGTCTGGCTGTCCTACTCCTTGGGTCAGGACAAAGGAGGATTGATACAAGCACGAGTAAGTCACTTTAGCAGTTAATATTGTCCTACATATTCCCAGAAATTCTTGTCAAGAGTTTATGGCTTAAAAGTGCTGATGACAGCTGTGTTAGCAGTCACCCCAAAAGCCACGTAGTCTTGTGGGGAGCACAAGCCCCAAGGAGCTCTGATTAGCTCCAGGGTTTCTAAAGGTGTCTGAGCTGCAGGATTTCCTCAGACCTGGGGAGGGTTTGGCCCGTGTTACAGCTGAGAGTGTTTTGTCAGTGGCTCCACAGAAGGCAGAGAGTTTCCACCCTTGATATCCTCCCGTGAGGAGTGTGTAGGGGCTGTGCTCTGTGGCACTGAAGGGGTGTTCAGGCCTCTCTGGGTCCCCAGCTCCAACACTCAGTCATGTTTTACATTATCTTCCGATAAACTGCTGCGCTGAAAGATTTTCTTTCCATTTTTTTCTCATGGATAGAAGCTTTTTTCTCACTGTGGCTTAGATGTATTTGTGGCTGGCTTGCACATTGTTTGTGCTTGTGACAGCTCTCTCCCTTACCTGCAGAAGCAGCAGCATCACTGTGAAGACTGGTTCCCAGTGCACTCATGTGGAGTTTTTCATGCCTGTCCATTCCTTATAAGATTGAGTCAATTGGGTTGTCCTTGCACGTTCTCCTAAAACTGCTGGATATCCTTGTTTCTGCTGGTAGTACTTTATTCTTTCGGTTTTCTTGCCATTTCATAACTGAGTTTGTGCACTCTCCATCATATGCCAAGGTAAGGCTTCACTAAGTGCCTTATATAGTGTGATTATTCCTTCTCATCTTCCAGTGAAAATAGTTTTCCTTGCTGGTTCCTTGCCTCTTGCCCCATTGACATTGATACAGTGTCTGTGGCAGCCCATGCCAGGTGCCTTCTGCACCCTCTGGTTTTGGTAATGAAAATACTCTGTCAGGCTCTGTTGGCAGCTCCATGTGCTCCCCACACCATCCAGTGCTCCCAGGCTGCCTGCAGGTTTCTCCCTCTCCTGTTCTAACTAGCTGTCTATAGCACTGTCAGTACTTTACCAAAATACAGACAATTTAGAGCTACACAATTTTTTTTGGTAAGAGAACTGAATATTTTTAGTGAAGGGGCATATCTCATTGGTCTGGCATGATTTATTTATTTTGTGTTTTATCCTATTCTTAAAAGTACCTCCATTGCTTAATTTATTGTTTTCCTAAGAATTCTCAGTAACTTAGGTCTGCATTTTAAAAACAGAAATATGAAGTACTCTGGCATAATTTGAGAGGTTTGAACAATTTATTAAAACTGTCTCAACATGAGACTTGCTTTTACAAATGTAATTTGCAAGTTGCTTTCTGTACATTCTCTAGTCTTACACTCAACCATGTCTTGAACATGTTAAGTCCTTTGAATTATATCTTGCTTTCTCCTGTCACAGTGTCTCTTTTCTTGTCCTTTAATTATTTTTTTCTCTCCACATTCAGTGTTTTTGTTCCCATTCAAAAATGAAATAAGTATTCACTTTGGAAACTAGCATATCCTGCTTTTTACCTTGCTGTGTCCTTATTTATTTTGTTGAATAGGTTTGTTGGATTTGTTGTGATATATTTTAACTGTTTTTATACAGATCTTAAATTATAACTTAGTCTGACTTCTTCTTCGTGTAGTTTTATTTCTCTGCCTTTTGTCCTCACTAAAGCAGAGGGAAATCTTTGGACATCCCAGGTCTTTCAGGTGTTACTTGTACAGGGCTTTGAAGGCCTTAGCTGATAGACTGGTATCATGACATAGAAATTGAAATTAACTTTCCATTATTATTTTGAGAAAGTCTGCATTGCAGTTCTGCTCTCCTTGAAGCAGTTGGCAAAGCTTCTACTGAGTTAAGGAAATTATAACGTTGCCCTGAGAAGTTTTTTTTACATTAGTCTCTATAGAAGAGAGTATATAGCATGAATGACTCTCATTCACCTCTCAGCAATAAGTTTGCACATTTGCTGCCTTCCTGGATTTGAAACATGCCAGGTACCAAGACACTGAGAGATTATGGTGGTGCAGGTTAAATAAAGGCATTTAGCATGAAAAAAGTTGACCTGTCTAAACCTAATTTGCAAAGTTTCTTAGCTTCTTTTATGTTTAAAACTTTTTAATCAGTTCTCTTGCCACACATTTTTATAACTCTTGAAGTTGCAATATAAATTTTCAGTTTTACAAGTTTTTTGTAGGCTTTCTGATGGTGTGACAAATTTTGCACCACATAAGGCAAACCCAGTAATTAATAAATCACTCACTGAAAACTTTGGGGGCTTCAAGTACTATTCTACTCCTCTGTAAGTCAGGTAGATCTAAAAATGCCAGTTTTTCTTCAGGCCACGTTCGAACTGGTAATGACTGATTATGGAACAGTATTGTTATTGCGCGATTGTTTTTTTGTTTCTGAGTAATATATACAGTAATATATAAAATATGTTATATGATATATACAAGAGATGTTGATATATATTACATTATATATAATATTTATGTTAGTAATGTATATGTAATAAAATGCAGTGCTGTCCCCCTTGTGTTTGAGGGATCACCCAAGATCTCAGCTCTTCCACTCTGAGTTATGACCCCTTTGCATCTTGGCAGCGGACTCTTAGACCTGGAGTTTGTGGTTTAGTCCAGGCTGAACACTGGAGACTTTCTTAGTCTAAAATAAATAACCAGCAATCCAAAAACCAGCCACAGAGAGGCCACAGACAGCTGCCCTGGCCACTGGCTCCCTGGCATACACAGCCCTCTGTGCATTGCCATCGTCCTCTTTCCAGTGCACACGTGATCCTTCTGCACGGGCACAAAAATCAATAATAAACAGTCAATGAATAACGAGAAGCCTGCCAACCAAAATCTCTCTTGTTTGCCTTCGTGTTTGTTTTCCTTTCCTAATCTAATGTGACAGAGAAGCATTTAAGGGAAAAGGATGCTGGGAATGATGAAATTTTATGAAGCCTTTTCTCACAAATGCCTTTGTTCTAGGAGTGAGGGAGCTTGGTGGTACCCATGGTAGCCAACATTCCCTTGCAAAGCCTCACGCTGCAGGCCACAGCTGTGGGCTCCTGGGCTTAGTCTCTCAGAAACTCCCTCCTTGTGTAAGCATCAAAAACCCATGGCATTGATGCAGTAGGTAGGGACATGGCTGGTTCAGGGTGGGCTCTGCAGTTCTCTGGATGTGTTTTTATTTATATATAGAAGGCAGGTTTTATCTGCCTTTGGTACTCAAGGTGAAGATAAATTCCTTTTAAAAGTATCTTTTCTGTTCCAGCTTGCAACATTAGTTTGTTTGGGATGTGTGTTTAAACACACAGACTGGAATTATATCTGCAAGGCAATGTTTACAGAAGCACCTGGGTATTTAATTACCTGTGCTTTAGTCAGCCATTAGTTTACTTATTAACATGTACTTATTCATGTACTCTTTATACTAAGCATGGTAATAAACCAAAAAATGCTTTCTAACTGAAAGAAAAGCATTTAATATCTGATACACAATGTATTAGGTGCATCTGTAATGGCACAGTATTCTTTTACTCATGCTAGTGTAATTCTGTACATCACAGCCATTGCCTTTGCAGGAAGTTATGCTGTCAGTTTGGAATAAATGTTAATATTAATGAGAGATGTGAGAATACCGTAAAATAATAATAAACCTAAAATATATGCCAGTTCAAACAAATTGGTTATGGTGTTTGCTTTCTGTGAATGCTGTAGTTCAGCAAGAACAACAGTGACTGGCTCAGGTCCTCAATGTTGTTCTTAAAATACAGGTCCCTCTGGTCTGATGATCGCCAGCACAGCATGGCAGTAAAGGGGAAATGTCTGAGGTTTGAACACTGTTCTTAATTTATAGTGAACAAAATAAATGGCGTATTTACTTACAGAGACTGTTAGCATTACTGTTTGGCATATTGCAGTTTTAAGTTTAGAAGAAAGGATTCATTGAATTTGAAAATATAGTTTTGATATGCAAGATGTTTTATCATGCAGAAACTAACTAGAAGCCCGTGCACTGGCATTTGAGTAATTTCCATGTCCTAGTGGTTGTTATTCAGCTGGGAACAGTAAGATCAGATTAAAAAAAAAAGATGATTGCCTTCCAGTCTTTTCCTTAGTGCTTGAGCCAGCCCTTCACCATTGCTGCCGTAAATAGATTTTGCATTTGATACTCGGGAATGTGGCAGAAGTAGAAAAGGCTTGTGCAGTTCCCGCACTAGAGGGCATCCTTTTAAAGACACGGGAGTCATGCCGGGACAAGGAGAGGCAGCTGTGCCCTGTGGGAATGAAGCCTGTCCCAAACCTGGTCCCAGACCCAGGTGTGCCTGCTGTCAGAGACCTGGCGAAGGGTCACTGTCACTGCTCTGCACAGGCAGTGCCTGCACACGCTGGCACAGCCCCAGGCATAAAGGGTGCTGGGGAGCCTCTCCCTCTGCCTCTCCATCTAAATGTCACTGTATTGCATCGTGCTACCCACAGAGGGGAAGTACTGCCTTGGGCACAGCCACATGATGAGTAAGGAATAAAGCTGTAGGGCCATCCTACAGCTGATCTAGTTGTATGGCAAAGTTAAGTCCCACCCTTGAGCTCTGGAAGCCTGTTTGGGATGGGGTCCTGTAGATGGCTTCTGCAAGGTCAGGTGAAAGATGAGGTTCCTGATGTGTAGATCTTGGGCTACAGAAAGCTGAAGGAACTGTGATAACTGCCATAAAGCTGGATTATTTTAAGTAGCACAAAAAAATGGAAAATGCAGGACTGGTTGTTGACTGAAGGTGTCTCATATTTGTTTTCCTGAAGTGACTACCACAAAATAAGCTAAACAGCGAGTTAAAACCAGTTGTGGTGATGGGTGCTGCATTTACATGTCCATGCTCCTGCAGAGTGCAGGCTTTATGACAGTGAGGACAGTTTACATGGAGGTGCTGAGGAGTGACTGGTACCAGCCTGCCTGTTAAGGCCACAAAGTGTTTTTACAGACACAAAGTAGTTTCTAAGGCTCTGGAAAATTTGTGCTAATTGTTGTGGTGCAACATGTGTCTGACTCTGGCTGACTTACTCTGTACAAACAGCAAAATTATCTTTGTTTCCTGGACGTTTGTCTCCTCCCCAGCTGTTATTACATAGATCTCATGTCTAATCTGTCCGAGCATTTGTGCATACAGGCAGACATGGCTTTGTTGTTGGTTTTGTATATGTAGAAAAAAATTGAAGGTTGTTGTTTTTTGTGTATCCCTTGCCCCACAGTACTGCTGATCGATTCAAGTATCTGTAACCATGGACACCAAAACAAATTTTTAAAAATGTACCTTTTGTTTCAATATAAATCTTATAAAAGAATATGTATATTGCTTATTTTAGCATTTGGTGTCTTTTATCACAGATTTTTTTCAGGAAAGAAGTCACTGCCTTCCTTTGATGCTTATGTCTGCCTTGCTAAAACAATCATATACCAAGCTGTTCTTTTTTAAATCAAATCAATCGAGTTCTAGTTCTGCTTATTCAGTTTATTCTCGAGCTGCTTTATATTCTTTCTCTGGACTGCCATTGATATTTTGTGTGTACACAACAACAGCATTATTAAAAATGTAGGTGTTTGAAGCTGATCAGACAGTTCAAAAAGGCTCTTCAACATCAGGGGCCTCTGGAATAGCATGTCTACTTCATTGGGATTTTGTCCATGAGCTTATTTGAGAAGTTTCAACTAGGTTGGTGCTCAAGTGCATGGTCTTTACATGGCTGTGTGTTAAATGCTAGCTCCCACCTTTGTCATCCATCCAGACCAAAGATGATAATTTTTAAGTGATAAAAGGTGAAAAACGGGTAGGGCTTAGAGTAGGTGTGCTGAACAGGTCTCAAGGGTTTGTAATGCCAGCTCCCTACCTGTTCTGCACTTACTGGATTTTTTGTGTGTGGTTTGTTGTAAATGAACCCCAAGCTAAAGAGACTTCCAATAAGGCATACTAGGTAGAAACAATTTAAGTACTGAAAATTTTTCTCTGTAAAGTGTTCTAGTGAGAGCAGTCTCAGCTGTGATGTGCTTTCATGACTGATATTCATAAATGGCACAAAGCATTTGCTGGTGTCTATGAAGGCAGCACCTTATGGACAGATTTGAAAGACAAAATACAAGAAAACAAATTTGTATGATTACCAGCAACTGACATTGAATTTCAAGGGCATTGGCATAGGTGTTCTGTTCTGGTGAGACATCTCCTATGTCTCTTTTCATACTACATCTTTCAGCCTTGTCCCCTCTTGCACTTAAGATGGTATAAATATTTGGGAATGCAGTGACTTTTCAAGAATATCTGTCTTGGTAGACAAGTCCTTGGGCCCTTCCTTAGCTTACTACATCTTCTAATGCTGAACAATAATGGCTAGGTCAGAAGAATTAAAAGAATTTTGAATGTGAAGTAGTTTGCTGTGGAAATACTTCTAATAGCTACATTTGCCCAATTCTATTGTAACAATTGCAGCAGAGAACAAGTGAACATGAAATATGAGCAGGAGCGGGCTTACTGTATATTTTTTAATTAAAAATAATTCTTCTTATGAAAGGAAAAGGCAAACGCCTCATTTATTGGTGAATTTCTCAAGTATTTCTCTGTATGTATTAGGTTTGCATGGCCAGGTTTTGGTAGCAGGAGGGCTACAGGGGTGGCTTCTTTGAGAAGCTGCCAGAGGATTCCCATGTGTCTGGCAGCCAATGCCAGCCAAATCCGGGGGGACGCACCACTGGCCAAGACAGTCAGAAAGGGAGGTGACACTTTAGTGCTAACAGATACAAGGAGAGAAATAAAAAGGTACTGCATAGAAGTAATAGTGGCCAGAGAACAGTGGGGTGAGAGTATGAGGAGCAGTTCTGCAGACACCATGGTCAGTGCAGAAGGAGGGGGAGGAGATGCCCCAGGTGCTGGAGCTGAGGTTTCTCTGCAGACCTTGGTGCAGACCATGGTGAAGCAGCTGTGCTCCTGCAGCCCATATTGGACCATGGGGATCAGAGATCCTCCTGCAGCCCGTGGAGAACCCCACACCAGAGCAGGTGGATGCCTGAGAGGAGGCTGTGAATCCATGGGAGCCCTGTGCTGGAGCAGGCTCCTGGCAGGGACTTGCAGGCCCTGGAGAGAGGAGCCCATCCTGGAGCAGGTTTCCTGGTAGGGCTTGTGGCACTGGGGGGACCCACACTGGAGCAGGCTGTGCCTGAAGGATTGCACCCTGGGGAAGGGTGACATACTGTGGAGCAGTCTGGGGAGAACTGCTGCTGTGGGATGGACTCAGCTGGAGAGGTTCATGGAGAACTGCCTCCTGTGGGAAGGCTCTCACACTGGAGCAGGGGAAGGACTAGTCCTGAGTGGTGTCAGAAACAACAGGTGATGAACTGACCATAGCCCCCATTGCCTGTCTGCCTGAGCACTCTGGGGAGGAGGTAGAGCTGGGGAGGAGGGAGGTGTGGGGGAAAGGTGTTTTTAAGATTTATTTTACTTGTTATTATCCTGCTCTGATTTTGGTAGCAATAAATTCTGTTAATATCTCCAAGATCAGTCTTTTTTGTCTGTGATGGTATTTCGTGAGTGACCTCTCCCAGTCCTTAACCCATGAACCCTTTGTTTTATTTTCTCTGTTCTGTGGAGGGGAGTGATAGAGCAGCTTTGGTGGGTGCCTGGCATCTAGCCAGGGTCAAACCACCACCTGTAAACCAAGGGGTTTTATATGTTCTTGATATTTCCGAGCAGTGTAGAGAGTTTTGTGTGTGCAACCAGACTTTGCTCCAGAAATTACACAGAACATGGCAACCTCTGGGGTGAAGTCACTCAGCATTTCTAATGTTGTTTTAGGGGAGGTGTGGACAGATTGCTGTTTTTTATGGGGGTTGTGTATTTTTTTCTTGAGAATAGGTAATACCAGATGCAGATTCAGCAAACAATGGAAAATAACTTTCAGTGAGCAGGCAACTGTTGTGATCTGCCCCTCTTTCATTTCTAGTTTACTTTCTCATGTGAGTTTGCTACTTGACTTGCCTTTTTATTACTTTTACTGTAATTCCAATTTTGAGTTTTCATAGTTCTTGACTTCAGCAGGATCTTACCATACTGACTGCTGCAGGTAAAAGATGTGTTTAGTGAATGCCTGTCTCGTACAGTTCTCAGTTTGTCCCTTATCTTACTGAATGGCTGCTTTTTTGTAATTCTGCCACTTTGTTCTATAGACACTTGCAGTATCCTTTCTCTTTTAGCTCTTGTGTGGCAAAAGCAGTATTAATTTTTTAATCTTATAATTTGTATTAAGATGGTTACATCTCCCTCCACAGTCTTGTTTTTGGATAGGTGATAGTACTCATAAGATACAAGTGAACTACAATGCATAAAATAGATTGCTTGTTTCCTATTCCTTGCCATTCCTAATATCACATTTTGGTTGGTTAGCAAACCTAAAAAGGTTTCTTTTTCTGGCTCTGGCTGCAGCTGTTCATGGAGGGAGAGAATTCTGTTGAGCTGTGTACAGCAGTGCTTAGATTTTGTGCTCATTCTATTGCTCTGTATGGGGAGAGAAGAAAATGCACCCTTTGTATTTTAAATTTAGTAACTTCTAGTAATTTTGATGATTACTAAGATGCCTTTTCTGATTATAAATAAACCACATTGTTTAAAATATTTTTGACTAGACTGAATTATGTCCCAAAATTGGAACAGGCTGAGAAGAGTTTGGGAAAGAAATTACCATCAAGTTTTTGCATTCTTAACCGTAAATGGAAACAGAAGGGCATTGACTGACCAGAAACTTTAATTCTATAGCTCCTCTGGCTAATGTAAAACATTATATACTAAAATTCCTGTCAGACTTAGTTTATCATGCTTTGGAAGTTCTCTTGGAGGACTGTAGGTAGTGGAAGGTGGCAAGCCCTGCCTCATTCAGCAAGCTGGGGAGCACTAAAAGCTGGATATGGGTAGGTATTGGTGTCCTCTGGGACAAGCAAAAGAGGTAACCCAACACCACTTTCACTGGGAGACCAAGGCCAAGCTGGCAGACACTTGAGGATAACCATGGGTCATTGCAAAGACAGTCTGAGGAGTTCAGGAACTGGACTTTGGTGATCCTTGGGCATCCCTTCCAACCAAAGATATTCTATGACTGATTTCAAATCTTAGAAAGCAGAGTCTGAGGAATTAAATGTCCTCCTTGCTCAAACTCCTAGGCAAAGGCTGCAAAATTTGATGGGTAGCTAGGTGGTTATTTGAACTAAGGAGAGATTTCCAGGCAAAAATCCTAAATCTAGTCATTCCTTATGTCAGAATTTATTTCTTCCATGGACTCAACTATCTGTACAAGTTACTTAAATTGCTTGAGAATCTTGCTTCATTTTATGTAGTTTTGTCAAGGTTTGTGAAATAAGGAGATAGCATGTGGGAGACAGGAAGGTCATTGAGCTGAAGTTTCTGATGTAGCTGAACAGGAGCAAACCAGTGGTTTGATGTTCTGGAGTGTATCTTTGCCTTCCAAGAGCCTGTTTGCCTTCCTCTGAGCTCCATGTGTCATCTGTCTTTGTGTGCACGTCGTGAGTTTTGAGTCTCATTCTGGGGCCAGAGCACCTGTCCTGTGAGGAAAGGCTGAAAAGGCTGGGGTTATTCAACCTGGAGAAGTCTCCAGCGAGGCTTATAAGAAAGATGGGGACAGACTTTTTTTACCAGGGTCTGTAGTGACAGGAGAAGAGGCAGTGGTTTTAACTTGAAAGATGGTAAGTTTAGATTGAATATAAGGATGACGTTTTTATGTGAGTGTGTGAGGTACTGGAACAAGGCTGCCCAGAGAAGCTATGGGTTCCCCCTCCCTGTAAGTGTTCAAGCCATGTTGGATGGGCTTTTGAGCAACATGGTTTAGTGGAAGGGGTCCCTGCCCATGGCAAGGTGGTGGACTCCTTGAAAAATCTTCACAAACTTGGTACAAAAGTGTGTTTTACAGTCTGGGAAATGACAAATAATTGTGGATATTGAAAGTTTAATGTTGTAAAGTCATACACAGGAATGTTTCACCCATAACAATATCTTTACTCTGTGTTGTGGTTTGACTAATTTGTATGATGTAGACATTTGATAATATTTTCCATTACTCATTTTCTCTAAAGCCATGAAAGAAGTATGCAATACTTGCTACTACTTTTATGGATTCAGAAGAGTCCATAATATTGGAAAACATTTCAAACAGTAGGTGTGTTTGAAAAGTCTTGCTTGTCTATCTCAAATAAGTACATAGGGCTTTATTTTAGGTTAGCAGGTTTTTACCAGATATTTTTCTACTTTGTTCTTTCTATGCTTGATCTTAAAGTTTTTAATCTTCAGCATTAAATAGAAGCACAAACCTAAGGGATTGCTGTAACTTTCTTGTTATTTGCAAATAAGTGAGGATCTCAGGAGCTTTTAGGTGTATTCATAACCATGTGTGATATATTAATTCCATCTGCTGTATGAAAACCATTGTAACTGGTGTTCTGGTTCACAACATTTGTGTCTCAGCACAGATGTGATACTTCGTGGAGAGCCAGGGCCAGAGATTTTCTGGCACAGCAAGCCAGCAGTTGTTTTCTGCCATCAAGACCCATGACTTTAGAATGTCTCCTTGTGCAGTTAGGTGGAAACCAACCGTGCCTATGAGCCAAGTTGGGTTTCTGCTCTGTGAACTGTATGAACAGTAAGAGAAACAGGAGATCCCATACAGATTAGGTCTTTCATCCTAGCAGACAAAAATTACAAGAGTCAAGAGGACCCCTGGGATTCAGGATTTTGGGTAAACCCAAGGCTCTAGGATGGGATGAGGTCCAACATGGTAGGGTGTGTTGTTTTTCAAGGTAAGACATTCGTGACTAGAGACATTGTTCTGTTTAGCCTGTTCCTTTGGATAGATTGCCCCATGTAAGTACAAGTAGGTCAGTGGCACATCCATACTCCTTCTCT
This sequence comes from Cichladusa arquata, assembly GCA_026413545.1. NCBI lineage: Eukaryota > Metazoa > Chordata > Aves > Passeriformes > Muscicapidae > Cichladusa > Cichladusa arquata. The sequence continues at coordinate 23,773,047 of JAOTQP010000870.1, read as the reverse complement.
GGGAGACATCTGCATTGAATACTCAGAGCTGCAGGAAACTCAGTTTTTAGCTCTGGGTCTGAAACCACTGGACTCTGGCAGGAATATGTGATGAGGGCTTGTTCATCAGTGATTGCAAATAAGTTTTCTGAATGAATCTAATTGCAAAAGTGACTGTGGAGGTAGAATTGTTTTTCTAATTTAATGTCTATTTAATATTGCCATGGAATGTAGGTATCCTTGGGAGCTCTGTGGCCATGGAGATGAATGTCCCACTCTCAGCAGGCACTCAAACAGGCTCTGCTCTGTGGATGTGTAAGTTCTACCCAAAGGCATGGATCCTCTTTATTGCAAATATTGTCACGTGTGCTGTATTTTCTGATCCCGTTCTTTCCACTCAGCAAACCACAGTGTTAGCAGGGCAGCAAAAGCTGTGGCTTTTGAATATCAGACTGTCCTGGTTCTGGCCAGGAACAGGAACAGGATTAATTTTTTGCAGTATTTGGGATGGGGCATGGCCAGGCCCAAATGTTATTCGGCACCAGCTCTTGAGAGTGTCCGGGGCAGGAGAAAGAGACTCTGTTGCTCTTTAGGAGAGAAGAGTTACTTTCTGTCCAGAAAAGGTGCTGAGGTGTAAATTGTTTCCTTGTCTTATACCTTTTGTTATAATATTGTTGCTGTTACTGCTGTTTACTGCCATTTCCAGTACATTTTTTTATCTCAAACCATGGTCCTTGCCTTTAGTTCTTCCAGTTGAAGCTGCGGGGAGTGAGAGGCAGCTTGATTTTAACTGGAGTACTAAACTGGAGGATACCATTTCTAAGCCGTGATGCAGACATGCTCCATGATTCTGCCCATGTTGCCTCTGTTAAGCACATTTTAGAAAACAGTGTGCTTATAGCTGCCTTTAACCTCATAATGGAGTTGAGAGAAAATGCTTAATACCGGTCAGACCATTTTATGTTTTGACTGCCACTTAGTTTTAAAATTCCATAGGGCATTATCCTGTTACATTTTTGAATGGCCTGACCTGCTAACAGTGATGTCAACAGAAACATGAATTAAAAATATGTGTTCATGTTTGGTCATGAATTCGTGGTTTCTGCCTAAGATGTGTGTGTTTTGGAATAATTTTGTAGGAAAAATAGCAACATTTCACTTACAGCCTATTCCTACTTCGTTTAGTAAAAAGAACCTAAAAATAAAAAGTCATGTCAGTAAGCAAAGTAATAATTCAACTAAAGGAAAGAAGAAATGCAGCAATTAAATGAAACTTTATTTGCAGTAATTTGTAACTTATTTTTATCCCAGCTGTGCACAGTAAGATACATTTAGTCAATACTGTATCTTATTTCCTACAAAATCCCTCAGTACAATGAAGATTTTCATCTGCTTCTATATTATGTGGCAAGAGCACTTCTGTACCAAATTGTAATGCAATCATCAGGGAACCCAGGAATATTTCCTGTTGATGACTGAAGTTGCCTGCCCAGGTTCATGGTGTAGGTCCATGGCCTTGGCATTTATAGAAACTCAGTTTGCAAAACCTTACAATTTGAACTTGACACTTCAGAGCTGACATAGATTCTCCCTACTCACTCACACAAAATACATCTTTATTTATCAGTGCTATGTGGAAAAAGAAGGAAACAAACTAGTTTGGTAGAAACACCAGTCATTTAACCTCATTTTCTGTGCATGTTTGCTGTGCTTTTAAGAACAGGAAGTGATGGTATAGGAGACCTTAACACTCCTCATCTCTGATAAAAAACCCTTCTTTATGATACCAGGCCAGTTGCCATGAATGAGAATTTGTTTCAGGGAGGTAATTTAGTTTTAGACCTATATTACCTCCTAATAAATATTAAACTTTCCTTATTTGAAGACCTGTCATGCTCCTAACATGGACAACATAATTTAAGCAGTCATATCACATGTCACATTGAAATAGGGTACACCTTCCAGACAGATCTCTAGCTGTTGAATAGTGCTAATGCAGAGAATCAGTCTTTATCCAAGTTTTTATTACAGCAGGTTTTTACTATTGTTGAGATTTGAAATTAAGACCTGTGGACACTTGCTAATAGAAACCCATTGGTTTTTATTCTGTTGGTGTTGTGAATATTTCCTGTGGAGGGGTTAAAATATTATGGAAATTATGACTAAGAACATTTGTTTTAAAATATATTATCCTGCATTCTTAGCCATGGATTTAAAAATAAATTGTCTACTGAGGAAAAAATGTTGGGCATGTTCCAATTTCACAACAAAAAGCGGGGGTGGGGTTAGATTCCCTGAACTTGTGCTGAAAAGGAAAAGAGCAGAGGTATTGGGTTCAGGCATTTCATGGAGACCAAAGAAGTCCAGCTGCACATCTTGCATAAGGGAAAAGCTTGAAAGACTTTCTCAGTGTTTCTGAAAGTCAATGCAACTCTCAAAATAATCTGAAAAGGAGAGTCAACAGATGGAGTGGCAAGAACTCCATCACCAGATCAATTCTCATTCTCATTTAACTTTTTTTTTTTAATGTTGCTCATTTGAGTCTTATTTATTTGGTGATACAGAGAATTGAGTTTGTCAAAGGGTAAAAGGCCATAATTTGGTATGTGCCATGTCAAATGTAACACGGGAAGGAACTCTCGTGAGTGTTGCAGGAGATGCTTTAATACTTAAAGCTTCTAGCATTTGGACATCATCCTTCAGCCTCTGGTTTTAATCCCAGCCTTTCATGGTTTGTGTGATTTAAACAGGCATGAGCACAAGACCTCTCTGTTCTCTGCAGCATTCTCTTGAATATCAGCAATAAAAGACTTTGGTAGCAAATGATGTGCGTGTGGTCAGTGTTGGGCTGTTTATGTCTCCCAAATGAAGATGTTCTCGATTTCCTTCTATGTCATCATGCATCTAAATCCTATTTTCAAAAGTGATGTGACTTTCAAGAAAAGCCAATGGTACTTAAATGAAGAAGTTCCTAAATAACTTTTGAAAAATGTGCTTTGGTTTCTAAGCATTTCAGTGACACAGCTGAACCAATATTCAAATAAATAGACGTAGGAAAGACATTAAATATTTTTTTAAATAGTAATAGGGGGGCAATTAACAGTCATGAAAGAATGACTGAAAGAAAAAATGTATGTACTCCATGCAGAGCATATGGCATAGCTGGTTTTGATGCCATTGGATACTGCTTCTTTCCAGGCTGTAATTTCTGTCTGTCTGCAATACATTTTCTTTTTCCCAATAAAAATCTAGTGGCGTAGATAGAGTGAAACAAAGATATGTCTAAAGATCCTTCTGAAATGAAACAATTTTCAAGCAATGCCTTGGATTTTCTGAATACCCAAATAAAACAGCATGAAACAATGCAAGAAAACACAAGGTGCCTTTGGGAAGTGAGTTGGGCTCTGCTGGCTTGTGGGTTCTGGTGGCTGCATCCCAGGACATGGATGCCTGCTTCACATCCATGATCTCTGCCTTGCCTGGCTCCTGCTCAGTTCAATTGGCCAGAGTAGCATCTTGTAGGGGAAGAAGCTTTGATCAAAGGCTGACCTGAAGTGATTTGAGCTAGAAAAGGTAGATTGAGTGCACCTGGTCGTGAAACAGGGTCCAATCTCTGGTCTGTCTTAGCCCAGGTTAATGCCCTCCCGGGGGCCCTGAGGGTCCTCCTCATGCCTCCTGGTTTGCAAGCCTGTGTGGGCTTCCTTGGCAAAGTGCTGCTGAAGTTCATGCACTTTCATGAAATATGTTGATGCAGTTGAAAATGCTGCCAGCAAAAAAATCCCTCCTTGGTCTTCTAGGGAGACAGTGAATAGGAGGCTACTGAGGAATATTTATTAGAATTAGTCTTATAAACCTGTCATAGTGTAATTTATGCTTTCCTTTCTGTGCGGGCTACGGCTTTCCTGCTATAAAGATTGTGAGAAGACAGAGAGTGGTCCCAGCCTGAAAAAAACTAAGAGTGTCTGGAAATCTTGTACTCATATAAATGCTGAGAGAGATAACTTGTAAAATACGTAGGAAGAAAAATAGCAGTGGCTATCACACATAAGAAGAGTAGTCTACTTCTTAAGAGGACATAAGCTTTGCCACATGTTAGAGAAACTTAGGGAAAAAAAAAAAGAAGGAAGAACTCTGAAAAAATACTTGAAAATGTTTGTTTATTTTTTTTAAAAGCAGTGATGTTTGCAGTGTTGTCTGCATGCCCATCACCATGTTTCTTTCCCACAGACAGATCTGTGAGATTGTAGAGGTAAAGAAAGCACTTCAAATTCTTCTTCAGTGTTTCTGTTTCTTTTTTCTTATTTTTCTTACTTCTTTTTTTATTTTCTCTTTTTAAAATTTTGTTTTGGTCATATGCATCTGTAAGGTTCAGATACTTCTTTTTATCTGATTGGGGTTTTCTGTCCTTTTTCAGGTTTATTAAGATTTAGTCTCCATTCTTCATTTGAGTTCATGTCACTGTGCTGACCATGTGGTTAACACAAAATCTGCCATGCTGTAGTGCAGCCAAAGGAGCATTGCTCCTCTCCATTTTAGCCACTTCTCAGAGTTTGTTCGTGGTTGAGGTTCTCGTATCTGCTGGAATCCCAGGGACGTTACAGTGCAATGTTGTTCCTGACACAGAGCGATGAGTGTGATCTTTACTGTGGGAAAATTCCTCTGACAGCCGTGCTGGTTCAGAGGGGTTTGTTGTTGATGCTCTCCTCGGTCACAGGATGTGGCTCAGGCAGCTGTGTCTGCACACAGAGGGGTGGCTGATGCTCCTGCCATATTACTCTGTTAACCTCCTGCCATCTCTTGACATTCTTTTGTGCTCACACCTCAGTCTGCCCTGACTCTGTCTCTTCCCTGCAGTGCACTTTGATTGCCAGGTCTCTCTGGCTTTTCAGCAGAGCCTGTTCCCTGAAGCTTTGCACTGTAGTCTCATGAAGATTTTAGATAAAATGGTGTTGCAAACTCAAGTACATCCTCGTAGCAGGAAAAACCTTTGCTGCCCTGGGAAATGAACTCAGTCTGCTGTGTGGATTGCTGCCACGCAGCAGTACGGCAGTGTTTGATTTGGGTCCTTCAGTATTTGCTGGAAAGGGCTCTGTACTGCCCTGCTGTAATGGCACTAGACAGTCGCTTGCATACTTCTTTCATTAGCCTGGTATTTCTCAGGCAAGGCCTTTGCTGTCCATTGGGTTCTGTGAAGACCCCTTGGGTTTTGGTAAGAACAATGTATGGATATTTGCTTTAACTCCCTGTGAAAGAGCAAAATCAGGGATTTGAAAAAACTGGGGTAGCCAAGTCCATACTGGGATGGTGAAGGTGGGCTCCAAGGCATGCAAGGAGGCTCATGATGTGAGCATTTTTTGGGAGCAGAGTGAGTGACAGTGACTGATAAAGATCTCTGGACCCCAGCTGGGTGGATGCTTGTCCCCCATTCCTCAAGTGGTCACTATTTCCTTGTCTTAGTAGGAGACTGTGGCTGGACTAGAATTGAGGAGTAGGAGCACAGAGAGGAAGAGACTTGTGTAAGATTTTGGTTGTGGCTCTGTAAAAGGTAAGTGCATACCACAAGGTAGAGCTAACATTTACTACTGCAAAGCACATCTGAGTACTCTATAGAGAGCACAGATTTGAAATTTGACAATACATCTCACTCTGTCGGGGTCTGAAGCTTTTAAATGGAAACTGCACTGGAACTCTTGGGAAGCTGTTCCCTAGGGGAAGGGTCTGGAGGTGGGGGATGCATTGGGAAGCTCACTGCACCCTGCTGTCAGCACTTGCTCATCAGTTATGCAAGTTACAGAAAGGCAGCTTGACAGCTGTGGGATGGAAGTGGAAAGAGAAATTGTTTCTCTTTCAGTGCAGGAGGAAGTAGTGAGACTTCAGAAGGGGAGAAGCCTTGTTAAGGTCCTGCTGGCATCTGGAAGACAGTGAACTCTGTGCAACAAATAAACAAACAAACAAAACAGAATGTGTGAAAGATGCCTATTGAGCTCTCTGTCAGCAGTGGGCATTCAGAGGCTGTTCCAGATCCACCTTTGTGGGACTGTGCTTCATTTCCCTGAACTACCTTTGTGCCTTGAGACTAGCAGCTGTCATTTAAGATGCAGCATTCAGGTTTACATTTAAGCAGCACCTTTAAATCAAGATTCTTTTTCCCCCAAGCTTCATTCAGAAATACTTCAACCATCACTGAAAAGAAAAAGGTTTATATTTGCCATAAGAACTGTGCTCTCTTTGAAAAAGTAGCTTATACATACACTCTGTTGGTGTCTAAAGACTGTTTTATCCAAAGGCTGGATTCTGCCTGTTTGGAGAGCAGTATGTTAGTTCTGTTAGTTCCAACATAATGGTCTGGTATGTAGGAGTACAAAAGTGACCCAAGGCTGTATTTACACATGACCACAGCATTTGCTGCAGTGAGAATATTCCAGGTAGGGGGAACCCTCTGATCCCACAGAGGGGTAAAGGTGGCAGAGATGGGTCAGTAGTGACTTGGGCAGTTTGCTGTGTGGGAACAGCCTGTCTTGCTGTGTACTCCTCCCCATATTCTGCTTGGCCAAGTCCATTCCAAGACCTGACTGGCCACAGGCTGCTCAGGAGAGCGAGTGCCAAAAGATGGGTTTGAGGAGCATGGGCTCACATGGCTGCGCTCAGGTAGCAGTGCATGCAACTGAAGGGGGTCATAAAACAGCTCTGTGGAGCTTCTAAAGGCATGGTTTAGTGGAATTTTGATGGTGAGATATACAAAAATACATTTTGTTGCTGCAGAAGCAATAAAATGATGCCACAGTGTTGTCAGAAGTCTGGATCTGTCTGACTGTGAAAGAAAATGACAGCAGGCAAGGTTTTAATATTCACCCTGAGCTGCATCTTAAGAGGATTAAAGGTCTTGTTCATTGCCAACAGCATATTAATTAATGTGTCAATTGGAAGACAAAAGCAAGAGTATGATTAAGATCGTATTTTTTATGAAGTCAATGGTGCCTTAAATCAAGGAAATTCAGAAGTTCTTAGTTGTTTCACAACAAAGGTAAATAACCAATTCAAACAGTTGTCTGATTATTTTCAAGAAACAAGAAAAAGTACAGTAATTTAAAAATATATATATAAACCATTATTTCATTCTGAACTCTTATCTATCCATTTACTCCAAAATACATTATGGAAGAGTCCTTGGTTTGGAAAATCAAAGGTTCTTATGATCTTAATTTATCTTCAGAAACTTCAGAACTCCATGACACAATCTGTTTCACTGTGCTTGATGACATGGAAATATTTAGTCATGCCATCACTCCATGGTTTTTTTTCCTTAGACTGCAGTTGAAAGGGTTACTTCTATAATATTAGGTCTGCAAAAGTGTCTTGTTACTATTGCAATTTATATTTTTTTGAAAGATGCTAAAAGGGGGAGAGCAAAGACACTTCCTGTGGCTTACAGCTGGTATTTATTAATGTATTAAAATCGATTTATTATGCACTCTTAAAAGTAGTTCAGTCTAAGCATTATTTTGTTCTTAATTTGTCAAAAGTTGAGAATTGTTGGTTAAAGTTTTCACTATGGTATGTTCCTCACAGAGATGTATATTTTTGCTTCAGTAGCTCTGCATTAGGAGAAGGCACAATGTTGTGCTCATAGATCGAGGCTTCCTGCTCCTTTATTATATATAATACATTATTATATATTATACATCATATATTGAATTTATTATTATTATTATTATTATTATTATT